>JAQIUQ010000697.1:0-110456 GCA_030378365.1 Hybognathus amarus
ATAGACCTTAATAGAAAAAAACATGTAAAGTCAAAAAACACAATTATTATAAGTAAACTATATATAAATATATTATGTAAAGTGCACAACCTCCCTAGTTCAATTTTTTTTAACTTCAACTTCAAGGGTTATAAACTTTATTCTAAACTTTCAGAGACAGAGATCTGCCAACAAAACATTCAACTTTAAGGGGTTTCAACCGTAACTTTTGTGACTGAGTAAATCACATCGATTTTATTTTGAGATGAGAGGACTGTGGGTGGAACTGAGCGCTTGAACCATAAATACCATCTCTTAACATCCTGACTCTGTCTTTCTCCATCTCTCTGAACTTTTGTGCATTACTGTCACATTTTGTTGGGCGATGTGAGAGACTGACCCCGTGCGACCGCTTCCCTGAGAGTGTGTCCGTGCGCCATCACGCCTCAGTGCTTCGCTGGTCACATGACCTCCTGTGATCCCACGCTGCGCTTCCTCCCACTGCGCAGAACTTTCCCACCTCTTCCTCTTCACTTTCCCGGCACTCGCTTCCCACTCATACCCTCTCGCTCTCTCCCTGCTTTCTTGCCTCGCAGCATAATTAAAAAATGCAAATGATATGATAAACTACAATTCATTTAGATGCTGCAGATTGTGGCCGTTTGTGTCGGAATCGAATGTGGAGAGTATTTGAATAAATCTGTCTGATGTCAGCTGTGTGTGCTGATAAGCATGAAATGAAGAGGGCCAGGAATACGAGGCTACATCTGTTTGGTGGACAAAGGTGGAGGATCTGGAAAGTCAAAGGGTCAGAACTAGGGTCGTGGAAGCTCATTTGGTGTATATATATATATACCTCGGCTTTCGGGTCACCGTTCATACCGAGTTTGGTACATTCGGTTCAATATTATGCTTTTTCAAGAAATCACAGAAAGATGAGCAAGAAGGAGAAAAAGATCTACATCTGAGCCTACTTCACCTTTACACTGTCTCCATTTCCAGGACACGCATATTTCATCACTGGACGTCCACGACACAAATCGGCACAATGCCAAATGATTTTGTCTCATTACAACAGTGGAAACACTCCATCATCAATGGCAGGGCTATTCAACATGCGGCCCGCCAATCATCTCCATCCGGCCCATCCTCCTCTTTTCCTGGAGAGTGCGGATGATTTAGTTTGATTGACCCGAGAAACGTTTTACACAGGAATATTTCAGCAGATATTATTCATGTCCCGTATTAACGATTCGTGAATTAATCGTTCTTTTGGTTCGATTCTTTCAAACGCGCTTGCATAACGGTCTGAAACTATTCGGATTCATTTGGACCGCTCTGTCACTCGGTCAGTACAGTCCCTTATAAAAAAATACGTTTATATCCATTAGTATACTTTTCTACTAAAAATTAGAAGAGATTGCTTTCAGTCTACATTTTATATACTAATATACTCAAAAATATACTTCTCAGAAATATACTTCAAATTAAGGTAATTTCACACTGGACGCGATTTTGACGCACGAATAATTCACGCGATTGTTTAATTTTTTGATCAGCTGTTTGTATAATGAGTGCTTCCACACTGAACACGAATGTGCTGCGGCAGAAAGCGAACTTATTTATTTCGTTTCGATGCCGATTTTTTTTTTTTACTTTTGAGGCGAAAGAAAAGGCTTCAGCCGATCATATACAAGGAAACAAAGGTGACGTGACCGCAACAATGACGGATCTTTTGATTGCTTTTGTGTACGAGTCGTCTGTGAATGAAAGTCAGACAACTGGCCTTTCAGTCCATTTGAGCCTTCAATCCGTTTACTAAAAGTGTTTATTTGATAGCATGTAAACGTCAGCCCCTGATGAATGGGACAGCTCACCTTCTGCCATACGCTTCTGCCATATGTTTCTAACTCCGGTAGGATACTTCTCTGTAGACTGGGTGCACCCAAAACCTTCTTTTCTGCTTTTAAATAAAGTGAAAAGCTTGTCTTCACTGGATGATAATGATGGTGATGAATAAGCTATGTGCCACGTCCCGCAAGTCATTGTTTATATATATATAAAAAGCCTATTAACAATTTAAAGCATCATGTTAACATCACTGCAAAAAGTGATCTAATATAAAATCTATATGTATTCACCTAGTAGGCTATAATAATAAGTATATAGTACGTTTCTCCCTAGTGTCCCGCAAAATCAGGTCTGCTTTGGCAAAAGCGTCGTAAATGGCGCCTTGGGATGAGAATGCGATTGAATAGCCAGGTGTTCACCCTTACGGCGCGAATGGTTTGGAATGTTGAAGCTCTTAACGTCGCAATCGCGTCGCGGCGGATGTGAATGGTTTTGACGCGAACTATTTTCACGCGAACTATTCGCTTTTTCGTTTCGGCTTTTTCGTTACGTGACCAGTCTAAAAAGGCCTTTACACTTAAGTGTACTTATAAGTGTACTTGTCATAAGTATATTTGACAGTGTTAAGACGGCCTCATTATTTTGCATCGCAGTAATGAGGATTTGAGGGGAAAATAGATAGGCTTTATTGGACTTTTTTTAAAGGTTCCACGACTTTGCCTATTCTTTACATGCACTGTGCCAGCGGTCCATCAGCACACCCACAATCTCACATTAAGCTGTATAACCCTGCTCTTTGTCTGACTCTAAATTCCTTCTTTCTTTGACCTGAAAAAACCTGCCAGTCAAAATTGCCAGTGGTTCAATGATGGAAGAGAAAGCGATGGACTCATGCATTCATAACTCACTCGCACTATAAATAAATGAATACAATAAATTATACATTAATGTCATAATGTTTTTTCTTCATTATTGGGAATATTCCAGAAGGGAAGAGAGAGAACGAGAGGGTGAGATGCACTCGCAAACAATGCCTGGACTCCTGTTGAGCCTTTCAGAATTCACTAAACTTTCATAATATTTAGTAACTGGCTGACATTTATAAATGATCATCTATAAAAACAAATGGCTCATAAATACAGATTAGAATCACACAATATTTCTATGGTAATACTTTATATTGTAGAAAAGAGGGAAAATATCTGCTTAGCAGGGAGAAAATGTGCTAGCCTAGACGATAAAGAGTCTGGTTGCCAATTCTGAGTAAGACCTGCCTGGTTCAGACGATGGAAAATTCGGTTTATCTGAAATAAAGTATACCACAATGATAGACTAATGTAAAAAATATTAAAAAATCTATTAAAAATGCACATGGAAGTTGGAACAGTTGCAAACTTGTAGCCAATCAGCAGTCCTGTTCAAACACGATCTCTTAACCAGTACAAACTGTGTGTGAAAGGGCCTAGTGAATACTGGGGAAAGAGAAATCGAATTTGCATAAACTTTACTGCATAGGACATTGTTTAAGAGTGTTTTTTTCAAAATACTGAACACATATCCTGGAGTTTCTTTAATGTGTTTCTTACTTTGAATTAGTTTTTCTTTCAAACTCTCTATTCTGTAGGGTGTCTATAGTTTGGCTTCTGGGAAACACTTGAGTTTTTCTGTTTATCCACTGTGTGTGTATAGGGAACAGCGCAATGCACCAGTGCTACCTGAAAACACACAGTTACAGTATACACACTTTCTGTCTCTATTTCTCACAGACAAACAGAAGCAATCTAATACATACACACACAGAAGACTAAACCGCAATCTTTTCAGGATTAACAGCGACAACCTGTTTTGTCTTCTGTCCAAACACACCGTCTTACGTTATACCATATACGTCAGATCACCTGTAAATGCGAAAAAAACAAAAAACAAACAGTTTCCATTGCAAGATTTATTTGTCGAATTGCCTGGAAAACCACCTCATGCGAGCATAAAACTTATTTTTTTTCTCTATATATGGGAGTTTTTGTGAAATGTATGTGTTTTCATTGGGACTATTTTCAATTTCAATTTGAGCAATTTGAAGGGTAATAAAAACACAGGTAGTATCGGTCTCAGTAACTTTACAGTAATAGTATCAGTGCCATAATGGTAACAATGATGCAACATAAAACTGCCAGTTACATTTCCGGAAAAGGGATGAGTAAGAGATGGAAAATGCAGAGACTAGTAGAAAAATGACAAGAAGAGCACACAGGGAGGAAGAGACAGAGAGACAGGAAGAAAGAGATGTTCTCATATTTATTTGATTATGGAGCCGAGGCTTTTACTGGCAGGTGTAAAGAGCCCTCTCCTCTGTTTAGAGAAATAGCCCCGGATAGACAAAGAGCTAAAAACATTCATCTCTCTTAAACAGCGCAAACACACACACAGACACAAAAGCTCAAACTTTCCTGGAATTCCCAACTTTGATTCAATACCTTAAAAAAATATTGGAATTCGATACAATTTTTAAAACCACAGAGAGGTAGAACAAGAATAAGATGGTAAGATCAGAACAAACAAAAAATGCAAACAATAGCAAAAATAAATACAATAGAATAAAGAGACAAATGAAAAAAAAATGGCATTACATTTTCCAGGGGGTCTAAGAAATACACTACTACAGAAATTAATCAAATTTAAAATAACACAGGATACTTTTCATTATAAATTCTGATTAAATACAGATTAATGCTTACAGTTAAAGTTATAAAAGTAATTCAGTCAAGCAAATGAAATCCTCTTCAGACAGCAGCAGGTTTATTAGGCTACTGTCACTTTAAGAGCTGATGCACAGATCGATATACTGTTACACAACATGTAACAGTTTCTTTCTCAACTATTTACGTTCCAAAACTCACTGTATTTACCTCAATACTCGGCAAGACTGGCATTTTGATATCATTTTGTAGGTATTTAACCATTTAAGTGCAATAGGCCACAAAGATGTAGTCAGTTTTTTACTCGGCAAACTGTTTGAGAGATGACTTTATGAGAGTGCCACTTCATAAATCAGTGGAGCACACACTTTGGTGTGAGCACAAAACCTGCAATAATGACAAAAACTATGTGCAATATACGCACTATTCAGGCGGAGTGAATGAGAGGAGTTTGTGTCAATTTGCCATCGAACGAAAGAAAGAGCGAGAACGTGCAGCTAGTATTGTATCTAGTATTGTGTAGTATTGTAAGTGTATCAATACTGCAGAAAAGCAGTATTAGAAACGTCTCAGATATTTCAGTACCGATTACAAATCGAAATATCCACATTTTTGACAACACTACTGTGCCCTTTATTTTTTAACACAATATATGATATTTCCTCATACACATTATCTCCCACAGATGGGGAAGGTTGTTGCCTCAAAATTAAAGGCGCAGTACGTGATTTCTGTGAAACGCTGTTGAAACTCGGAACGAGCATAACAACACACTTGTAGCCGATCAGCTGTAGGGGCGTGTTCACTCATGATGGGGGAGGAGAGAATGAGTCAATCAGCTGTAGGGGGCGGGTCTAATCATGAAGGAGAGAGTGAGCCAATCAGCAATAGGGGCGTGTTCACTCATGATGGGGGAGGAGAGAATGAGCCAATCAGCTGTAGGGGGCGGGGTCCAATCATGATGAAGGAGAGAGTGAGCCAATCAGCAATAGGGGCATGTTCATTCATGATGGGGGAGGAGAGAATGAGCCAATCAGCAGTAGGGGCGGGTCCAATCATGAAGGAGAGAGTGAGCCAATCAGCAATAGGGGCGTGTTCACTCATGATGGGAGGAGGAGAATGAGCCAATCAGCAGTAGGGGCGTGTTCACTCATGATGGGGGAGGATAGAATGAGCCAGTCAGCTGAAGGGGGCGGGTCCAATCATGATGAAGAAGAGAGTGAGCCAATCAGCAGTAGGGGGTGTGTTCACTCATGATGAGGGAGAAGAGAGTAAGCAAATCAACAGTAGGGGCGTGTTCACTCATGATTGGAAGGAGAAAGTGAGCCAATCAGCAAGTAGGGGGTGTGTTCACTCATGATGGGGAAGGAGAGAGTGAGCCAATCAGTAGTAGGGGCGTGTCCACTCATGATGGGGAGGAGAGAGAGCTAGCCAATCAGCAGTACACTGATAAAAATGATTTTGTGGTGAAGTAAATACTACAGAAAAAAACAATGTAATTTACATGAAAAAAGTTAGTTCAGGCAAGAATTAAAAAAAATAAGTTAATTCTTTAGTAGAACTCAATTCAATCGTGTAGAAATGAAAGTGTAAATATCAACATTATAAATTAAGTAAAATTACTCAACTTTTCTGATACTGGTGTTCCCATCATGCACTGGGCCATGAATAATTAATGAGGTTCATATCAATACTTTTGTTGTTAGGACTAGTAATTTGCCATTTTGTGACATTTGGAGTTCATTTTCTACTTAAAATGACACATTCACACACAAAAACAATCTTTACTTAATTATATGTGTGAAATTTATTCAAAAAATATCAGTGCAAAAACGTGAAAAAATTAAGTACATTTTACTCATTGTTTTTTAGTGTAGGAGCGTGTTCACTCATGATGGGGGTGGAGAGTGAGTGAGCCAATCAGCAGTAGGGGTTCTTTGCAGTCATGATTGGGGAGGAGAGAGTGAGCCAATCAGCAACAGGGGGAGGGTCCAATCATGATGGGGCATGAGAGAGAGTGAGCCAATCAGCAGTACGGGGAGGGTTTGTTTGGGTTAATTTCCAAATATCAACATTGTTTCTCAGGAAATCGCTTACTGCATCTTTAAAGGTGAATGACAGAGACATAAGGCCAGCAGGGGTATGACAGTTTGCCATTATATTGTTTGTTTATATTGTTAAGTGTGTTGCGCAGCGATACAAGTGTCAGTTAGATGAAGCGGTCATAGCCAATCAGCATCAAGGACCGGAACTACTTGTTTTATAATAAGAGTTCCACTGTTGCTGAAAGGCAAGTCATGGCAGCCACAGTTCACTGTTGCCTGGCAACCTTCCAAAGCTGCTGCAAAGAGACTTGCCTGTTCTGTGACGAGACAGTTCTTGTCTGTCTACATCTGTCTCTGTCATCCTCCTCTCTCTGAGTGTGTGTTTGTGCAATACATGTTCCTCTCTAGAATGGCACACGTGTGTGATTGTATAAATGTGTTTGTTGGTCCCTTTGTTTGCTCATGCAATTCGCAGCTTCAGGTAAGCAGCACATACGTAAAGAGATAACAGAGGAGATTTAGTAAGAGTGAAAGAAAACATGAGGAAAGATTGAGGAAAGAGTAAATGTGATGAGCAGTCCGTCCGCAGGAAGACGGCACCGGGGCGAATGAAATAGACAAAGACAAACAGAAAACAAAGAATGAGGGAAACAGGGGGAGACTAAAATACACAAACGTGATAAACATCAAGATGGAGAGGGAAAGAAAGCGTAAGTAAAAAAAAGGAGCTATAGCTGGGTTCACATATTTTTATGAGAATATTGGGATATAGCATTAAAATTGCAAGATGGAAATCAACATATGAATTCAATTTCCAAAACGCACTTAGAAAATGTAAAGCAAGTTGAAGTGGATTTATTCTCTAAATGGTCATCCACATAAACTACAAATAATTAATCAATAATAATAATAATTAATCAGTAATGTGACTTTGCCTCAACATGTCCTGTAATAATTCCACAACAACAGAAAAAAAGTGACTCTGGTTATTATGAAATGCAAGAGCCAGAGCCAAAACAAATATTTTAATAAATTATTATTACAAACATTTATATAACAAATTCTTAAAATAATTTATTTGAAATAACTTATTTAAATCAATATATTTATTTTAAATTAAGTTAAAATTATTTACAATAGGTTTATTTAACATGTAGTCAGAATTAGTACAGACATTTACTGTTCTGAAGACAAGTTATTCAGTCAAGATGAGTAAGATATTTTCTCTTTTGTTTGATTCACAGGGTGCCTGACTGTCCTTGCCAGTGCCTGAATTTGTGTGCATTATACACTGTTTCACGACCGAGGGAGCTGATTGAGACTGTGATGTAAATGACAAGCAAGAAACAAATGCAGCAAGCAAGAAACTCTACAGCAAAGTCTCTTGGCATGGACTATAATAGTAAAACTGAGCATCACAAATAACTAATTCTGTGAGTGTGTGACACCATTCTGGGTAGTGTATTAGGATTTGACGGAGTGTGTGTGTGTGTGCGTGGTCCTTCTCTCAAGCTCCTATCTATCATCCACACACACACTGTGACACACACACACACAGAATAATATTGCATTTCGAAATGATGGATCTCACTTCATGCTTTATAAAACCCACAACCTCTTCTTTATGAAAATTAAAAATTCTACATTTTTTATCCCATCAATCTAATATTTCAAACCAGAGACTCATTACTTCGTTAATTAGCACTGTGAATATCTCATTTTCACAAAAATATTAAATCACGCTCTGATTGTAATGAGAAAATTATGATACGATCATTAAATATGCTGATGGTACTTATTATTCCAGGATTAAAAAGGCTTCACATGTTCAATACCCAATCAATGTGTTTGAGAGAGAAGCAATATGGACGCATTCATCATCCCTGCTCCTAATGTGCGCATCCTACAGCACTTCAAGAAACAGCTTTATTGGTATTATTAGCTGTAAGCTAAGTGAATATGCATCGCAGGGTTGAGCTGAAATGGCAGGTTTGGGATGAATAGCGGGAGATTGGCGGCCATGATCTCCCATCTTGCCTCCTAATTACCATGCTGCAGTCAGACAGCTCCATCCAGCCAATGGCATCGCTGGCCTGCCTCATCATATTCATAAGCTGATTTAAATATGAGATTAATCTGTGAAAAGGCTAAAAAAATCCCCAGGCCTCGGCTGCCCGTCTTAAATGCTGACTTGCTAGAAGTGATAGATGACGCATTAACAACTTGTTGAAAAGCAGCCACAATGCATTTCATTACATACTGTGTTTGTGATAGTCAGCGAGAGTAATGCTGATGGATAGGTTTTGTGGGAGGCTCAGTAATCCAGTACTTTGGAAAAAATAGTAAAAAAAACAAGTGACAGTTCAATCATCACTGTGAAGGCGGAATCACTTGAACATGACTCTCCACAGATATCCAGCAAACAAATGTCTATGTCTTTCAAACATTCACGGTTAAATGCCAATTTTGGAGCGTACACTCTAAAAAACGCTGGGTTGTTTTAACCTGAATTTTGGGTAAAATATGGACAAACTCCAGCCATTGGGTTATATTTTTAAAGGGCACCTATATGCCCCTTTTTACAAGATGTACATTTGGTCTTGGGTGTCCCAGAATGTATTTGTGAAGTTTCAGCTCAAAATACCCCATAGTTAATTTATTATAACCATTCGAAAAATGTCATTTTTGGGGCCTGTTTAAAAATGACCTGTTTTGGTGTATGATCCACCTTAAATGCAAATGACCTGCATATCCCGCCCTGCCTCTGGATGAGGGCGTAACTTGATACCTATGGCAGTCGGAGTAAGCAGAATGGCTGAGAGTGAGAGACCCGCTCTTTTGAACGTCATTCAGCCGTACATGTTTGAATGGGAATATATAATAGTCTCCTGATCAGACCCAGATGACGAAAGAGACTTCGGCAGAATAAACACAAATCAGAATGAACCAGTACGTCTCGGTATGGTTATTTGATACATTTATGTACTTATAGAGTTGTAATCGCGTCCTCTTTGAAATTATGGATGTGCAACACACAAACACTAACGTTGGCGCAATTTTTTGAAACTACATACACATACTGTGATAAAGTTTGCTACATACAAGCGAAATTACATTTATGCGAGGAACCTGTGGCGTCATGTTTACTTGTCATACAGGTGCTTCTGTGGCAAATGTGTGAAGATGGCTAACTTACAGAACAAACATATGCAGTTTTTAATACAATATCTTTAAATATATATATATTTATAAACGTGTGGTTACGACACTATACAAACAAGGTTTAAATTATATACACAGACATCCTACGACAACAGACAACAACTTTAGATGCATTTGTTGTTGAATTTGGCTGATACTGAAATGACTATTTGCTCAAAAATAATAAAATACACTTAATAGAGGTGACGGTGGATCGCAAACAGTAGACGACGATCCACACTTGAGGATTAACTTTTAAGTCACAACAACAGGATTAACTCATGACAGAACACTTATGTATGTTTGCTATCGTTGAAACAATGGAGGATGGTGTACAGATCACTTGAGGGCGGGGTCTATGCCACAACCACACTGTCAATCAAACCCCTTGCTTCTACGTCACAAAGAGCTGAATCTTAGAACAGCTTGTTCTGAACAGTGCTTATGATTTATTGAGATTTTAAAAAAACACTGGGTAAATTTGTATCATTCTAGGGTGGTTTTGCAAACACACTGCCAACACACATTTATGTTCAAACACCATGTAAAAGTGAATTTTCCATAATAGATGCCCTTTAAATTACATTTTAAACCCAATGGATGGGTTTGTCAATATTTTACCTAAAATTGGTTTAAAACAACCCTAGCATTTTTTAGAGTGTACTACAATCCACTTTTGAGAAGTTGGATAAATGAGTAAGTGGTTATGTGTGACAATCTCTCTATAAATCTTACTTGCCAACGAGCTCACGCATGCAACCACATTAAGAGCTGCTGATAATGGAAGTTGGATTGAAAAGATTTCTTCCTCTCTTTGTCACCTGTATTCCACTTTTCACTATCTTTCTCTCATGCTATCATCCATCAAGCCGTAAGCAAATTTCAAATTCTCTCGAACTGTGCATCTTTGACAACATTTCAGTAACGTTTACATTGTCGAGCACTAACCCTTCGGTCTTAAACAATGGACTCAACAGATCCGCGGTCCTCGTTCAGAGGAGCACGTGTGTGTCGCATAAGAGAGAAACACACTGTGCTGAATAATATCTTATCTGTAATGCCAACGGGAGGAAAGAAAAAGACCAAATGCTCAGATTAGTGTTTTTGTACAGCAACAGCCTCCAACTCCAGGCCTCTGCCATTTCAGAGAGAAAATGAAATGGAAAAGAAAACAAAAGAGGGAACAAGAATGAATGCAGACTCTAACAATAAGAGTAAAATGTGACATAAAAAAGCAAATGAGGCTAGTTAATGAGTTGGACCAGTCTTGATCGCCTCAGACAAAGAGGAAGTTGCAGTGGTATATGCAAATGCTGGTAGTAAGACAGACATTGATTTATCCATACGTGGAGAGGCTCTGCCGTGAGCACGCTCATTCCTCATTGAACTTCTGTCAGAGACTTCAGGGACATTGCAAATGAGGGATATTGCGCGAGTCATAACTCACTTCACACCGAGGAGTTGATCCCTGAGCATATGTAGCATGCAAGATAATCACAGGTAATGCAATTTTCAATCTTTTTTTGCCGAGGAAACACTGGTTTTTGGTTTATCCAGAAGAATCAAAGACTTACTATGCGCAGAGCCGCGGTTTAAAGACTTCAAAGCGATCGACAAATATCAAACACGGACTCAAATCATTAGGGGAAAAGCGCTTTAATCGAATAGGTGCTGATGTGTGATATTTTAGCCCTGACTCCGCAGCCCTTTGGGTGTCTTTTGGTAAATAAATCACAAGTTTAATCCCATCTTCACAAGATCTATCCGAGCCAAATGAAGGCTTGTGTCCTGCCGTGGGTCCCAAACTTCAGATGGGCGAGTTTTCACATGTTCTGCCTCAAGGGATACATGTGCATCTATTGCTCATGCGTTTCAGTCGATCAGATCACTCAGTAGACGAAGGATCGCCGTACAGAACAAAAATATAAGGAAATACACTGCAAAATATAATGCGATATATTCCATTTACATATTTGGGAAACTAGTGCTTATATATTTCAATATATTGTGATATACTGTATGCATCTGACATGTATGGCTATATATTAATGAATATCAAATATTTATTAAATAGCATTACATGTTACGTGTCTTATTGTGTACATATATTTTGCACATACATGTTCCCATATAAATGTGAATGTATGTTCATACATGTATATACACGCATTCATGGAGTGAGGTACAACAGCTTTCTAGTTCCCAGAATGCTTTGCTTCTGACTGAACTTCTGAATGGAGAGCAAATGATAAAATGATGTTATTTAATGTGTTTTGCTCAATATTAATATTAATATGAGATCTGTTTAAAGTGTTTAATGGTCTTTTATTTTGGAATTTAAAAGGTTTTCTGGTATGTATTTGGGGAAAAAACTGAATCTGACACTGTTATGTTAATTGCGTTAAGCGTTATAGGTTTTTTACTTGGGACTCTAATTTTGAAAAATTACCTGACTAAGCAGGGAGCAGCCATTTTAGTTTCAGTTTCACTCAACTCTCTCAAGCATAAGCTCCATGTGACTGCTGCTCCAGTTTTCTTTAATGTTTATGCCTTCGAAAGCATTGTCAGTAAGTAACCATTGTAAAATGTGTAAATGGAGAATATTTTATACATTTTCTATGCTATATTGGTAATAATTAAGTTTTGTTTTATACACCAATTGCTCAACCGTTAACTCTGCTCTGTTAGCCTTTATATTGTGTATATATTTTGTATTCTGTTTACTAAAAGCACTTTATTTGTGTATTGTTTCTGATAGTTTCACTGTTCTTTGAATCATATTGGAGTAAACATCAGGAGTTTTTGGAAAACTACACCCTGACTCCAGTCTTTATTTGAAGGGAGTTTGGCTTGCTGCTGAATTGTGTTCACACATGGAAACGCACAAGGAGAGCAGTATAGTGAAATGACATAAACTCAGCTGGCTGAACATCTTGGCAGACCCAGACAGCAGCAAGTAGCAATCATCATGGCTGAAAGGTATTCAAAGAGACCGCATCAAGAAAGATACAAATTAAAAGTAACAGTACATCTGACAAATCTTCTAAAAGTTCCATAAGAACTTCAAGATCCTCAAGATCTTCAGTTGGTGTTGCTGCAGCACGTGCTAGAGCTAAGGCAGAGGCTGCACGAGCACGAGTTACTTTTGCAGAGAAGAAATTGCAATTAAAGTAGACACAGCCAGATTACAAGCTAACTTGGAAGCCCTGCATTTGGAAAAGAGGCTGCAGCTGCTATTGCAGAAGCAGATATTTTAGAAGCAGCAGCAGAGTTTGAGGATGAGGAGCTGTATGAAAGGAAAAGTCACTCTTCATCTGTACAAAGCACAGTAAATCGTGTTTGTGATTATGTCAGGGACCAAGCTACATATCTCAGTGAGCAGGCCGACTTAGCCATTGGCCAGTCTCACGATTGCAAATCTAAATCAGACCAAGTAACGGATCAGAACCAGTTAACCTCTCAAACTGAACCGAATATAGTGCATGTGAATGATAGCCAGTATGTCGTACTTGATGCTTGTTCTTCGTCTTCATCTACAAGAGTGCCAAAACTGCAAAAAGTAAAATTCCAAAGAAACGTGAAAGAGGAGTCAGAAGAAATACCAGTCAGCAATAAATGGCAGCAACAGCCTAAGTGCAGTGGTGTATCAGGATATTTCCCACAACACGCTGAAACTTCAGGCATGATGGATCTAGTGAAATATCTTGCACGTCGTGAGCTGGTGAGCAGTGGTTTAACACGCTTTGATGATCGCCCTGAAAGTTACAGAGCCTGGAGGTCCTCTTTTATCAACACAATCAAAGACTTGGGTCTTACAGCCAGTGAGGAGCTAGACTTGTTGTCAAAGTGGCTTGGTAAAGAATCATCAGAATATGTGAGACGTCTCAGGGCAGTTCACATTGAAAACCCAGACACAGCCTTACAAATGGTCTGGAACCGGCTTGATGAATGTTACAGCTCACCTGAAGTAATCGAAAGTGCGCTGTTTAAGAAGTTAGACAGTTTTCCCAGGATTTCAGGTAAAGACAACCTCAAACTAAGAGACTCGGAGATCTTTTAATGGAGATGCTCTCAGCCAAGGAAGACGGCTATCTACCAGGTTTAGCCTACTTAGACACTGCTCGCGGCATCAGGCCCATTGTTGAAAAACTGCCATATACCTTACAAGAGAAATGGATTTCTCAAGGCTCAAAGTTTAAAGAAGAATTTGATGTCACTTACCCTCCTTTCTCGTTCTTTACTCAGTTCATTTGCAATCATGCTAAAACACGTAACGATCCCAGCTTTGCCTTTTCCAGTAGTTGCCGCCCACAGTATGAAGGACCCACTGTAAAACACACTAACTTCAAGACGCCAGTGTTGGTACACAAAACCGAAGTCTCTCATAGTGCATCTCAAGACAGAAAGCTTTCTAAGGATGATCCAGCCAAATACTGTCCCATCCACAACAAACCCCACCCTTTAAGGAAATGTCGAGGCTTTAGATTGAAAACAATCGATGAGCGAAAAGCATACCTAAAAGAGCAAGGGATCTGCTTCAGGTGCTGCTCATCATCATCACACTTAGCTCGCGATTGCAAGGTCATTCTAAAGTGTGATGAGTGCAATAGTGACAGTCACAACTCAGCTCTGCATCCTGGTCCACCCTCATGGACACCCAAAATCCAAAGTCCTCCATTACAGCATGGCGGGGAGGATGCAAGAGAAATTCCAATAACACAAGAGGTGAGCTCCCTTTGCACTGAAGTTTGTCATGGCCTTTCCACAAAATCTTGCTCCAAGATATGTCTCGTCAATGTGTTTCCTGAAGGGCATCCTGAAAAAGCAGTAAAAATGTATGCTGTGCTTGACGATCAGAGCAACAGATCTCTGGCCAGGTCAAGATTTTTCGACATGTTCAACATCAATAGCAAAGCATCTCCTTACAGCCTAAAGACATGTGCTGGGTTGATTGAGTGTTCAGGAAGAAAAGCAAGTGGTTATCGGATTGAAGCAGCAAAGGGTGGAATTAGTCTTGCACTTCCAACATTAATTGAATGTGACGAAATACCCAACAACCGTGATGAAATTCCAACACCTGAAGCTGCTCTCCATCAACCTCACCTCAAGCATATTGCATCTGAAATCCCAGCTCTGGACCCTGAAGCCCACATTCTATTGTTGCTTGGACGAGACATACTTAGAGTTCATAAAGTGAGGAAGCAAATTAACGGCCCACACAACACACCCTTCGGCCAAAAACTCGACCTAGGATGGGTGCTGGTTGGCGAAGTATGCCTTGGAGATGTACACAAGCCCAGTGTTTCATGTTTCAAGACGAACATCTTAGAAAATGGAAGACCCTCACTGTTTATTCCTTGTACAAGTCACGTACACATTAAAGAAAAGATCACCAGCAACTTAACAGCTTTGCATACAGCTCATGACTTTGAAACCCACTGGAACATGAACACAGACAATCTTGGTCAGACTCTATTTAAAAAATCAGAGAACGACAATAAGCCTGCACTCTCCATCGAGGATGAAGTATTTCTAAAGATTATGGAGAAAGACGTTTCCAGGATAATTCCAACAGTTGGGTGGCACCCCTTCCCTTTAGGTCTCCACGGCCAGTTCTTTCAAACAACAGAGATCAAGCTATAAGCCGCCTTTCTTCCTTGCGACGTACCCTAGAACGGAAGCCAGATATGAAAGAACAGTTTGTTACCTTCATGCAAAAACTATTTGACAGGGACCATGCTGAACTTGCATCTCCACTACCAAAGGGAAATGAATGCTGGTACTTGCCACTATTCGGAGTCTATCATCCCAAAAAACCCAATCAGATCAGGGTAGTATTTGACTCCAGTGCACGACATGAAGGTATCTCTCTCAATGATGTGCTCCTCACTGGACCAGACCTTAATAACAGCCTCATTGGTGTCATGATGCGCTTCAGAAAGAGTGTGTAGCAGTGATGGCAGACATCCAACATATGTTTCACTGTTTTGTTGTGAGAGAAGATCATAGAGACTACCTACGCTTCCTGTGGTACCGTGATAATGACCTTAACAAGGACATTGTTGAATACAAGATGAAAGTCCACGTGTTTGGCAACAGCCCATCCCCCGCTGTTGCAATTTACTGCCTAAGACGAGCCGCCAAGAAGGGTGTGCCGCAACATGGTCAAGACACCAGGCACTTTGTGGAACGTGGATTCTATGTGGATGACGCACTAATTTCCTTGCCAACTGAAGAGGAAGCAATAGATCTACTAAAGAGAACACAAGCATCCCTCTCGGAATCAAACCTGCGACTGCACAAGTTTGTATCCAACAGTTTACAAGTACTCAAAGCATTCCCAATGGAAGATCACGCAAGGGACATCAAAGATCTCGATCTCAATGGAACAACTATGCCTACACAACGCAGCCTTGGTTTGAATTGGGAAACTGCGACTGACACATTTACGTTTAAAGTATCAGTCAACGACAAACCATTCACACGCCGTGGTGTCCTATCGGTAATCAATAGTCTCTTTGATCCTCTCGGTCTTGTGGCTCCTGTCACTATACAGGGGAGGTTTTTACTCAGAGAGCTATCCATTGAAGGAACAGACTGGGATGAACTACTCCCACAGGAGAAACGCGGTGAGTGGGAATCATGGACACATTCATTGAAAGACTTGCAACACCTTCACATTCCTCGTCCTTACACATCCAACTCTCTTTCCAAGGCAAATCACAAAGAAATCTGTGTCTTCTCTGATGCGTCGACAAAAGCCATAGGAGCTGTAGCATATCTCAGGGCAGTAGATGAAGATGGACAGATCAGCATTGGCTTCATCTTAGGAAAAGCAAAACTGACGCCGAAAAATCAGCCTACCATACCCCGATTAGAGCTTTGTGCAGCAGTCTTAGCAGTGGAGGTGGCAGAACTCATTGTTCAAGAGATTGACTTCAAACCGGATGCTATTACCTTCTACTGCGACAGCAAGATTGTACTTGGCTACATCTATAACGAAACTAAACGTTTCTACGTCTATGTCCACAACAGGGTACAGAGAATCAGACAATTTTCAGAACCAAAGCAGTGGCGATACATACCCACAGAGCACAATCCTGCTGACATAGCTTCTAGATCCATCCATGCATCTCAGCTCGCGAAATCTAACTGGTTTACTGGTCCGGCATTTCTGCATAAGCCACATGAAGATGACTTGATTATGATGGATAACTTCACGCTTGTGGACCCAGATTCAGATACAGAAATCAGGCCAATGGTGACAGCTTGCATCTCAGAAATGAAGGCGAAACAACTCACCTCTGACAGGTTTCAGAGATTCTCCTCTTGGAAATCCTTACAAAGAGCCATTGCATCGCTCATCCACGTAGCTTGCTCTTCTAGATCCACCAATGAATCCGATACATGTAGCGGTTGGCATCTTTGTTCAAAAGCACACAATGTAAATGAGCTGTTAAAAGCCAAGAATGTGATAATCCGCTCTGTGCAAAAGGAATCATTCAGTAAGGAGATTGAAACACTCTCTAAGGGAGGAAACATAAGCAGCAAAGTTCCACTCTCAAAACTGAATCCTTTCTTAGATGAGGATGGCCTACTCAGAGTTGGAGGCAGATTAAAACTGGCAGATTTAAGCTACCCAGAAAAAACCCAGTGATATTACCTGGCAAGCATCACGTTTCTACTTTACTTATAAGGCACTACCATGAACGCGTGGAGCACCAAGGCCGCATATTCACAGAGGGGGCCGTTCGTGCTGCTGGATTATGGCTTGTTGGAGGCAAGAGATGCATAAGCAGTATTCTTCATGCATGTGTAACCTGCCGTAAACTTCGTGGTAAACTAGAAATGCAGAAAATGTCAGACTTGCCACCAGAACGACTAAGTGTGTCACCACCGTTTACTTACACTGGCTTAGATGTCTTTGGCCCTTGGACAGTGGTAGCTCGCCGCACAAGAGGAGGTCAAGCTCACAGTAAACGCTGGGCGTTGCTTTTCACCTGCATGAGCACCCGTGCCGTTCACATCGAAGTCATTATGTCTATGGACTCTTCAGAGTTGTATCAATGCCCTTCGCAGGTTTTTGCGATCCGTGGACCTGCAAAACAACTACATTCTGACTGTGGAACTAATTTCATTGGCGCTTGCAATGAGCTCGAATTCCACAAAGTGATTAAGGAAACAAAGGTGCAAAGATACATCAATGACGAAGGATGCACATGGGTTTTCAACCCACCACACTCCTCCCATATGGGAGGCGTATGGGAGCGAATGATTGGTCTGGCTCGTAGAATTCTTGACTCAATGCTGATGCGGGAAGGACACTCCAACCTCTCTGATGAAGTGCTTTGTACACTTATGGCGGAAGTGACGGCCATTATTAACAGTAGACCTCTAGTACCTGTTTCTATGGACGCAGACTCACCCTTGATACTTACCCCTGCGATGCTCCTAACACAGAAGGCAGGTCCTCCACCTCCAGCAGGAAACTTCTCTGAAAAGGACATCTACAAACGCCAATGGCGGCAAGTACAGAGCCTAGCCAACCAATTCTGGTGTCGCTGGAAACAGGAATATCTGCAAACACTGCAAGTTCGTCACAAATGGCAAGATCCATACCCAAACATCCAGGAAGGCGACATAGTACTACTTAAGGACAATCAAGTAGCCCGAAATGAATGGCCTATGGCACTCGTCACAAGTGTCTTCCCTGGTCAAGATGGAAAGGTTTAGAAAAGTTGAACTTAAAGTGACGAAAGAAGGGTCCAGCAAAACTTTCTTGAGGCCTATATCTGAAGTCATTCTCCTGCTTAGAAAATAAGAAAACACCTTTAAACAGATAATTATAGATGACATCTTTAAAGATGTCATGCGGGGAGTGTTATGTTAATTGCGTTAAGCGTTATAGGTTTTTTACTTGGGACTCTAATTTTGAAAAATTACCTGACTAAGCAGGGAGCAGCCATTTTAGTTTCAGTTTCACTCAACTCTCTCAAGCATAAGCTCCATGTGACTGCTGCTCCAGTTTTCTTTAATGTTTATGCCTTCGAAAGCATTGTCAGTAAGTAACCATTGTAAAATGTGTAAATGGAGAATATTTTATACATTTTCTATGCTATATTGGTAATAATTAAGTTTTGTTTTATACACCAATTGCTCAACCGTTAACTCTGCTCTGTTAGCCTTTATATTGTGTATATATTTTGTATTCTGTTTACTAAAAGCACTTTATTTGTGTATTGTTTCTGATAGTTTCACTGTTCTTTGAATCATATTGGAGTAAACATCAGGAGTTTTTGGAAAACTACACCCTGACTCCAGTCTTTATTTGAAGGGAGTTTGGCTTGCTGCTGAATTGTGTTCACACATGGAAACGCACAAGGAGAGCAGTATAACGGGATTGGGGAGAATTGCAGGCCGAACCAACTATTGCTACTTGGACCAATTGAACTGTGGGAGTTGTTGTTTGTTTTTTATTAAGACTCTGTGCTCAGACCAACTACACTATGTCCTCCACTTATTTGTCACGGCTTTGAGCCGGTCGTGACAATAGTTATTCCCAACTGTTTATAGTTAGTGTATATGGTGTTCATTACAAAAAAAGTAAATATATCCAAAATAAATATTTAAAAAAAATAAAATAAAATTCACGGTAATTAATGTAGATTGAATCTGAGTTGGGCCATGAGGTCAAAGACTCTTTCGGCTCTGGCCACACCCCCAGGTGAGGTCACAGGTCCATTATCCCCAGAGGCCTCGAGTCTCCAACTTCAACCCCTAGATGGGCTCAAGTCACAGTAACATTATATGAGATACTGAATTATAACATGCAGAAAGTAATTCTATTTAAGCTCCTATAGTGGTTAAAAAAGAAAAAGCCAAAATTTGAGAACAGCATTTACATTTCAAAATGCTCTGCACACCACACTAGCGGTTTCCAAACATTATCTGTCTACACTAAATCATCTAAAAATGCTTAAACCCTTTCACAGCACCAGCATAACATGGCATAAAAGCTCAATAATATGGTGCCAGATCAAAATAAAGTTATTACCATATTTCCTGGGATTTCCCTGTTATCAAGAATCATATGCACATTGCCCTACAATAGGGATGTGCGATTTGGGGAAATATCTAATTGCGATTTTTCGGACAGATATTGCAATTGCGATTTGATTTGCGATTTAATTTTGTAAAGTCAAGCTTCAGCTCAATGTTTTCAATAGTGTGCAGCACACACTCTAAAATTAAGGAGTACAACATGCCTTTAACTTTATACCCCTCTACTTGTCTAGCAGATGCAGTGTGACTTTCTAGTGTTCATTTTGTCAGCTATTTTTTATTTAGTCTTAAGATTCTAGCACACGGAGTCGAAATTTTTGCATGTTAAAAAATAAATAAGATCTCACGTTGAGTCAATCATGTTTACACACTGTCTCTGACATTTCCATATGCGTTTTTTCGTATTCGTCATGTTAAAAATTCGGTGGCTCTAAATTGTCAAAACACTTTGCGCTTCGCATTATAGGCTATTGTCTGTAAGCTAAATATTTCTCCTCAAATAGAGCCTATTTTTATAATGAAAAAGCTAAACGTCAATGCAGTAAGACGGTGATATTAAAACTCAGTATAGCTACACATTTACATTTATTCATTTAGCTGACGCTTTTATCCAAAGCGACTTACAATTGCTATATATGTCAGAGGTCACAGGCCTCTGGAGCAACTAGGGGTTAAGTGTCTTGCTCAGGGACACATTGGTGTCTCACAGTGGATTCGAATCCGGCTCTCACACCAAAGGCATGTGTCTTAACCATACTGTTAATATGTTTTTTTTTGTTTTTTTATGTAAAAAGTTTTTTGTTAAAGCTACACTGTGTGATTTTTACCCCATCTAGCGGTGAAAAGGTATATGACCATCCAGTGAATATTAGTTTCTGTTCCTCTCAATTCCGATTTCGTTTTAAGTCCTATGGTGGCCAATGTAGTACAATATTAACAGGGCTTCAAGTTTTACCTCGTCTATGAGTGTTCCTTCAAGTGATGAGGTTTTTTTAGAAAACTATTATAATTTGCAGTAATTTAATTTGTAAGGTAACATATAAGTTATGCCATCTATGTAAAATGAATAATAGCTTTATGTTTTCGTTTTTTTTTTTACCATTTCATTGCTATCTTCAGTTATCAGGTTCCCAGACGAATGCAAGTTAGTAAAGTAACTTTTATCAGTGCTATCGTTATTCTGTATGTTGTATGACATCACTAGCGTATGGCAAAGTTTACATTGTAGGCTATATCATTTTCATACTGAAGTGTAGGCTAGTCATAGTAAGGTGTCATAGTGTGAAAAATATTTAGATCATACAATAATACAGTACGTCTTAAATGAATAATATTACAGGACAGATGTGAAAGTGAAGGTGAAAGTCTTGCTTAGAAACAGCTAACTACAACAGCATTATCACATTAGGCTACATTAATTGTGTATGAAGTAAAATAAATGAAAAATAACTCAAATTTAAAGTGCCTACATATAACTTATAGCCTACAAATTATAGCGCCATTAAAATATTTATCACGTGTTATCCGTCATAGAACACGGATTTATGTTACAAGGTAAATAATACTTTATCATTGACGTGAGGAAACCTATCCTAGTCGTTCTAGCGTTATGCACAGCACACCATGATATAATTAGCCAAGCAACAATAAAACTTATATTATAACTTATTATACTTAAAAGGCACATAAGATACTGCAGTCAAACGTTTGACTGGGTTTGCGTTATGCATCCATTAGATGTGCTAAAGGGAATGTAGCGAGTGCGCGGCACCGGAGGTGAGGCGTTTATTTAGTAAGCGTGAGCGTGCTGGGGCGGACACGTAACTTGCATTCGCAACCTGACTCATATGAGTATTCATGTGCGGCGGCTCGCTGACAGCAACAGCTGGCTGTTTTGAATGAGACGACCCGGTTACTGTGAACGGGGAGCGCTTCATGAACATTCTGTGACGCGCGAGCAGCGCCGGGCACAGTGTGTCTGTTCATGTGTCTGTTAAGAGTGAGCGCTCATGAGCGGGAGACACACATAACCTGAGGGAGGATAAGTTTGAACTGGCCATGTTACAAAGCGGGCATAAGATGGACATGAGCACCGAGTTCGCGGCGAATTTAATAATGCGGAGCGTTGTTAACTGAATTGATCCATATATAAGGTGCTCCGGATTATAAGGCGGAAACATTACATCGCATGCGCGAGAACTGAACTGTAGTAGTTGAAGGAGATGGCAATTCTCGCGCATGCGTCGTGGAAATCTCTTGAAGTCTCGTCTCAGGCCCTGAAGGAAGAAAAGGTGTAGTCAAATAAAGTCGTTAATTTTGTTTTATTTCCGCACAAAAAGTATTCGCGTTGCTTGATTAACTTATAGTGAGCCATTGTAGTCACATGGAATATTTAAATATTTTCTTCAATGACTTTCTGGGCCGTCAAGTTTCGATCCCTTAGGAGCCTATGTAGCAGTGATCTCAAATTTAATCAAAAATATCTTCATTTGTGTTCCGAAGATGAACGAAGGTCTTACGGGATTGGTACAGCATGGGGGTGAGTAATTAATGACTTAATTTACATTTTTGGGTGAACTAACCCTTTAAAGTTGAAGCTCCAATCTCCTCCTCGAAAATCCCCCCAAAAGTCTGTTGGTGCCTAAGTGACTACTTCATTTAGAGAAGCTGTCAATCACAGCTGTCAATCATGAAATCATATTCCTGTTTTTATAGCATCAAATAACTAAGACCAAACTTATTTTAAAAAACAAACACTTACATTTACATCAGCTTGAAAAAAACCCCTAGAATTACAGAAAACATCTTTAGAAAAAAATTATTTGAAGTGTAATTTGATAGTTTAGTTTCCATGGGTTCATTAGACTTCATGGGAGGCGGGGTTTATGAGCTTTACTGGGACCGGCCACCGGGGGCGATGGAGACTCAGGGTTTATGAGCTATATTGGGACCGGCCACTTGGGGCCGATCTGAGGCTCAGGGTTTAAGAGCTATACTAGGACAGGCCACCGGGGAGCGATCGGACTCAGGGATTAAGAGCTATACTAGGACCGGCCACCAGGGGAGGGATCGAGGCTCAGGGTTTAAGAGCTATACTAGGACCGGCCACCAGGGGGATCGAGACTCAGGGTTTAAGAGCTATACTAGGACTGGCCACGGGGGCGATCGCAACACTTTGGCTTCACTTTACAAGACCTGTGTGGCACGCTGGTGCTAATCCACACTTCTATAGGTGGTCAACCTATCCTGGTCAAATCCGAATATGTTCATCAGTGTTTGTGTATCGTTCTTATAACCTAAAATTGTTATCTGTGGAAGAGGAGAGTATTCTTACAACAGCAGTGTGTGTCTGAGAGCGCGCGCACATTATATTCCGCTCACGAGCAGAGAAATTTGCGCTTGCCCATTATATTAATGTACTTTTGCGCTACAATAGTGTGCTCTAGACATTTGAAAGGAAAATAACACCATAGTTCTGCAGCATCCATCTTCCTTGTAACGTAACACCAGAGCACTGCTGTATACCTCGGCCTCAGCAGCTTAGATGTGCAACATTGTAAAGGGTCCGTCTGAAACAGTGTCTGCGGCACAGCGACTGAAATACATCGGTGTGGAGGTATATTAAAAATTAACACCGTAACAAAAATATACACCGCTTTTCGGTACAAACCGGTATACCGCCCAGCACTAGTAGAGACGTGCACTCCTAACACAATAGAGTTTTTGTTCAATGCTGAATTCTGTATGCTGGCAAAGCCTCGAATTGGCTTTATGCACAGCTGCACTACTTCCTGAACTTAAGCCAGCTCCTTGTTTCCTGTCTGTCATTATTGGCCAAGCTTGATTAATTCAGGTGTGTCTGATTATTGTTGCCGTGACTACTGAGGTCAGGCACACCTGCACTAATCAATTTGTCCAATAATGGCAGACAGGAAACAAAGGAGCTGGCTTAAGTTCAGGAAGTAGTGCAGCTGTGCATGAAGCCAATTAGAACAAACAAAGTGTGGATATTATGAAAGATTGATTGTGCAGTCAGCTTCATTGATAATAACAGATGTATGAGATCGCGATGAACTGTCAGCTTTTTAGGAATTATTAAGGGAGCAGCACTCTACGCACATTCAGTCATGCCAGACCATGCACACAGTAGCCTGCTTGCTTATAGTATGTTAAATTAACAGTGGTTTGTGTTAGAGGTTGACCGATATTGGATTTTACCGAGAACGATAGCTAGGTTGGGCTGTACTTGCCGATAACCGATTAATCAACGGATAGTTTTTAAAATTGATACTGGATAAAAACAAACATAACAGTTTGCTAGCTTAAATGCAACGTCGCTGCATAATGAATGTGACCAGCTGGATATAAACTAATGCAAATAGATGGTAACAATTTGTGACATTAAACATTCGGGTCAGACTTAGGTGTATTTTGTGTCAGTGTTTTAACCGCTTGAGGTACTACTAATGTGCGTCCTCTCAGCCACTCTTGAAGGCAAACAAACATACTGTTGTGCGGTTTTCTCTACGTAATGCAGCATTTAGTCAACAAATTCATCAGTTTATCATGATATGACAAAATTTCCCGTGTACCTTTTCGCTGTCCGTGCTTTAGGAACGCGCATCAGATGTCAGCGATCTCCACTCTCCACACAGCTCCACACACACATTTTCAGTGTTAAATAGTCTTTAGAAATAAAAGTTTATTGATCTTTTAAAAGGTGTGCCTGCATTATTATGCCATTATCATTATTTTAGATATAAATGTTCTCGGAACGACAATATTATCGTTTATTACAATAATTTCTTGAACAATTTAGCGGCTAGCAAAATTTGTTATCGTGACAGGCCTACTGGTGCGTCATGTGTTTGCTGAGAAGGATTAGCATGCAGCAATGATGTTCATTCTGTTCATCAGGAGCAGTTTCCATGTTTCATTAACAGTTCTTGTTAGTATTGTGTGTCACCATGGTAACTGTTGTTTTCAAAACCCCAAAATGCCACTTTATTTTCACTTTGGGTTATTTTGTATATTTTTAAATGACTGGTTGCTCAAACCAACATTGTATTAACAAAAACTAGTTTGGGACTGATATTTAATAGCTGAACCTCATAGGCCTACTGTTTATTTATCAGTATTAGTCATATTATTACAATTGATGTGTATGTTAAGTAAAAGGTCCCCAAGTGTGTGCGTGTTTGTGTGTCAACAATTTTTGTGTAAACAAATGTATTATAATATTATAGGCCTCTCTCTCTATAAATTCCTAAACAAACGTGTGCCGTGGCTTGATGACCATGTGGGAAAAATGTGGATCGCAGGGAAAATGAGTTGAGAACCAATAATGATTATTCAAAACATCATTCAATGGAAATGTGATAATCGTAATTAATAATCGGAATTACAATCTCAAGGGAATAATCAATAATTATGATTTTATAATCGTGCAGCCCTACTGTGAGCTGGAGTGAGTGGAGGCGGGGGCGAATTAGCATAATCATAGACATACTAATTTAATAGAGATGCATACTAATTTAATAGAGATGCACCGATTGTTCGCGCGCGTGACCGGTTCGGATCGTCTGACATAATCCGATTTTATGCCGGTCAAATGCACTCGGGCGCCGCATGATTAACATCGCGTAATATCACCATCACACGGAGCACACGGAACACACATGTAGGAAGCCTCGTGAATTTACGGCCGTTTCACATAGGCCTGTGTGTGTGAGAGAGAGAGGCCTATCTATATACTGCAAGCAAGGCTATGTTTAAGTTTATTTTTATTTGTTATTTATATATTATTTTATTGCCATTACCTGTTTTCATACAGAAGTTTAGTTTGCTAAATATATATATTTTTTTTAGTTGGTTATTGGATGTGAAAAGGAAATGGTTCTTCCATAACACTTTAGATGTGTGTGAATTTCCCACACCATGAGTAATTTATATAGTTTCGTTTTATAATGATTATCTGTTCAAAAATGTTCTATGCAAACTGTTCTATTAAAGAGAAGATAGAAATAAATTTTTGTGTGTGCTGTAAAATGGTTTGAAAAAAGGAAATCGGAATCGGCTAAAATCGGTATCGGCAGGTCAAACTCAAGGAAAATCGGAAACGGTATCGGCCTAGAAAACTGTAATCGGTGCATCTCTATAAATTAAGCAATGGTGTAGAGTTGCATTCAAAGCTATTTAAAGAGATGAAGAGTTTTTTTCCACAGGAAAACACATTTAAATATGTAATTTTGTCGATCAAAGATGAGTTTTAAGGGATAAATGATTGGCTACAGAAGGGCTTTAATAATGAACACTCACAGAGCTTTTCTGCAGTTGACCACAGCTGGTATCAGTCTTCTTCTGCCCTCAGCTGATGTGTTGTATTTCCTGGGGTTCAGCTCATCCAGCGGCTCCTCTGAGATCTGAAGCATGTAGGAGATTGTTGAGCAGTGAGACGGAGAGAGTTTCTTCTCTGAGTGTTTGTCTGATTTCACAAACTCCTGAATCTCTCTGGGACAGAGTCTGATCTTTCACTTCCAGCAGACAGAGGAGCAGATTGATGGATTGATCAGCTGAGAGATGTTTAATACTCCACTTATCTTTGATCTTCTGTTGAATGTGCAGTGTGATTCTCCTGATGTCCTCTGAGCTGTTCTGTGTGTGTGTCAGTAGATCCTGTAAGAGTCTCTGATTGGACTCCAGTGAGACGCCCAGCAGGAACCGCAGGAACAGATCCAGACGTCCATTATCACTCCTGAGGGCTTTATCTATCCACTGATCTAAGTAGATCGTACAGAGAGTCTTTATCTACTGCCGATTTTAGTTCGATTCAAACAGAGGGTCTTTATTTACTGCTGATGTTCGTCGACCATACAGAGAGACTTTATCAGATCTGGAAAATTTGTATTCACGCAGCGGTTCCTTGTTCTTGATCATATGTGAGTAAAACACATAGAAAGCAGCGAGAAACTCCTGGACGCTCAGATGAATGAAGCTGTAGACTTTCCTCTGATGAATCACAGATTCCTCCTTAAAGATCTCAGTGCAAATCCCAGAATACACTGAGGCGTCAGTGACGTCTATGCCGCTCTCTCTCAGGTCCTCCTCATAGAACATCACATTGCCCTTCATCAGCTGATGGAAAGCCACTTCAGCAAGTTTCACAATCACTTCTCTGTTGGAGCTGCAGGAGTTTCTCTGGATCTCTCTCTTCATACTTCTGATTCCTCATGTGGATCTGAATCAGCAGGAAGTGGATGTACATTTCAGTCAGAGTTTGAGGGATTTCTGCACTCAGATCTTCTTCCAGGAGCTTCTGAAGCACAGTGGAGGAGATCCAGCAGAAGACGGGTATGTGGCACATGATGTGGAGGCTTCTTGCTCTTCTGATGTGAGAGATGATTCTGCTGGCTTGATGCTCATCACTGATTCTCTTCCTGAAATATTCCTCCTTCTGAGGATCACTGAATCCCTGAATCTCTGTCAGACGGTTGATGTATTTGGAGGGGATCTGATTGGCTGCTGCAGGTCTGGAGGTGATCCAGATGAGAGCCGAGGGAAGCAGATCTCCTTTAATGAGCTTTGACATCAACACATCCACTGATGAAGTCTCAGTCACATCAGAAACTTTCTGAGCGTCTGAAAACATCAGTGGGATTCTGCTTTCATCCAGACCATCAAAGATGAACACAACTCTACACTCCTCATACATCTTTGAGTCCAGATCTTGAAGTTCAGGATGAAAGTCCAGCAGAAGTGTGTGAAGACTGTACTGATGATCTCGATAGTCAAGTTCAGCTCTCGAAATGGAAGCACAAACATGAAATCTACATCCTGATGGTCTTTCCCCTCGGCCCAGTCCAGAATGAACTTCTGACACAGAGACGGTTTTCCCGATTCCAGCGATGCCTTTAGTAAGAACAGTCTTGATCTGCTGTTTCTCCTGGTGTCCTGGTTCAGGAGAGGCTTTAAAGATGTCATTGCAGTGGATTGGAGTGTCTTGTGAGTGTTGTGTTCTGGCTGATTTCTCCATCTGTAAAACCTCATGTTCTTCATTCACTCCTCCTCTCTCTCCCTCTATGATGTAGAGCTGTGTGTAGATCCTGTTCAGGAGGGTTTCATTCTCTTGGAGATTCATTCCCTCAAATAATCTCTCATACTTGCTCTTCATGCTGGTTTTGTGTCGGTCTTTGACTCTCTGTAGTTCATCATTCACTGGTTGAGGAGAATCTCCAAGTCTGATCATCTCTATACACTCTGCTGAAACAACACACATGGGACAAAAGAAGATGATTTGACTAAAATAAATGATTTAAATCTATAAATAAAATATAGTTAATCAATACTGAGGATGTCGCAATCCAATCCACGTCATTCGAGTATCGTGCCAATAATGGCCCAGAACGCTAGAGTAGAAAATTCAGAAGGGAAAAAAATATGATCTGATACCTATCCAACACAAACCATGGGAAAATCTAGCTTAACCATCGCCTAAATGCTGGAATATGAACATTTCCCTTGCTGCGACATCCAGTTAAGTGGCACAGCCTGTCATGTGATAACAGTAGGGTTGCCAGATTGGGCGGTTTTCCAATCTATGGTAAAAATGGGTTTGGGCGGGTGGATAGGAATCAGCCTAAGACAAAACATATCACAGTCTTAAAGGTTGTATCAGCGATGTCAGGCCAAAACAAAAATGATCACATTCATCTAATCTTTCCTAACAATCCGCTAGCTGCCCGCCCCATAAGCAGGCTGTCAAAAAAACGCGCCTCTGTAGGCAGCCTAGGCTCTGAGATCTGCACACAAAAACAAACGGGTAGAACCACCACTCATAATCAAAATAAACAGAGTTCAACCAATCACCGACAGAGGGGGGTGTTGTTTGCTTTTGCGCTCGTGCACGGCGCCTGCACGCGAAGTCTGAGCTGAAGAATAAGCCAGCGCGTCTATCAATGTACCAGAAACAGTGAATATGGAAGATGCAATCCCCAAGAACAGGATTAGCGTGAGGAAATACCGTCGTGATTCGTCAAAGAAAAGAATAATAATCGGGAAGGCTTTCGAACGGTGGAGAGAACTGAAAGAATTGAAAAATTTTAAAAAGTTTTGAAAAAGTTTCTTCTGGACAGGTGAGTAGTCTCTAGTGCTGTCTTTTTAGTATGTGAACTGTGTGCACGAAACGGGAGGGAGGGGCGAGCTAACTTGGTTTGTTTGGGATCTCGCTTCAAACACAAACAGAAGTCACATCAACCACAATCGCTGATAGCACCTTTAAGTGAACTCATTTATAGTTACAAATGCAAAAAATAATAGTCATTAGGGCCCAAAGCCCTGAAAGGGCGCAGAGCCCTATTGTTTTCCTTCCGATTATTTTTTTTTTTTTATTTTTATTTTTTTTTTTTTCTTTTTCTAGCGACTATTCGGGCACTTTTGGGGCCCTTAGCATGCTCGAAAACTCTTGAAACTTTGCACACGGGTCAGAACCCGCGGCCATCAGAGCCGGGCTGAAGCTGGTACCCGGGCGTGGCAGGGCGGCTCGTCAGCGCCCCCTGGAATGGGGTCCGAACACCTGGTTCCATAACTCAAACACACTTGCATGTAATAATATGAACTCGGTACACATGTCGATAGCAGAATTTCATCTATACCTCGCGCTCTGCTCTTTACCCCAGCCCAACAGGAAGTCGGCTATTGAGGTTTTTTTGTAAAACACACGCAATGAACTTTTAAATACTCCTCCTAGAGCTCTTGATCCAAATTCGACGAAACTCGGTCAGCTAGAAGTCAAGACATTGAGGATGAAAGTTTGTGTGGGGGATTTTCGATATCTCGAACGAGTTTGGCCGTGGCGAGGAAACGAAACTATGGCGAGAAACGTGAAACAGGAAGTGTGTCATAACTTCAGCATACATTAACTGATCTGGATGAAACTTCAGCAGTGCGTTCGCTGTAAGATGACGATCACATGGATGTGACTATTGTGAGTCAAAGTTATAGCGCCACCAACTGGCAGCAGGAAGTGTGTCACTTTCAAAATGCTTTGAAATCACCCTCTTACTTTTACCCGATTTGCTTCAAACTTCATCTGTATAATGTACATACACGGCAGATGAAGACCTATGAATGGAATTCTCGATATCTTTGAAACTGTTGCCGTGGCGGAGCGCATCAGAACTTTACCATTCTTTTAGGATGCATTCTTTTAGGGGATTTGTAACATTTGTCCATGTGATGCAAACACACGTGCATGGATTTAATGTGAAACTCGGTACACTCATGTAGCAGTCACATCAGGCCAAACAACTTTCGTGCTACTAAGCCTTTTACGACAGTTGGGACAGAAGTAACGGGAATTATGTTTTTTTTTTTAACAATCTTGCCTGAGAAAAACATCAATTTACAACCCATGCTGTTACCAATCACCACACCAAACTCGGTGTGCATGAAGTCAAGACATTGAGGATGCCCTTATATTCAACGGACGGATTTTTGATATCTCTGGTACGGTTTGGCCGTGGCGGATTTTTTTGACTAAAAAAGGACACATAAAGTGTGTTATAACTTGGTTAGTTTTACTGACAGTTACAAAACTTGCCGTGTATATTGTTCTATTCAAGCCAAACAACTTTCTAATTAACAATAATAAGCTCAAACCCACAGAAAGTCAGATATTGTAGTTTGAATATGATCATGCTCTTTCTGAGCCTTCAGGCCTGTCACACAGTCTGTGTGTGTGTGTGATTGAGTCTTTTGACACACAGTCTCTGTGTGTGTGTGTAGGGGGAGGGGGCTTAATGATTTCACTGTGTGTCTGGCCTGCTAAAGTAAATACATTTCTTAAGCCTGGTATTTTTTAAATAAGTTTTTGTTTTTATTTTTTTATAAGTAAAGACATATAACCTGTTTAATTGTAGTGCATTGACAATAGTTTTATATAATTAGTGTATTAATTAAATTAACTTGGTCCATAAATCAAAAAGGAAGTGTGTTAAAACTTCTGCATACATTAACTGATCTTGATGAAACTTCAGCAGTGTGTTCGTTGTAAGAGGCCGATCACATGGATGTGACTATTGTGAGTCAAATATATAGCGCCACCAACTGGCAGCAGAAAGTGTTTCACTTTGCAAAATGCTTTGAAATCACACTCTTACTTTTACCCGATTTGCTTCAAACTTCATCTGTATAATGTAAACACACGCCAGATGAAGAGCTGTGAAAGCATTATTCAATATCTAAGATAATGTTGCCATAGCAACGCATCAAACTTTAACATTCCTTTTTTTGATGATTTTGAGATCTCTTTAGCGGCTTTTGGGGCCCTTAATGGGTTTGAAAACTCTTTGAAACTTTGCACACAGGTCAGATCCCACAGCCATCAGAGCCGGGAAGATGGTACCCGGGTGTGGCAAGGGGGCTAGACAGCGCCCCCTGGAACGGGGTCCAAAAACTTGGTCCATAAATCAAACACGCTTGCATGTAATAATATGAAACTCAGTACACATGTTGATCTCATCGTTTCATATATTCATATATTCTCCTCAAGCCGGACAACTTTCTAATTTACACTCATGAGCTAGGACCCACAGAAAGTCAGATATTTTGGTTTGAAAATGTTGAGTGTCTCTCTGAGCCTACACTTCTGTATGGCAAGCCCTTTTAACATTTAAAAGCTAAGTTTGACTATTCGTAATTAACATTGTAGATATCAACAACGTCTTTCTAGTCGTAATTACATTTTGGATAGTTTGTATTATCATTTAAGATTATCTGTAACGTAATTGTGACTAGTCGAAACGACAGATAGAGTATGGCAAGCCGTTTTAACATTTAATCATTTTTAACCTACTAGTCTCTATTTTCATGCTACTAGTACTTATTTTTCAGATACTAGTATCTATTCCATTAAGTACTAGTACTTATTCATTAGCTACTAGTGCTTATTCTTTTAGATACTAGTGCCTTTTCTTTAGATACTAGTGTTTATTCTTTAGGTACTCAGTACCTTTTTAAAGATACTAGTACTTATTCATTAGACACTAGTCCTTATTTATTAGATACTAGTACTTATTGATTAGATGCTAGTCCTTATTCATTACATACCAATGCTTTATTAATTAGTTACTAGTACTTATTCATTAGATGCTAGTACCTATTAAATAGATACTAGTACTTATTCATTAGACACTAGTACTTATTTCAATGGTGACTAGTAACTATTCTTTTGTTACTAGTCACATTTTTTCCAGTGACTTCTATGGTGATCTGTCATTCAGATATCAACTATTCAGTTCTGACTAGTATGTTAGTATGTATTCCAATTGTGGAATACATTACTAGTATGTATTCCAAAGCAGGGGTTACGTTTTTGCACGTCGTGCAGAATAACCCTAAAGGCACCAAGGTGGCGGTGCCACCGGCTTTATATATATATATATATATATATATATATATATATATATATATATATATATATATGTGTGTAGAATATAGCTGCGAGCAGCGATGGAGGGCCAAAGCCGGCGTACCGGTACCTGGAGGCACCGGGGTTGCGGTGCCACCGGCTTGGGCCCGCAATCGCTGCTCGCAGCTATATTTATATATATATATATATATATATATATATATATATATATATATATATATATACTATTATTATCCTACATTTAGGCTAGAAAACACTTTTATCCACAAAAGGAACAAAGCAATTCATCAAATGTCAGTCATAATACAGGTTGGAAACCGTCTCGATTAATCCATAGCTATGAAATTCTCTCTAAAGGCGCATTCGCTTTACAGCGAAGATGGAGATATGTTTCCAGCCCACATTGATTTAGAAAACACTAGTTTATTAATAAACAATTAAAATGCATCGTTATTTTTTCAGACACATTTACTATTATTATTATTATAAATCACCTATAGCCTAAATCACCTCTCTGTATGGTTCCAGAGACATGGCTCTTCTCATTAGAACTGATCAACTTGGCGTTTCGTTTTTCGTTTTTCAATTACGGGTTAAAAGGAAAAAAGAATGGACGCAAAAGTACACGGACCAATGGGTAATTTGAAAGCTTGTTAATGATTAACTCTAAACCTGTTGGTGCTTTAAAGGTCCCGTATTATGCCCCTTTTCACAAGATGTAAAATAAGTCTCTGATGTCCCCAGAATGTGTATGTGAAGTTTCAGCTCAAAATACCCAACAGATCATTTTTTACAGCATGTTTAAATTGTCATTTTTGGGGCTCAGAAAAACGCGCTGTTTTAGTGTGAGCCCTTTAAATGCAAATAAGCTGCTGCCGCCTCAGGGGGCGGAGCTTCGTGAGCTCGCGCTCAGTCTCTCAGGACAATTTCATCTCACGGAATGATGATAATGTAATGACCTGGCAGTCAGCGCTAGCAGCTGGGTGCATTATGGGTAATTGTTTATTGAGAGTTGATTTATGTGTTATTACAGCAAGATCTTTAAGTTGCTGTTATAGTAAAGTTATGTGTGTTAATGTTCAAGTTGATCAGATGTTCTTGGTTCATTTACTGCCTAATGTAAAAATGTGTCCCTCACCGTCATGGAGAGAGATGTGTAAGGCAATAGGGCCCTGCCTGAGTAGTTCTGTCTTTGTTCTGAATTAAAAGTGGAAAAGACAGTATTACTGCCTCCTGCTGGTTTATGTGGAAACACTCTGGGTTGTGCAGTGTATGGGACATGAGTGTTCTTATCTCATGTTAGGATTTAGCGTAGTAAAAGTGTTATTAGTATAATTTAGCTCCGGTTAGACCCACGTTTTATTTGATAGCTACCAGTTATTACAATAATATCAGAAACTCTCAGTAACGTGTTCATTTCGAGTCAGACAAAAATGCCTACAGAGTCAGAGTGCTGTATAGAGATGGAACCGGTATAGTTTAGTAGTTTAATTACGGTAATTATAACGTATTTGTCATCTGTATCCATTATTTATTAATAGCCTACAGTCTGCTGTTTCGGACCAGGTCCGAATGATGATCAAACATATAATGATGAGTTTAATAAAGTTTATTGTACATCACACAAAAGATGAAGCGTCAGTTTTACTTCAGAAAATCACCTTAAGAGTCGAGTAAACACAGTAAGTTATAAGAAGTGCGCGAGTTGAGGGAGCGTTCCTGTAGGCGGACGTTAGTCCAAAAACTGTTCTACTGACGTCATTAAAGAAGGAAGTAGAGGGATGTAGTCCAAACGGGCCGTTCGATGTAGGCTACTTCTGTTAAAGAAAATATCTCGCTTGGCATTGAACTTTGAGCTTTATAATTTTACAGATATTATTTATACTCTTACAACAACATTACACACTAACTAAAGTTTGAAACATGGGATCACGAAGAACGGGACCTTTAAGTACTGAAGTACCTGCATTTTTATTTATTTATTTATTATTTATTTGTAGTGTGTGAATAAAGGGTGGCAGTCTTTTATAATCAACTGTTGTTGTGGACTATACACTGGAGCAGTATTTGTTCTACGTTTGATGAGATGTTTTTGGTGGTTAATTGATCAAAGTGCTTCCTTATATTTTATTATTAGTAGTATTAGATCAAGAATAAAATAAAAATATTGGATTGATATCGGTATCGTCAAATAGCCAAAGCTGCAGCATCGGAAAGAAAAAGTGGTCTCGGGACATCCCTAATCAATACAGATGTCAATCTTGTGTTTTCTGTATAATTATGTCTGTATAATAAAGTTAATTTCCCATCACAGCTAAAGATGAGAGACCAGGAACAAACTCACTAACAGATTTAAGAAATGAGGAAGACACCAAATCCTCATCCTCAATCTGACACCAGAGATTCTGTTGGACAATAAGTTTCTTATATCTGGACATTGAGAAAGTTAATTTTCCATCACTGAACGTTTGTCCACAGATCTGAGGTGAAATCAGAAATAAAAACTGAACTCTTTAATTCAGTCTGTTTTTGAGTCTCACATTATTTGTCTCCTAGTTTCACTGGAGCAGTTAAATCACCAACTTCATGTTTATACTCACAGTTGATCAGGAGTCACTGCTTCATCACTGAATCCAGGAGGAAGACCCATGGATCTGTTACTCTTCATAGACACACAGCTGGGGTCAGGAGATAAAGATCTCTGAATTCTCTTCCTCCTCCTGGAGATACTGAGAAAACACAGAATGTGATTCTAGCTTTAGTTCTGCCAGCTGTTTTATTCATTATAAGTCACTCTGTTTTCTCTAACGCCTGTTTGAGTTTAGTCTTCTACTTGAGTCTTTCAGTTTTGAGATTTGTTGATTTTGAGTCTTGATTCTCCTTCAGAGAGGAGGTGTGTGTGGAGCAGCATTTACTACAAAATAAGGTTCGTCTATTACTTTAATAATGTCTCACAGTTCGATTCCAAGCCGCTCTGAAACCACAGTATCGTGAGCTGCGGTGTGTGTGTGTGTGTGTGACTCGGAAACACGCTGCACATGTATTATGGATGGTAAGATTCACAGATTCGCATCAGTGCATCGATCAAATGATCAGTGCAATGATCAAATGCATTGGTTTAAATAAGTGTGCATTGGATACATGTTGGCATTTGTATCGAGAATGCATCGTTTTTAACATCTGCATAACATGCATCGAGAATGCGTATGTCGCATCAGCCTCAGTTATGGAGATGCACGTCCCTAACATGTTTACTATATTTACAGCCCTTTTCAATGAAATAATCACACTAACCCATATGACCAGGCGTGTGTAAATTATTAGATTCCTAACAAATCTGTAATTTTGTGTCACCTGGGGTCAGAGGTCACTGCTTCATCACTGAAGTTAAGAGTTCGGACCCATGGATGCGTCACTCTTCATAGACACACAGCTGGGGTCAGAGGTCACTGCTTCATCACTGAAGTTAAGAGTCGGACCCATGGATGCGTCACTCTTCATAGACACACAGCTGGGGTCAGAGGTCACTGCTTCATCACTGAAATAAAGAGGATGACCCATGGATGCGTCACTCTTCATAGACACACAGCTGGGGTCAGAGGTCACTGCTTCATCACTGAAATCCAGGAGGACGACCCATGGATGCGTCACTCTTCATAGACACACAGCTGGGGTCAGAGGTCACTGCTTCATCACTGAATCCAGGAGGATGACCCATGGATGTGTCACTCTTCATAGACACACAGCTGGGGTCAGAGGTCACTGCTTCATCACTGAAATAAAGAGGATGACCCATGGATGTGTCACTCTTCATAGACACACAGCTGGGGTCAGAGGTCACTGCTTCATCACTGAAATAAAGAGGATGACCCATGGATGTGTCACTCTTCATAGACACACAGCTGGGGTCAGAGGTCACTGCTTCATCACTGAAATAAAGAGGATGACCCATGGATGTGTCACACTTCATAGACACACAGCTGGGGTCAGAGGTCACTGCTTCATCACTGAAATAAAGAGGATGACCCATGGATGTGTCACTCTTCATAGACACACAGCTGGGGTCAGAGGTCACTGCTTCATCACTGAATCCAGGAGGACGACCCATGGATGTGTCACTCTTCATAGACACACAGCTGGGGTCAGGAGATGAAGATCTCTCTCTGTTCTCCATCATGAGAAACTGACTTCAGACCTGCATATGGAAACACAAGAGAACAACACAGGGATACATACTGGTGCTGGTCATATAATTAGAATATCATCAAAAAGTTGATTTATATACAGTAAGTAATTCCATTCAAAAAGTGAAACTTGGATTTTATATTCATTCATTCAGACTGATATATTTCAAGTGTTCATTCCTTTTCATTTTGATGATTATAACTGACAACTAATAATAAAAAAACAAATTCAGTATCTCCCAAAATGAGAATATTACTCAGAGACCAATACAGAAAAAGGATTTTTAGAAATTAGGGATGTTAACCAATGACCGTTTGACCGATGGTTGACCGTATCAACTTAACGTTAGTTTGTTTTGTATATATTTTTTATATTAGATAACATTTTAATCTGTCATATGGTCATATTACAATGTACTATGGGGCATGTTGTCACATTTCACTTCCATTCTTTCAGGGTAAATCAAAAAATATATACATTGTATTAATGAAAAAACATAATTTTACTAGACATGTGAAATTAATGTGAGTAACAATAAATATTCTGAAGCCCAAGTGGATATACACAAACTGAGGAATTCTAAAAGTGTTAGTTTGTGCCCCGCTCTCTTTTTCTATTATAGCAGTGATATTATAATATTATATTTAAACTATTGTATAGCAGTGATATTATAATATTATATTTAATCTATTGTATAGCAGTGATATTATAATATTATATATTTAAACTATTGTATAGCAGTGATATTATAATATTATATTTAATCTATTGTATAGCAGTGATATTATAATATTATATTTAATCTATTGTATAGCAGTGATATTATAATATTATATATTTAATCTATTGTATAGCAGTGATATTATAATATTATATATTTAAACTATTGTATAGCAGTGATATTATAATATTATATTTAAACTATTGTATAGCAGTGATATTATAATATTATATTTAATCTATTGTATAGCAGTGATATTATAATATTATATATTTAAACTATTGTATAGCAGTGATATTATAATATTATATTTAATCTATTGTATAGCAGTGATATTATAATATTATATATTTAATCTATTGTATAGCAGTGATATTATAATATTATATATTTAAACTATTGTATAGCAGTGATATTATAATATTATATTTAATCTATTGTATAGCAGTGATATTATAATATTATATTTAATCTATTGTATAGCAGTGATATTATAATATTATATATTTAAACTATTGTATAGCAGTGATATTATAATATTATATTTAATCTATTGTATAGCAGTGATATTATAATATTATATTTAATCTATTGTATAGCAGTGATATTATAATATTATATATTTAAACTATTGTATAGCAGTGATATTATAATATTATATTTAATCTATTGTATAGCAGTGATATTATAATATTATATTTAATCTATTGTATAGCAGTGATATTATAATATTATATATTTAAACTATTGTATAGCAGTGATATTATAATATTATATATTTAAACTATTGTATAGCAGTGATATTATAATATTATATTTAATCTATTGTATAGCAGTGATATTATAATATTATATATTTAATCTATTGTATAGCAGTGATATTATAATATTATATATTTAAACTATTGTATAGCAGTGATATTATAATATTATATATTTAATCTATTGTATAGCAGTGATATTATAATATTATATTTAATCTATTGTATAGCAGTGATATTATAATATTATATTTAATCTATTGTATAGCAGTGTTTCCCAAACCTTTCAGAGTGTCTCTCTTCCACTTTGACTGCAGTCACACCTGTTGTGTTTTCATTTAAATGTTTACATCTGTTCCTCTGTACAGATATAAAGTTGTCAAAATGGTTCACATGGATGTACGCGGAAGCAACAAAAAAAAATCTGTATTATGACTTTTTAAGGCCAGATAAGTAATTTGGCGATGTCACTCAATAAAGAAAGACTACACGCCTGCGCACATATTCAAACGTGCATATCCTATAGACTAAACATGTGATGCGCATTAAAGGTTTTCTGTTAGAGCGGTGTCGTGTTAGCGGCCAAATGATTATAACCCATTTTACAGTCAGTCTAGGGTGGTCCGTGTATCTTTTGGTCATTTGATTTCCTGTTTGGAATGGAATAATGAGAAATGAAAACCAGCTCGTTTATTTTTTTTTTTTAGTTTAAAAAACGAAAAATTTGATTTTTCCTCTGATTTTTCATTTGTGGTTTACAAATCGGTTTATGGATTTGATATTTCATTTGCACACGTGGGCGGCGCTGAAACGCCCCTTCATCTGATTGGTCAAACCGCACCACCTTCAGGACGAGCTTTTCTTTGTGTCAGGCAGAATAAGAGTCACGAAGTGCGGCACTGACAAATGCACTTTAAAGGGTACCTATTATGGAGTTTTGAAAATTGCCCTTCATGTAGTGTGTAACATAGATCTAAGTGAACAGAAACATCCTGCAAAGTTTTAAAAATGAAAGTTCACCGTATACAAAGTTATTGTCTCTTAAATGTAAGAGTCGATTCTGGCGAGGATAAACAGGAAAGAAACTCACTCAAAACACGCAAGAATTTGTTTGACAAAAGCACAATGTTGTGTTTTATTGCGAGTGTAAGTTAACACATTGCAGTTTGAATAATGTCCTGTATGAACAAAATGACGAGGTATTAAAAGCATACAAAACAACATTGTTTCCACTGTTCTGATCTCGCATTCTCAGCATTGCGATCTCAGATTATGTCCCTAAAGAACCCGCATATAATGTAGTTCTGCATTAAATTAATTAAATTGCACGCGAGTTATTTATTTTTATATTCATGCACCAAACCATGACTCCGCAAGTACATGCATATCACAGAAAGCACCGGTGACTGTTTTAAGGGGAACATGAATTAAGTTGTGCAGGCTATGGCTTTTTAATAGACAGATTAGCATCATGATGCTTCTTCGCTATGATAAGTTATTGTTCCATTGATTGCACTTGAGACAAACGTCACCGAACCAGCCCACGGCAAGCAGATCGTACGCCTCCAGTGATTTCCAGACTCGGAATTGCTCACAATGTGTAAAAACTCCTCACCAATACCAGATAATGGTACACATGAAAATACTGTATCTGAGGCAAAGCTGCATAATCATTGCTCAGTGCTTCCTTCGCTTACTGCATACGGATCCACACCATTTATGAATGAAATTTTCGCATTGTACCTCTCTCTCTGTCTCTGTTTTAATGGTCTCTTTATAATCTATTTCACTTTGTCTTTTCATGATTTGCATAATAACATAAACAGAAATAAATATTTGTTTGTAAAACGACATTCTCTGATAAAACTTTGTAAAAACCTATGGTAAACACAGCGGTTTTGCCCTCAAAGATGGCAAGATCTCCGGGGAGGTCACGTGACATTAATTCGCCTGTGGGAACTATGGATAAACCATAACCCATTTAAGGTGATGGGCGTTCCGTTTCCGATATTCTCTGCACAGAGAATACCAATCACAACTTGGCTAGGTCATCTGACCAATCACCGCAGATATCAGCGTCACGCAAAGGCGGGTTTTGGAAAAGGACTCGCTGAAACGATTCATATGGGAGTCGGTGAGCAAATCAGGTAAAAATAAATGCATATTATAAGACAACAAAAGGGTTTTTTGTCATTGCATGCTTGTAAAACTGTTGTTGGGGACTCCCAGAACAATATTTAGGAACATTTTAAATGCCATAATAGGTACCCTTTAATAAAATAATGTCTGAAACCACCACTCACTGTTAACTACGCACAACATTTGAAGCAGAAATATGTTGCTGGTCACGTAACTCGTGCTGCTGCAACTTAAACACAGTGCATTTAATTACACATTAAGCATTTTCCTCCCATAGAAAACCATAAGAAAACGATGTGGAGTAAAAAAAAAAAAGTTTTCCTCTTCAACGCCCTTTTGTGAACACGCCCCTTTTTAGAGCACATGGTTGCCTACAACCAATCACAAATCTTTGTTTTTGAATGTCCAATCACCACACAATGTAATCTTTTGAAATGCGTGTAACTGTCATCTGTAGGTATAAGGCACTGTCAGTGGCACTAAACCTGTCATTTGTGCAGTCGTCTTGCTAGAGTCGCTGTATTCACAAATCCGGCGAAACACGGAAGTAAAGTGTTGTTCTCGTTGGCGGCTATAGAGCTGGTAAGTCCCGCCCCTTCAGCTAACCCCGCTGGACCTCTAGGTTGAAAAATCATCAATGCAAGTGAATGAGAGAAAATAAATATTTTCTAATCCCGTTTTAATTTTGCAATGAATGTGAACATACATGAATGTGAACGCCCAATGCAATGAATGTGAACGCCCCTCTGGAAATGATTTGTCTATGAAGCTTTACAACTGAGAATGGTCTGGTTTTAAACAGGCTACTATTTATGTACAATTTAAGTGTAAGATTGGATTTTAAGATCACACAAAAAGTCACATTACACAAATCATACTTCAAAATAATGGGGCTGTACTCAACCGAGGAGATCCTTTACAGTCGACCAAGGTCTTGTCCTGCGTGACGATTAGTCGACTAAAAAAAAACGGATGTTTTGATTGAACATTTTTTAAACAATTGTCATAGAGCATTTATAAAACAACAACGAAAAAACATCGAAAATAAATAAAACTATAATAATAATACAATTCTTTGAAAATTAAGTGATTTGTTTAACTGCAAGTGAGGAGCTCTGTCCTTGGTCTATACTGACGGTCACAATCGCGCACCTGATCACACCACACGCTACAAAATAATATACCTGCTATCTGCCACTTAATGCAAAATCCTAACAAAAGCTCTCGTTTATACAGGCTGTATTCTTCTTTACTTACAAAGCTATGGGTTAACTTTTGTCCAGCCGATCTGTTAGGCGTCTTAAAACAACAGACAAAATAGCCCAAAAAAACTATCTGAAATCTAGGCTGTGTTGTAAGATAGCATATAAGTTTAATTTCGTTTTGTTACATTGTTTAGGCTACTTTCAAATGAGTCAAGTGTACAGATAAAAACCTATTAAGAAAACAATCTATTGAGTCAGTATGATAAAGCCGTTAAAAGAGCTGCTCACGTCTTTTGCGCGCTCAAGTTTGATTTTAAATAGGCACGCGATGTGCGCGCTCATAATGGAGCAACGCGCGTCGCCACCGTCGCCTACCTCCACAAACATGTAGCCAGACAAAAGATTTAGATTTCTTGGACATTCTGTCGACTAAAGTAGCGTGAACTGAATGAATACAGCAAAACCACCTACCAGTACATCCCTGACTGAGCGCGAGCAGCAGCGCAGCCAGTAGGTGCGGTTCCCGAGTGTGTTATGTGTGTGCGCTAAACTGTGGCGCAGTTACAAGAAATAGCCTAAAAGCATTTAAAGTTGGGGATAAAACATAGGCTAATTATATTTAGAATACAGTAATAAATAACTGCTTTATAAAGGAATAAATATCAGGGAGTAAATCATTGAAAATGTATTTCTATTGGCAAAAAAAAAAAAAATGCGACTGGTCGACCAATAAGAATTTCAGTCGAACCAAGATCAATATCTGAACTGATTAGTCGACTAAACGACTAAAGTTGACAGCCCTACGAAATAATAGCATTTATCTGAAATAAAAAGCTTTTGTAACATATGCTACATTTGAAAAAAATTAAAGAAAGTAATAGCCTACTTTTATTCAGCAAGGACGCATTAAAGTAATCAAAAAGTGAACGCAGACATTTATAATGTTACAAAGATTTTTTATTTCGATAAATCTACTTTGAATCTTCTATTCATCAAGGATATCCTGACTTTTTAAAGAAAACATTAATAATAATCAGAAATGTTTCTTGGGCAGCAAATCGCATCAGCATTTTATTACCTCGGTAATATTTAATGTTTTCTTGCGTGGCTGGATGTTGAATTTGTATGGTCTGATGCGCGTGTGGGCTGTGATGGATTATGACCGGTGTCATGATCATTCTCAAATGTCATGTTGCTGGTGTAGTCAGTGGTTAGATCAGTAGCAGTACTATTATGCCCTACAAAGGCAAAGCGCAGTAACTACAGGGACATTCTAAAGCGCTTAACGTGAAAAACGCTTAACGTGGCTTACTGTACTAAGACATTGATATTATTATTACCTTTATTTAACCAAAAAAACTCATTGAGATTAAGAATCTCTTTTGCAGAGGTGCCTGGCCAAGACAGGCAGCAGCACAATTAACAGGGTTAGAAACATTAAAACATCTAAGATATAACATCAACATATAACAATTTGTGCCAGCAAAAAATAGATATACAGTCATAGAAAGAATCAGTTTCATATCACATTATCAGTGTCACAAGGGATAACCACTGCCAGGATCGTGCGATTAATCAGTCATAACATCTACAGCCAGTTTGTGTAGCCTCCATGTTGTTTAGAAGTAATTTAAAATCAGTCAGTGAAACAGGCACCTGAAGATTCAGGACATTTTGCAGCTGATTCCAAGCGCAGGGGCCGCATACTTGAACGCCCCTTTTCCCAATTTGGGAATTTGGGAATTCTTTAGGCTTCCCTTGTTTAACCCTTGATTGATTTCTTGTTCATTCAGAGGTATGGATGTTTAGTTTGATTTATGTTACAAAAGCTTGAATTTCAACTGATATATAATCGAATGATGTTTAGATGCATGAATCGTTTAAGCCTTAGAATGTTTTTGTTTTGTTTGTTTTACCAAAAACATGTGAGACATTGTGTAACTGGGATATGAATTAACTTTTGATTTTATATATAGCCTTTTAGTTTCATATCGACATTAAAATATCAGCCTTTAAATTACAGCTTGATGCATGGACGGATGAATATTAAACCATTTAATATAATTTAATGTCTATATATACATATGAACATGTCATAATGTACTTCAAATTTGAAGCAGATGCTTTATAGATAGATATTAAGCTCTTTGGTTTATTTTGGAATTCCGCATAAAATTGGTCATACCCAAATCTGATGGCTCCCTATACCCACATACAGTGAAGTAAATGCAAATAATTGGTGTCATTTTATAGGAAACCCTTTAAACAAACAAAATCAAGTGTCAAATGTAATAAAAATGATTGTATGTGTTTAAAATATCAAAAGAAACACACAAAAAAGTAGGCGCTTTTGTGTGTTTTTTTCTTTGAATCTTTGTTTGAAAGTGTATTACTCTGGTATTGTGTGCAACAGCTACCTATTATAAGTTCCATTTGATTCCACTAGATGTCCCCAACACTGAAAAAAAAAATTATGTGTCTAACATTTCGATTAAAAAAGTTATTGCTATGACACCAAGGGGAGGCAAAGTGGCTTTTTAGTGTCTTTTATGAGAGAGTGCGTCCAGACTGCGCGCTGAAGAATATCTACTTTTTTTTTACTCTGAGGCAAAATTGCGCTGAATATCTCAGACTCTGTTTGTTTTAGAGGAAAGGTGTGTCCACCATAGATGTCCACGACATGTCACGTCATGCTGAGATAAGTGTAAGCTTCCCAATGATGCGTAGTTCGTCATCATCCGTCGACGATAACATATCATGTGGATCGTATGAAAACAATGACTTATTTCCTGCGTTACTGGACTAAATGAGACATAATATGGGATTATTTATCAAGCGAAACTCACATGAAGGCGAAAATGGACTCATTTTGAAGAAAACAGTCTAAGGTGAAAGTCTATGTATATTTTTGACTACTTTTAGCTCAGACATGCTGTAATCGGAGACGAAATGCAACGCGTTTCCTAGTTTGTTTACAAATATCAAAGATGTACTTCGCGAATAGTTATGCAATCATTTGATCTGTTGTATTATGTCAACTAAATAAACCATACAGCAAAAATCATGTGGAAGAAAGGTTTTGTTTGATATATGACTTGCCTTTGTTGATCAAATTTGACCAATGCTATCAATATTCATATTCATAATCACACTTACTTTTGAACGGTATTTCGGTTGCGGGTGGAGGAATATAAACTTTTAAATTATCCAATATGTAAAATGAATTAAAAAATGATGGTTTTGTGTGAAAAGTAGAGGGTCTAAGCTTTGTAATGATATAACATATGACTGTTAATGTTTCATCAGGACCTTTAAATATTAAAGGGCGATCATAATAACGTTCTTAATAACGCAATGCTTAATAACGCTGTTCAATAAGGGTATAAATCCACATTCTTGCCTTGCCACTGTTGACTGGACCTAATGGTGTGTTGCTTGTCAATGATAGCACAAGCATTCACTACAGCGAAGACACCGCAGTCATACCCATTTCCTTGTTATGGAGTATTCACCACATCTGAAGTTTTCCAGTCAGAAGTCTGAAAGTTTTCTGTTGCTGAAGTGTACATGCAAGCTACTACTTTCATTAGTTTTGGAGCAGCATGCTTCAAAGTTTTAAGACTGTGGATTGAATTGAACACTGAGATCTCTCGCTCTCTGAAATTTACAGTGGCAAGAACCCGGTGACGGCCAGTAATGTCAGTGATGAAGGGTATTATGATTAGATCATAATTTAGAGCCTTTTTTGCATCACAAAACTGCAAAATTGGAGTAAAGTCTTCAAGTGCAGCTAGCTGGTAAAGGTATGTGGGTACACATAGAATTGAGTCTGAATTTTTTTGTTGGTGAATGAAGACATTAATTGCCTGCCCAATTGTTTTCCCTTCAAGCCAGGTCATTGAGAGACCTTTGCCTAGTCATGAATCAGGCATGTGATTGGCTAAGGACAAAAAAGCAGGAAAATATACCGAGCCGCATCGGCTCCCGCATCCCTGATCCCGCATTTTTCCTCTATGTTTTATTAACATTAAATAGATAGTTCTCCCAAAAATTTTAATTGTCATAATTTACTCTCTCAAGTTGTTTTAAACCTGAATAAGTTTCTTTCTTCTGTTGAATTTATTTGGAAGAATGTGGGTAACCAAACAGTTGATGTACCCCACTGATTTCCATAGTACATTTTTCCCTATGGAAGTCAATGGGGACCAGCAACTCTCTGGTTACCCACATTCTTCAAAATATCTTCTTTTGTGTTCAGCACAAGAAATAAATTAATACAGGCTTGGAACAACATTACAGTGAATAAAAAATAACAGAATTTTTATTTTTCAGTCAACTATCCCTTTAAGGACAAAAGGGATCGCGTAAGGACCTGTACATCGACGCGTCTTATACACGCGCATTTGACAAGCAGATTTCTCTCAATTTTCTCGGTTTGCTTTCAGTTTACGACATAACCAAATGTTCTTCTGTAAACTGTGTGTGTATTTGAGAGTATTAGCGAAATAAGACTAGAAAGATAACTTAGTCCAGCAACCAGGTGCTGTGAGACAAGCTTTTAGTCATGTGCGTGTCGGGTGCATCAGCAGTGAATGACATTTAACCGGCAAGACTTTAAAGCACATGCAAATTATGAACTTTTGTGAACTCACTGAACTGATTTGGCCATTCCTCTGCGTTAATATTTTATGTGAGTATTTGTTCGCGTTGTACACTAATGCTGTTGAGACGGAGGCGTCAGAACTAAAACTGATAAAAATGCACGATATTCATATTACTACAAAAGCAGTCAGCAGTTTGCTTGGAGCAAGGATCATAGTGCAAATTTGAACTTTATCGATATATCGCCCAGCCCTACTGGGGACCTAACGGTGATGTTCTTGTAAACTGACAACGATAACACAATAGCGCGAGAGCGACTGAGGTACGAAATTGAGCAGGTGAAAAAGCTGAACGCAAGTACGTCTTTGTTGATACTTGGAAAGGAAGGAAGAATCTGTACGCACGTCAGCCAGTTATGTCCTCATATCCTCTCCTTTTCACTCCGGCAGCCGACCCAGCCGACACCCGTCCCCCTCACCCTTTTATTTTTTTTTACAGATCTGCATGATTCACGTAGGTCACATTTTCAGGTCGGAAAATCGCAGAATTCCGGATTAATACGGAAAAATCACATCCCTGATGAATGTCATTGATGCCCATCCAAGGAGCAAATGAATCTCCTGCACTGTGTGGATACTCTGGAAAGATGTGGTTCTAGAGGCAGACTGTCACCATTTGAAAGTGTTGTCCACTTTTTCAGCACCTGGTCTTGATGGCACGTTTGACAATGCAGCTTCATCGTCTCGGTTACGCATGTAACCCCCGATTCCCTGAGTAGGGAACGGAGACGTTACGTCGGATGACGGAGAATGGGGGTTTCGCCAAGAAAGCCAATCCTCTTTGAGTATTTAAAAACGAGCCAATGGCATGAAAATACCTTGGGTCTGCGGAATTTGCATAGCATACCTCCCCCACCTCGTGGGTATAAAAGGAGGAAGCGGACGCAACCGCAGTATGTCTTCACTGAGGAGCCGAGACTGAACTCAGGCGTCTACCCAGCGGTACAGCGGAAGTGGCAGGGAGACGTCACCGTCTCCGTTCCCTACTCAGGGAACGAGGGTTACACACGTAACCGAGACGTTCCCTTTCGCTGTCACTCCTGAGTTACGTCGGATGATGGAGAATGGGGGTCTGTGCCATCGTATGCTCATTTTTGACTGATTTACAGTCTATTGCTCATGATACACAGTCAATGAAATGTCGATCGAAAAGCTACAAGCTTTACAGAACTAAACATACCAAAAAGGGTAATTGTTTGTAGAGCAGGAGGGCTGATTCTTGTGGCCAGAGAATTTGTTTTCCCTGCTCTATAAATTAATTGAGCTAATTAATTTTACTTGTCTTGTAAAAGGTGGTCCGTGTAATTGATTACAATTAACTTGTGGTAAATTGCAGAGACACACATGTATGCATACAGGTAAAATTAACAGAAAGCCCTCATCGAGGGATTTATTAACATGTAAGACCGGTCTGATCCAAATCTGTATGAATAATTATTAATTATCAATTATTAATTATGTTATGCAAATCCCCCGATCAGACCGCCTTGTCTCTTTACAGAGGCTTACAATGGAGAATACACATGTGACAGTTGCCTAAGGGAACCATACACACGGAGGCACCTAGCCGACGTCCAGATCAAAAGACACTGGCGCCAGCATCAAGAGTGCTGGAGGACTCAGGGCTTCAACGGAAGACTCTTGCAGAATATATAAATAAAAAAAAAATATCTTGCAGATAATAAAATCTCGAAAAATGTTGGGTGTCGCCCAGCCTGCAGCTCTGCAAATGTCTTTTCAGCGAGGCGCCATGCGCTAAAGCCCAAGAGGAAGCCACACTCCGAGTGGAGCTTTCACACCAAGGGGTACGGTCGACCTTGCCGCTGGTAAGACAAAACAATGGCGTCCACTATCCAGTGAGACAACCGTTGCTTTTAGGGAGCCCTTCCCTTCTGGCTCCCACCATAACAGACAAAGAGCTGGTCTGAGGTCCTGAAACATCGCGTTCTATCCACGTAAGCACGGAGTGCACGTACTGGACAGAGCAGTGCCAAGGCTGGGTCTGCCTCCTCCAGGGGCAGCGCTTGCAGGTTCACCACCTGATCCCGGAAGGGCGTGGTCGGAACCTTGGGCACATATCCAGGCCGGGGTCTCAGGATCACGTGAGAGATACGCCGGCCCGAACTCCAGGCATGCTTCGTCAACGGAGCATGCGTGCAGGTCCCCTACCCTCTTGATGGAGGCCAGTGCAACCAGGAGCGCTGTCTTCATAGACAGGAACTTTATCTCTACTGATAGCAGAGGCTCAAAGGGAGGCCTCTGCAGGGCACTTAAAACCACTGAGAGGTCCCAAGAGAGTACGAGAGGAGGGCGAGGAGGATTCAGTCTCCTCTTTAAAAAGACGTACGTGCCGCATGCACAGTCTTTTAGTGAAAGGAGAAAACTCAGTGGATGTTGAAGCGACCAGGGAGAGACACACACACTGGCGGATCACTGCTCAGATCACAGGCAATGTGAAGCTCGCTGGATACCGCCGTCACACCAACACCAGAGAGTTCGCTCGTCTCGAAGAGGTGAGTCACAGTAGTAAACTCGGATTGTGTGGCTTGTGGAGTGAAGAAGTTCTCTTGGCTCCGAAGCGAAAACATACTACGGTTGCGTCCGCTTCCTCCTTTTATACCCACAAGGTGTGGCGGAGTTATGCTATGCAAATTCCGCAGACCCAAGGCATTTTCATGCCATTGGCTCACTTTTAAATACTCAAAGAGGATTGGCTTTCTAGGCGAAACCCCCATTCTCCGTCATCCGACGTAACTCTGAGTGAATACGAAAGGGAACAGAACACTCCTGCTCTGTATTTATTTTATTTTTTTCAGCATTCAAAGAAATTGATGGCATGCTGTCCACCAAAGAGGCGGATTCATATGAGCACCCAAACTGGCAAGTATCTTTCCCAGCATCATTCTGTGGTGGCTCTGTATCGGAAGACTTATTTTGATCTTTTGTTTTGTCCTCCTTTTCAGCATCCATTGGAATTTGTGGCATGTTATCTACCAGAGAGTCAGGCAATGAAGACCAGCAAGAGTCTGGTGCTGGGTTCACCAAATAATCATAATCGTTTGTTCTGGGTTTTTTCCGGCCCGATTTTGTTTCATTGCCTCTCCCTCTCTCTTCCGCATCGCTGAGAGGCTGTATGCTCCGTAGCCATTTATACCGCAAAAATGTGGTAGCATTTTCCAGTGCTGGGACAGGAGCATAATGCACCATTTGCAGTATTTCGAACTACATGTACTGATTCGTTTGAGGGACTTTTCACGACAAACACTTTCAATGATGGATTTAGACTCACCAGACCCATTTCAATGACTGTCTTGGCAAAAGATGTCTGAGAAGACAGAAGTTTAACTCATTCAACTTTCCACGGCTCATTTTCTGTGTTGGTCTTGATCCTTTTGATGATTTCTGTGTCTGTTAGCAGCCTATAAGTTAATAACTAACGATCTTTACAACCAGCGGCGGCTCGCCCATAGAGGGCGCTGGGGCGCCGCCCTTCCTCCGACCTGTCTGTCTGTTTTTTTTTTTTATATATATATATATTATAATTTATAAAAAAATAATCTGTGTTAATTATATGCTAATAATGGTTTTACTTTGAAAGGTGTTTTGAACTCTCCAGAATGATATTTGCATTCACGTTCGTTACGTTTATCATGTTGGTGTAGTAGTATAGCCAATAGGCTGTCTTCTCTGGGCTCCAGTTCGCTCAGCCCCACAGTGCTGGAATGTAAGCCAATGGTTCCCCGGTTGCTATGCAAAAAAGTTCAGCCAATCAGCGTCGTCGAATTTTATGGTTTGGGGGCGCTGAAAATATCGCCCGCAGTATCAGATTAGAGAGGTGCACCATGCACGCGCACCACGGGACATATTTTACCTCAGATGAGTGCAGAATGGCAGCACCGGTGACGTCGAGTGGAAATAATGTAAAGTTAGTCGTGGGAATTGACCTAGCCCCAAATGCAGTTAAATCTCTACACCTGTACCCATTCGAAAGAAGAACACTTGCAGAAAAACTCGATTGTAAAAGAACTCGGACCAGACAAGCCAGATGTAAATATAACTTAACAGGCGCGGGAAAAGGAGAAAACCTACAAGAGAACATTTTCCCGAGGTTGGTTCAATCTGAAAGTCTTGGCTAACTAGCTGTGGTTAATGCAATATTTTGCTTCCCAGTCATTCTCTTACTCACTCACACACACGCGGTCATTCTCTTACTCTCTCTCTCTCTCCTCACACTCACACACACACACACACACACACACACACACACACACACACACACACACACACACACACACACACACACACACACACACGTAGATATCATTCTCTCTACTCACTCACACACACGCGGTCATTCTCTTACTCTCTCTCTCTCTCTCTCTCTCACTCACACACACGCACACACACACACACACACACACACACACACACACACACACACACACACACGCACACACACACACACACACACACACACACACACACACACACACACACACACACACACACACGCACACATGGTCATTCTCTTACTCACTCACACACACGCGGTCATTCTCTTACTCTTTCTTACTCACTCACACACACACACACACACACACACACACACCCTGTCATACTCTTTCTCTCACTCTCACACACACACACTTGCTGTCATTCTCTTAAGCTCTCACTCACACACAAACACACACTCGCTGTCATTTTCTTGCTCTGACACACACTCACGCTATCTCAATTCAATTAGCTTCATTGTCTGTCTCTGTCACTCTCTCACTCACTCACACACACACACACATAAACACTATGTTTCACACACATTTGATATTAAAATAGTTATAAGAATATACCTGTATGTTTGCTTTGTTTTTTTATGTTTTTAAGTTCTGAGCTAGATTACTGTTTCATACTAGTTAAAATCAAATTTCTTCTCATACTTGGGTGTTCCCCTCAAGAATGTTGTCCCACCCTCTCTTTCAGAGCCATTTTTCTCTCTCTTTCTCTAGTATCAACACTGTTACTCATTACTGTTATCCATTATCCAATTATCAATTTGTCAAAGATATGTAGTCTACAGCTGGGCATTGATTAAACAACTAATTTGTACCTATTATTTTTTGTATTACTTATTATAATTGATCATTATGCATTTACACTTTTTCTGTCAGCACACAGAACATAATAAACATGCAACTTGTTCATTATCATTAACTGTCAAACTGTTATTATTATTATTATTATTGTATTTTTTGACCATTGGTATTGACTGGTTTAAGTTATTTTATTGGTATAGGGAAGGGCATGGCCCAAGGGGGGGGGGCAGACCCCCAGACCCCCCGCTTATCCAGCCCCCCCTTATATATTTTTCACCAGCCGCCACTGTCTACAACTGAAGTGAATCAATCAAAACTAATTTTATCTGGACAATAACTTTATTCTAGATCTGCTGTAAAGCCTAAACAATCTCTGTCACTGTAATCTCCTGTTATCACTGTAAAGCTGCTGTGAAACATCTATATTATTAAGTGCTATATAAATGAAGGTGGATATTTACACGTATATTTCCAGTAAAGAATCCATAAAGGAGTCTCAACTAAAAGTAGAATCATAGATCTCGATATGATTATAACTCATGTCGGCAGATGCAGAAACTGCTTCTAGTTTTACAGTCAGTCTAGTTTCTTCTTCAAGAATGATCATAACATTTAAGTCAGTTTCATTAAAAGGTGGATTGGTCTCATTTGAGTGTGAAAAGTAAGACTGTTAGGCCTAAGTTACTGATAGTTGGTCACTCTAGTTCTTGAAACAGTCTTAATTTAGCGGCTGTTTATGAAACTGGCCTTGACACTTTACACGCGTCACAACTCCCTAAAATGACCGTTAACATTCAAACATTGCGTCTGATAAACAAACAGAAAACCGTCTACAATAATATGACATGATGATATCAAAATCAGATAAATGAACTTACCGTCATGTGATATTTATGTCAGTTTTTAAGGCCTCGAAATGTGAATTTACATCCGTCAGAATCGAGTCTTTACTTTCGGTTTGGACTCACAGGTGCTTCATTAGAATGCAGAGTGCGCATGCGCAGGGGACCTCAGGTGTCAACAACAGATAAACCCCGCCCCTCGCCCATCGCTCTTCTTCTTCTCTTAGGCTGCGTTCGGAATCGCATACTCAATGAGTAGGTACTTAATTTCAATAAGTACTTACTCAACGAGCGCTGAAAGAGTAGCTACTTTATAACCAAATCTCGTTGAGTATGAATGCGAACCGGACATCTGCCATGTTGACGTTATCATGTGACCTACTACGACGCGTTATCACAAGCGCAACACCTTAAAATATATGAACGACACGTTTAATTCATCTATCTATAAATATCTTGATATTAATGAAACGTGCTCATTTTGTTGTGGTATTGTTGAAGAAACAGCTGCCCATTTATTTAGTGAAAACGTTGATTTAAGTTGTTATATTTTAAACCCTACTAATGTGACCCACAGTTTTATCCTTGACGATATATTTTTTTATTAAGAAACCCAAAAATCGTCATCTCTTGAATGTTAATTTCTTTATTTTATATCCAAAAAGTTTCTCCCTTAAGTTTCCTCTTTTTCTTGATTAATTTACCTCGTTTCATCCCTCAGACTTAAACATAAAAAATTAATGTAGCCTATTATGATGAATTTTTTAAAGATATTTATTTTGTTCTTTTTTTCCAGTGTATAAATATCTTATTATGATGTACACAAACCAATGAACTTTGTTTTCTGTTTTGTCATTATTATTGTTATACAACTATGGTATCTCTCCATGATCTAGAATTTAATAAGTTTCCAAGTTTAAATGATATGAGCGACAGGTGCACTAACACTTCATAACATCAGTAACTCAACAGCACAACCTGGAACAGTTTTCCCCTCCGTTTGCAATGTCTGCACAAAGGAGACGGGCGGCAGAAGACCTCTCCTTTGGAGAAAACTGTTGATTTTATACTCGAAAAATGTAAGTATCACTGCTTAAAAATGAATATTAGGCTACTTCAGAATGAATTGCATTGTTAGCCCACCCCAAAACTTAAAAACAAATAATAATATTAAATGCTGACCAATACTTAATTATATAACCTTTTTATATACTAAAAATATAATTTATTAAAACAAGCAAAATGTAATTTGTTTTGTCATATGACAGTTATGCATGAATACATTTATATTGCTAAATGCAGTGAAACATCTCAATTGTCAGTCAATCGATGAATTAATGCATACATTAACTAAATAATTATATTTTATATACTGATAACAATAAGAAACATGAATAAATGAGTAAAAGAACAAATAAAAGTAACCATCACAATAAACAAATGCATATACAAGTCAACAATAAAACAAAGCTTTATTCAAACTACAAGCATGTATTTACAGCCGCTGAACACCACATCCTACTGCCGTCTCAACACAGCGGTTCCCATTCTGCGGCTTTATTCTGCTGAATTCACCAGAGGGGACTGTGCCTTCGTGCCGGAGCTTGTTGCTGCGCTTCACAATCTGAGGCAATAAGGGCAGATGGAGCGATGGAGGGACTCATAAGGCCAGGTGGAGTGATGGAGGGACTCATCTATGGCACCACTTCCAGGATTCAGCTCTGGGCTCCTCATCCTCAGTGCTCACACCAGTCTGCAGACATTTCAGATCCTACAAAAATACAAAAACATTACACAAAAGCAATCATTTTAACAGCACAATGTCATTTGATTTATGTATTAAAAATTACCTTACTTTATGTTTGAGTAAAATCCCTAAAACCTTTTTTTCCCCAACAAATGCTGCCATCATCTTTCCTTGCAGGTCCTGCTCCTCCACAAAAGCTCTGCAGCAAACGCACAGAAATCAAGACTCAGAAAAGTGTTGTAATTTCTCAGTTTGAAATTACAATCATCCAAATAAACTACAACTTAATATTGAATATATTCTGTTATCCATTTCTGTACTATAATCACTCAAAGCCTTTGATGATAGCATTCAGCATCATGAGCCTCTCTCCACCTGTCCCTGTAACATACAGACAAGATTCACATTACGAGCTCAACACTGCATTTACATACTGAGGTTGATGTGTTAACTCACTTTTAATCCAACTTAAATGTTCCTCAATATTATCCTACATAATAGTACACACAACGTTACACTCAGATGTATTTTTCATGTTGGGATGTGCTCATCTACAATATTTTCCTTCCTGATGTAAATAGACATTTTAAATCAGCGTGTTTAAGGTGTATGGTTATGTAAATCCACTTTAGAAACGTAACTTTACGTGTAACGTTACTTACTGGAGCTCCCCTGTTAACTAGCTGTACATAATAAAACATGTGTTTACAGCAAAATCACAACTATACTATACTGTCTAACTCCTTTACACCTTCAACAGTTAAAACGTTTACTCTAAATTAGTTTAACACATACGATTTAAACACAAAGAACCGTGTTTACTCACATTTGAAAACCCCCGCTGATCTCCGCGATGTTGATATTGACGTATCCTCTCGCGTTGCCTCCTGGGATAGATGAGTACAATCGGACAAGCACTCAAAAATCTGGGCGAAAGCAGGAGATCATCCGGGAACTTCTCGACTACTCTTTAGGAATACTGATGTTTCGAACGTACTGCTTCTTTCACGTACTGTTTTCGCCTACTATATAGTAGGAAAGTAGGCATATTCGAACGCACTATCGTCCACATCTCGCGATAATTAGTACGTCAACCAGGTAATTCTCGCCTACTCTTTTATGAATACTGAGGATTCGAACGTACTTTTTCGCTCGCCTACTCTTTTCGCCTACTATATAGTAGGGAAGTATGCGATTCCGAACGCAGCCTAGATCTTTAGTAATTCCGCTTCTTGCCACATTGAGTAAAATAAAATAAACTGTTTTTTATTTTTATAATCCTCCAGTCCCTCTCTCTCCTTTTATTTCCCTTTATTGGAATAGCCTGCTGGTAAACATCTAAAATCTGACTGATGGTTATCAACTTGTGACTGGTTCGAAAAGGGGTCACATATATATATATATATATATATATATATATATATATATATATATATATATATATATATATATATATATATATATATATATATATATATATATACATATATATATACTAGAGCTGTCAAAAATTAATTGTTATTAATTCGCATCCAAAATAAAAGTTTTTGTTTACATAATATATGTGGGTGCATTGTGTATAATTATTTTATATATATAAATACACACACATGCTTGTATATATTTAAGACATATTGTCATTTATATACTGTTTATAGATTTATATGTAATTTATATTATATATAAATATAAATATTTTACATATAAATAATATTTTTTTCTTAAATATACATGCATGTGTCTGTATTTATATATATACAAAATAATTATACACAGTGCACCCAAATATATTATGTAAACAAAAACTTTTATTTTGGATGCGATTAATCTTTTGACAGCCCTAATATATACTAAACAATCTAATCTGTTTTTTCTACCTAAATCCTGCGTCTAACCTTTTTTGGGTTATTTTTTCAGTGTTTGGGTAGTTTTTTATGTAGACTAGCCCTAGATCATGAAGTCAGACCTAACAACCCAGGGCTTTAAGCACCTCTTCGGGAGAGAACAGTGCAGCATATTTCGACTACGGCTGAAACTCAGGGTGGCGGTCTGAAGTTAGAAGAACTGTTGTCACTTGCTGACAGAGGAAGTGTTCTCTGTCACATTGAGCACTGCACGTTTGTCATATTTAACGCTGCATGTTAAACATGTAACAAGAAAGGAAACACTCATCTGAACACACATCGAGAGCTTCAGAAGAACTGAATCTACTGACAGAGAAGATAATAAGAGAGAAGAATGAAGAACATCTTGACTTTGACTCTGCTGATGATTCCTGGTAAGAAGCTGAACTCAAGCCCTGATCCAACAATCCCAGAGAACAGAGATTCAATAATGAACAGTCTTAATCTGTAACTAATATGGTGAAATTACCTGTAAAATGATTCTTCCTTCACTATACATTGGTGTTGTATTAAGATGCTGGTTTGTTGTAGGTGTCGTGAGCTCCATGAATGTGACAGGATATTCAGGAGGAGGAGTCCGGGTCACATGGAAATATGATGAAGGATATACAGCAAATCAAACGTATTTTTGTAAAGGACAGTGGTCAAAGTGCAAAGATCTAATCAAGACTAAAGAGAAAAATAAATGGGTTTCTTCTGGAAGATTCTCTCTGTATGACGACACAGGATCAGCAGTCTTAATTGTGATCATCAGAGGTCTGAGTAAAGGGGATTCTGGGAAGTACTACTGTGGAACTGAAAAACTTGGAATGGATCACTCCACTGAAGTGAATCTGAAGGTTATAACAGGTGAGTGACTGTGATCCTCAAACTGATGACGATCTCCACAACGATATCACTATACTGACACTGACTGGAATTACTGACGTTCACACGTCTAACTCATCGCATCAATAACCACATTTATTATAATCTTAACTTGCATTCATAAATGTTGTAGAAAAGGGACAGATGTGTGTTTATATTGAGAACAAAATGACAAATTATCTGGGTTTGTGTTTAACAGGTCAACAAATCCGGACCGTGAGAGGATATTCAGGAGGAAACGTCATTATAAACTACAAATATGAGATGAAACTTAAGAACCATGTGATAGACGTCTGTAAAACTGCAGCACATCGGTGTGTTCCTGTAATAACGACCAACAGAAGAGCAGAACAGGACTATAACAGTCGATTCTCCATTCATGACGACACATCTGCAGGACTCTTACGTCTGTTTATCAGAGATCTGACTAAGAACGACTCTGGGAAATATAAGATTACAGTCAAAGTGTCTGAAGACTACAGTTTCTTCTCTGAGTTTGATCTGGACATTAAGAAGGGTGAGCCGCTTTCAGTCATTTATGCATTATTGACAGAATCCATGAATATTTCTGGTGATTGTAACATTGCTGCACTTTATTTGGATCTCAAACAGATGATTGTTGTGTGAAGAGCATCAGTCTATCAGCTTCTGCAGGAGGATCTGTGAACATCAGCTGCAAATACCCACAATCCCACAGTGGTGATGTGAAGTTTCTGTGCAGGAGATCTGGAGCTGATCTCTGTGCTGAGGAGACGTCTGTGAAGGAGAGCAGAAGATGGAGGGATGAGGGAAAGATCCAGCTGTATGATGACAGAAAACAGAAGCTCCTGACGGGAAGCATCAGTCATGTGACTGAACGGAGACTCTGAATACTGGTGTGGAGTTCAGACTGATCAAGGACACAAGAGCTTCCTCACATGAGTCCTGATCACCATTACAGGTACGGGTGGTTTTCACAGTGATATTAAAGCAGGTTTAACATCTATTCAGCAGATCACTGCATGTTATCTATCATGTGGTGGAAAACCACTGAAGTTTGAAGCTGATTCTATTCTGGCAAATTTAACCACAGGATTATTTATTCATTTAGATGTTCTTTTAAAGCTAAACCACAAACTCAAAAGAGTTTCAGAAAATGCTGTCAAGTTCTGGGTGTGAAAAAGCATCATTTAGAAACATTTTTTTTTCATTTCTATGCAAATTCTCAGAGACATCATCACCATCATCATCATCATCATCATCACCTGCTGCTTCTTTCTCATCAGTCAAAGCGTCACCCTTCACAGTTTCCAGAAATTCTACATCACTGGCGTCTCTGAACACATCAGGTGATCTTGTGCTGAAATACAAACATGTGATCAGTGAGTGTAGCCTGTGAGGAGGCCTGACGCCCCAGCAGATGAAACATAGCAATAAACAAACAAACAAAAAAAAATATTTTCAAATCACTTCATTTAATAAATTTTTACAGTTAATGTAATGAATAGCAATAATAACCTAATCATTCTCATTTGCATATTAAGTTGAATCTGCAATTTAATGTGCTTAGTTATGGGATGCCAAAACTGCAGAAATAATAAATAAATGCATAAATAAACACAAAAAGAAATGTAAAAAAGTACAAATAAATACATAAATCAATATGCAAATAAATGTAAAAAAAAACAACTTGATGTGCACGCACGAGAGCACGATTGTTACTTACACGGGTAGCATGAAGCCTTTGAGCTGGGGTAATAATCACTACAATATAGTGGTTTTCAAATTGCATAAAAGTGTAAAATATGTATTTTAGGTATGGGAATAGCATATTTAGATTTTTTTGTATGGGATATGGTCATTGGGATATTTTTATTGGCCAATAGGCTAGTTTTGTTATGCAGACCTGGCCACCCTGAAAATCCATTATCACTGGGCCCATTGCATAAACTGCTAAGACTAAGTCTTACAAGTTAGTCATCAGGGTTTTTTTATTAAGACTGTTCACAACTTTTTTAACTCAGCTACATAAAAACTAAGATTGGTCTAATTTGATGCAGAAACATAAGGCTGACTGCCCCTTGATTAACCACTAGTTGGTCATATTAGTACTTAAGTCACAGTCTTAACATAATGGCTAAGTTCATGCAAGTCTGGCCAATCCTCCTCCAAACGTCAAGCTACGCCCATGATCTGTTTGATGTTTAGCTCACAGTGATCATGTTCTCTGGTTATTTCTCCTGTGTTTTCAGGCTCTTCTCTGATCATCTCTCTGGTTCTTCTGGTTCTGATCATCGCTGGACTCTTATTACTGTTTCTCTGTAAGAAGCGTCAGTCTCGAAGGTAAAACTCATTCTTATCTACTTTAGATGGAGAAACTCTCCATTTATATCAGGTTTAAAACAGATCGATTTCTTAGACCTGTTTTCCAACTTTCTGTTGCCATCTATATGCTGGAATAAGACATGAGCAAAATACACATACAGTACTTGATGTGTGATAACATTTACACAAGACATCAGTGTTGAATTGTGATGTAATACAGTAATGTCATTAATTAAGGATGCTTGGTTTTGACAGGCAGTAATTCATCATCTCACACTGAACCAGGCAAACATGAAGTTGTGAGTCATTTTTATTCATAATGATATTAATGTCTAATGCCTTCCATCCTGACAATCTCCAGAGCGAGGAATAATGTCTCTGTCTCTCCTCAGGTTTCTCACACTGGTTGTGATTATGAGGAGATTAAAGACACTCACAAACAATTACCCACAAACCCCTCTGATTCTTCGAACTTCCTATACGCCACTGTCCAATTACCCACAAACCCCTCTGATTCTTCTAACCTCCTATACGCCACTGCCCAATTACCCACAAGCCCCTCTGATTCTTCTAACCTCCTATACGCCACTGCCCAATTACCCACAAGCCCCTCTGATTCTTCTAACCTCCTATACGCCACTGCCCAATTACCCACAAGCCCCTCTGATTCTTCGAACTTCCTATACGCCACTGCCCAATTACCCACAAGCCCCTCTGATTCTTCTAACCTCCTATACGCCACTGCCCAATTACCCACAAACCCCTCTGATTCTTCTAACTTCCTATACGCCACTGCCCAATTACCCACAAGCCCCTCTGATTCTTCTAACCTCCTATACGCCACTGCCCAATTACCCACAAGCCCCTCTGGTTCTTCTAACCTCCTATACGCCACTGCCCAATTACCCACAAGCCCCTCTGATTCTTCTAACCTCCTATACGCCACTGCCCAATTACCCACAAGCCCCTCTGATTCTTCTAACCTCCTATACGCCACTGCCCAATTACCCACAAGCCCCTCTGATTCTTCTAACCTCCTATACGCCACTGCCCAATTACCCACAAGCCCCTCTGATTCTTCTAACCTCCTATACGCCACTGCCCAATTACCCACAAGCCCCTCTGATTCTTCTAACCTCCTATACGCCACTGCCCAATTACCCACAAGCCCCTCTGATTCTTCTAACTTCCTATAGACGCTTTCAGCAGTGACAACATAAACACACGGTACTGCGCATGTGCATAAAACTGGCCCAAACTTAACTTCCGGCAAACTCGCGCAGACAATCCATAACAAGTAAATAACCATAGTAGCTGGTATTTCTTGACAGTCAAAGAAAATAAAATGTTACCTGGCCAAACTGAAATGTGACACTACCAGACCCGTTGAACAAAAATAGGAGACAAGATGTTTTTCTACCGACGTGTACTTGATTTACCGCAGTGTTAAAAAACTGTGGCGAGCGGAGCGCGGCGACGAGGCTTTATTAGGTGAACATATCTCTCCTTATTAGCTTCTTACATGCTTGCTAACCTTTTTTTAAGGCGGGTCTCCACATGACAGGATGTTGGATGGATCTGTGCAGCGTTATGATACATTCTGCTCCGCTGTTAATGTGTTTGTGTGAGAGAGAGAGAGAGAGAGAGAGATGCAGAGAGCTTGCGATGTGCGTACACGCAACTCTGCAGTCAAATACAACTTTTCCTTAAATTGTAGAAAACACGGAAATCAATATGTGGCGGTCAGCGCTGATAATGAGTTGGGCTGCCACTAATAAATGCATGGGAAACACTGTACCGGATACTCGGATAAACCTAGCTATTTTAATATAGTATCTAATACAGTCAATGCCGTATTATCCATATAAACAGTATAAACTAACCTCCTATACGCCACTGCCCAATTACCCACAAGCCCCTCTGATTCTTCTAACCTCCTATACGCCACTGCCCAATTACCCACAAGCCCCTCTGATTCTTCTAACCTCCTATACGCCACTGCCCAATTACCCACAAGCCCCTCTGGTTCTTCTAACCTCCTATACGCCACTGCCCAATTACCCACAAGCCCCTCTGATTCTTCTAACTGTGTCTATGCCACAGTTGAGAAAGGCACCGGTGACTCTCGGTGCTGCATCACATCTGCTGAGGATCTGAATTACGCAGTGGTGTATTTCCACAGTCCTGACAGCGTCAGGTTCAGGAATGATCAGGACTTCAGTGAATACGCTGCTGTCAATCATCTCACTGCTTGATCAGCCACAGCAGAGAATATACATGTTTTTATTTTTTCACCTTTTCTCTGCCATACGTTTGAGTGTTTGGTATTTTTTGTTAGTCTTCAGTGAAAGCTGCTTTATAGCTTATATCTTAGGACCTACTAAAATAAGAGAGAGGAACTGGCTTTTGCACCAGGAGAAAAAGTTAGCTTGACAAAGTTTCTTCATTTGGATTTTGTGAAACATGTTTGATTGAACATACATGACCTATTTCTGAGTCTGAGCATTACATGTACTGTAACATTGTTTTCAGTGGAAAGATGTCCGTATGCTTGACATTATATTTGTGTTTGACCTGCATTAACGACATGTATGATCACTACAGAGGAGGGCATTACTAATATCACATATTACAGCCATTGAAACGCCTGCAGATCAGCACATGTTCATTCAGTATGTCTCAATGATCTGGCTGCATCCGAACTCACATCCTTCCCTATTAGGCAAAAACAGTATGTGACAAATTCTGTCTGAATTCACAGTATTCATTAAAGAGTAGGCAAAGTCCCCTGATGATCTTCTATTCTGTGGTGTGTATATAATGGACACGTTACTATCCCATGAGGCCACAGTAGAGGATTTATGAATGACAGTGAAGCGATGTAACTCGGTCACACAGTGTAACGTATTTCTCCTGTGCTTTATGTATGTCCTTATGTTTTATTATTATGACTAGTTATGATTCTTTAGTTATGTTAGAGTTACTTTTCAAGTTAACATAACTTTTTTGAGGTTCATATCCAAAGAAGAAGTATGTATCACTGCTTTAATGTCTTCGAGTCCCCTCTTTAAAAAACTCTTTTGATTTTATAATCCAATGGTGTACAATATGTTATGATAAATTGCATCAGGATTTTTTTTTTGCCATACTTCTGTGTAAAGACTGCACAAATTCTCCATGCCACCATGAACATGCAAATGGGGATAAGACCAACAAACACAAAGTCTTTCTCCAGGTCATCTTAGATTGGTTCCCTCACCATAGGAATGTGAACTGAGAGGACCTTTAAGAGAATCTGATTATGTCAGATTCAGGGCTCAACCTCTTTGAGACACGATCCTCCTCCTTCTTCTTCCAGCAACTTTGTCTTCAAGTTAACTTCTTTGGATTCAACGTGGACCACCGAAAGAACCCAAACGCTTCAGCGCACTTTTGGAGAAATCATCAAGAATCTCCTACATCTGGACTTGTTCAGCAACCCAACCCAATGCTGTACCCGTAATTTATTGTGGCCCTTTAAGGCGACCCTGAGTCTCTGATGTTTCTCGTAGATTGTGGTTAACTGGTTGTAATCTTGCCATTCTCTTTTCTTCTCTCTCTCTTTACTTTCTTGATTCTGTATACAATCTTTGCTTCGTTTAGTTGCGTGTGTAGCCTAGTTTAGTTTATTAACCATTATATTCACACGTTATTGTCTCTGTGTTTGCCACTCACAAAAATATCAGTCACTTAAACATCTTGATCTAGCTACCAATGCTATTACCCAGCTAGTACTGGATTTACTTTAGCTGGAAAAGGTTATTCTTTCTTCGAACAGGAAGATAATATTTCCTAGAATTAATAATCGATTATACTTTCTGTTCATTGGATGAACTGATTAAATAATTGTACAATTTATTCTGCTTCATCCAATTCTAAAACATTCAAATATTTATAATTAATTATAATTTGTTCAAATTAATTATACATATAAACATATATTTACTCGGACAGCACGCCAAATACGCATACCATTTATTTGATCTGACTTATTTGACTTACTTGTGAAGTACCTACTCAAGAGAGTGTACGATTTCTGGTTGACCATCCGAGTCAGATTAGACATTCCTGCTAGTTTAAACCTGATGCCTTCTTTGACTCGTACTTTCAGGAACTGCCGCGTAATCTAAACCAGGGCTCAAACACATCGTAGCTTAAGCATTGTGCTGGGTTTAAGGGTTTACCACCAGAGGATTCAGGGGTCGGTGGTCGAGGTCTGCAGAAAAAACCCTCTCGTCAGTGTGGACGTTATCTGATTGGCTTGAGGAAACGGTGGTGGAGTCACTTATTTGTACATTGGTCTGCACCTCGATGCTAGAAATATTACAAAATCCGCAAATGCGTGAGGGGATTTACAAATGCACAGAAAATGGTTCACAAATAAATGCCAGGCAGAGTTATGTTCGTGACATTAAAAAACATTTGTAAATATATTTTGTTATTTGCAAATCTCATTTTATTTATTTGTGAGCTTTATATTCTTTTGTGAAACTCTTTACATTTATTTGTGGATCTTAATCTATTTATTTGGAATAATGCAACATTTCTCACCCCATTGTGTTCTATGTAGCACATAGCTCATGTTTATCATCAACTGTGTGCTTTTAGTTTGACATGTTTTGTGCGGACACATGGCTTTATGTTTCTATGTGCCATGTGCTCATATATATATTGTCTTGTTCTGCTAGTTATGTGATTATTGATTTGCTCCACTTGCTCTCCTTCAGTTCCAACATGTTTTTAATTTCAAAATTCCATACTTTTCCGACCCAGATGTCAAAAGATTTTCAGACCATAGGGGCTTTCGCACCGGGTAGCTCTAGGAACGAGCGGATCCCGAGAAATAATGGTTCTCTTAGGAACGTTTCTTGGTTGCATTCGCACTGCCAGTACGAACGCTGAAGTGACGCAAGCTGCACTTTTTATTGTGAATTATTTTGGAGAAACCAGAGCTTGAGCAAACACACAGGGTGCTGGTGTTTCACGTGCGTTCGCCGATCAGCAAACACTAACGTCAGTGTAGTTCCTGTAGTGCTGGTTTAGACAGACTTTAAAAAGTTCCTAGAACTAAAATTGTTCCTAGTTGCAACATGACATCATGACTTTTGTGTAAACATACACGCCACTTTCCAGTCAAGTTGCGTGTTATCGCGACGCATTTTGAGCTATCCGCGTGTATGCGTGTATGTCTATGACCATTAACGTCCGAGTGATTCCGCGTGAGGTAAGTCATATATTTATATATACAATTTATATATACAGTTTATATATAATAACGTTAAGTCAACGGCGTTCATAAACACACTGAAAAGCGAAAAATGGAAATACGAATTGGCGTGTCATACACATGTTAATCCATGAGATCATTCTGCTAGTTTCTCCAGTGCGAAAGCCCCTTATATTTAACATAAATGGTTCATAAAGCATTATATTTGGTATACATTTATCAGTGACATTTTTATTTTCTCTTTTTTCCCATTGGTTTTCCAGAGCAATAACATGCACTGACATGATGAGTAGAACAGAACTGCATATATTCACCTCGACATCGGTGGGATTCTGTAAATGTGCTTTGATGTGACCACCAAACATCAAAGTACAATCTGATTTTGCTTCCTTATCTACTAGTCTAGTCTATGAGGAGGGTCATGTGTGCAAAGCTCAGAAACAAATGATGATTCCAGATCAGTTTATTGAGTTCATTCATCCACAGCTCTGGTTAAATCCACCTTGGTCATGTTGGTGGCGGCGCTCGTCCCTCCTCGCAGCCCACACAGATACACCTGTGGTTTGGGAACATTACTCTCTCCGTCTCGCCTCGTCTGGCTGCTGCCGTCTTTAGGGAGGAACGTCTGTGTGCTGTTGTGCCGCCTCATGTGACTCAAATCAGTCTGCATTGAGCGTGTCACTTTATTCCGCAGATTTGCCTGAGACAGAGACAGTTTCTGGTTAAATCCACTCACTTGTGTCTGTCTGACTGACTGAGATCATTGTGTGTGTGTGTGTGGTTGGGTTCTCACCAGTTTGATGGCTTTTCTCCTGAGCTCCCACTCGTTCCACTCATGAGACTTCACGATGTTGGTCTCCAGAGGGTGCATCTCTGTTTGCATGCTGGCGTCACTTTTAGAGATGACTTTCACCAGCAGTTTCTGTCCTGACTGCATCTGAGACATGAGCAGAACACACTTTTTACACACGACTTTACAAAAATGCCAACTCTTTCCCACCATTGATTTTCCATATCTTCTCAACGAGTACAGCATCTTCAGATCCCAAATCAAGCAAGACAGTTTACTTTAAAAGAATACAAAGACGTTTTATCGGTCATAAATTAGTGAGAAAAATAGTGTAGACACTGGAAAAAAAACGCCTGTGGTCGCGCATGCATCAAATGCAGAAAACTTTGAAAGGCTATGCGTACACACACAGAGTATACTTTGGGCTTAAGCTAACATGACCATCAAACATTAACAGCATATGAATCAAAACTGCCTGATGTTACTGAACGAATGTCGAGGCAGAGAAGCTTTAGGCGTGTTGATGAACTCCATCTACTCCATCATTTTAATCATCACTCTGAATGCCATCCGGATGAAGTCTTGACAAAACCTCTCTTTGGTTGATATATTGACTGTTTACATATTCAGGTGTCAAAATATTCTGAGGGCCATGAAAGATTTGTGAAAATGATTTAAAAAATGCTGGTGCTGTCTCGCAACTCGCAAAAAAAAAGAACACAGAAAGAGTAAAAAGAAAATCAGTAAAAAAAAGTTTTACTATAATGCATGTAACACATGTATACTGAGTAGCAGTTGTGGCTGCACGTGAACCTGTCAGTGTCATCTAGGTTGTATTTTCTGTTATCTTGTGAAGTTTCGTGGATGGTTTTAAAGGATAAAGGCCGGGACACACCAAGCATCGTTTTTGAGGATCGTCGGCTTAGTTTGTTCGGTGTGTTCGCATCGTTGGCTCTAGTCAGATGTAGAATCGTTATCTGGCCGACGATGAGAGAGAGAATCTGATTGGCTGTTCAGTTTAGGGAACGAGTCAGAGCACGAGAATAAAAGCCAATGTGATGAAGACAGAAGGTGTGCGCATTAGAGCAGTGGTTTTCAATCCTGGTCCTGGGGACCCACAGCTCTGCACAGTTTGTATTTCTCCCTCTTTTAACACACCTGATTCAGATCATCACCTTATTAGGAAAGAGTTCAATGAACTGAACTGGGTGTGTCAGATAAAGGAGACAAATAAAATATGCAGAGCTGTGGGTCCCCAGGGACCAGGATTGAAAACCACTGCATTAGAGCATTACAAAGTGACTATATTCACAATAACGAGTCAACTTGAAGAAAGTGACCAGATTGATGATCAGAATGCTAAGCAAGTGCTGCTTTGTTTCAGGTTTGTCTATCAGCAGTCCTAGTTTCAGTTCTCTTTTTGAATGATGAAAATAAACTTTTGTTATCTGCTGGTATACACAGATATTTCCTTTTCACACAGGAGCAGAACACACATACAGTCACTTTTAGTCCTTTTGGTGTGTTCAAGCGCAGCTTTCTGGCCGAGACACGAGGCGACAACACAGCTTTCATCGCCGCTAGTTCTTTGACGTCGCCGTGGTGTCACGGGCTTAAGACACATCACTAAACCTGTCCATGTTTCATTTGTCTCGCATCTACCAACGACCTTTGACTTCAACAACAAAACATAAGGTTTTCTCCATGTTCTTGAAAAGATGTGTATTACTGTGGTAACTGCACTTTAATGTTGGCCTGTATGGCCGATGTCTCGCTGGTACCTCAGTGTAAGGTGTCACGCTGGCGAACTCCTGATGCAGCTGGAGCAGCTGGATGAGCTCGGGCCGTCTCCTCGCCATCTCCACCACCGCTGCGCTCATATTCATCCGCTTCACTGGCGAACGCGTGCGCAGCGCTCTTGGAGCTAAAAGCGTAGAACTTCTCCTTGTGCTTTAGGACACCAATGTTTGGATTACCTGAGAACAGAGAGATCGTGTGCAGGGTATCCGCCCATGTGCACAGTCATAGGCTCATTTTCCCAAGTTGGAAGACATTTTATCAGATAAAAAATATAATTTACAATTAGAGCCCGACCGATAAAGGATTTTGAAGGCCGATACCGATGCAAATATTTTGGGGTTTTAAAATCCGATATTCCGATATATCGGCCGATATATATATATATATATATATATATATATATATATTTTTTTTTTCAGAAACGCGCAACAAAACATTAACAGATTTCCCTAACATAGTTATTTGTAGTTATTTATGAGTTTTAACTACAATAATATGATAAAGCATTTTAAAAAGAAACTTGTTTCTTTTATTGTCACAACAGAACAGAGGAATATTAAAGTTCTGATAAATAAAATAATAATTAGTCCCTACATTGCCTTATAAGCTACCTTATAATTAAAATATCAGCTTGGTTATCCCTTTACCTGCACTTTTTAAATTCTTTCCATCAAGCTACATCAAACCATTTTCAATCATCAGTTGCTGCCTGCCTCCTAAAACCTACTATTTAGAGATTCTAAATCCATTACAGAACGACAGTCTGCAACGCACACTTGGCGTCATTGGATTTCACACGTGTAAAAGAAAAGCTAACTTTTATGCACAAGATACGTTTGATACTTTTTCTCTATGTCTAAATGTTCACTCCTCGCAAGTCTAACTTACATTGTACAATGCAGGGACTGGTAACTAGAGATATGCTAGTTATAAATATAGTAATCATTACTTTATTTAGGCAGAAAAAGTTAATTGTGGTTTCCAAGCTCATTAATGTTAATGTTAGGTCTTCCACTAATGATAGTGGTATTAGCTAGCTTTGTGGTTAGCTAGTCTATGATGAGCCATAATTTAGCAATGGATAATGTCATACTGCAAATTGTAAAACATACGTTTTCAATATAACAGGCCAAGGAAAGATGATTGAAGCGTGTTTCGTCCGTTTTTATTTTATTTTTGAAATATTATAACTGCTGATTCTGATATTTTGGAAAATGCCTAATATCGGTCGATAATATCGGCTGGCCGATAATATATCGGTCTGGCTCTATTTATAATGCACTTGTGCAAGTGATTGAGTGTTTGTACCTGGCAGTAACAGGCCGTTCTTCTTCACGAGGGTGAATCCACAAAAGCCCTTATACTGCAGTGGCACACTCTCAAAATTAGCTGTGCTCTCAGGAAAACACCACTCACGCGAACACATCTCTGACACAGCCACACGCTCTTCTGAAAAACAAGTGTATTCTACAGTTTAACTGGGTGAATCTCATGCCGACATGGCCAAGTCAATAATTCACCCTGACATCAAAATAAATGATTTATGACTATTAAAGAGTCCATACTATCCTGTAAGACCTGATATGCTCTACTAGAACAGGTTTCATGCTTCAATCTTCAATAAACACCACTTGTTCCCATGTCTGACACTGTTGCACAATAGACGTAATCCGGCGAAACTACCGGAAGTAGCGGGCGCCATTACTGAGCTGTTGCTGGGTAGCGTTGCGCCATTGCCTCCTATTGTTTTAGTTGCAACTTGCGTCCACTGGAATAAACAGCCCGTGATTTACGACTGTCACTAACGTTACAACGTTACCCATTGTATAATGTTGAGTGGGTAAACAGTTTTCGTTATAAATTGTTTCAATGGTGGCAGTAAAATTTCAATTTTGAAGAGAAAACATTGTGAATACCCCGGGTCGACTGCCCGTCTGGTGCTGTATGGTTTACACAGATTTCCTGGGCGAGTGCAAGACGCAGACATTTGCGTATAATCACAATTATTTAATGACATAAGTACAAAATATAATAAATATGTGATTTAGTGATCAGCTAAATCTCCTCTCTTGCTATTTGTTTTCTATTCAATTAACATGCTATGGTCATTAAATGGCTTTTCTGAGCTAAATGTAACGTTATGTGACATAATTGTTATCCTGCTGTTATATTGACCTCTTTCCATGGTTTAAAAACACTAATTGGTCGATATTATGTATACTTTCTAGCTGTAACGTTACCTTACCCTTGCCTGTTGCAATGTGAAAATGAGATAAATAATGGACACAAATGAAAAACATGAATTTGAATCTGTGACTGGAGGCCACTATCTAACATCATCAACCCAACAAGTCATTCTGCCTGGCAGTAGCTGTCATCAAGGGTGCGTTTGCGTTATCACCGAGGTTTGTTTACATACCGGTGCATGAATGCCTATGCCGGTGTAACAGCTCAGTAATGGCGTCGCCACAAGATGGCAGCCTACACAAGAACGCTCGTCGGATTCGTCTACAGGTCGTAGACCTGTAGCACCTGAAGGCCATGTGTGTGTGTGTGTGTGTCACCTGTGCTCGCAGCGCAGCGGCTGGCGTCCGTGGGCACCTGAAGGCCGTGTGTGTGTGTGTGTCACCTGTGCTCGCAGCGCAGTGGCTGGCGTCCGTGGGCACCTGAAGGCCGTGTGTGTGTGTGTCACCTGTGCTCGCAGCGCAGCGGCTGGCGTCCGTGGGCACCTGAAGGCCGTGTGTGGTGTGTGTCACCTGTGCTCGCAGCGCAGTGGCTGGCGTCCGTGGGCACCTGAAGGCCGTGTGTGTGTGTGTGTGTGTCACCTGTGCTCGCAGCGCAGCGGCTGGCGTCCGTGGGCACCTGAAGGCCGTGTGTGTGTGTGTGTCACCTGTGCTCGCAGCGCAGCGGCTGGCGTCCGTGGGCACCTGAAGGCCGTGTGTGTGTGTGTGTCACCTGTGCTCGCAGCGCAGCGGCTGGCGTCCGTGGGCACCTGAAGGCCGTGTGTGTGTGTGTGTGTGTCACCTGTGCTCGCAGCGCAGCGGCTGGCGTCCGTGGGCACCTGAAGGCCGTGTGTGTGTGTGTCACCTGTGCTCGCAGCGCAGCGGCTGGCGTCCGTGGGCACCTGAAGGCCGTGTGTGTGTGTGTGTCACCTGTGCTCGCAGCGCAGCGGCTGGCGTCCGTGGGCACCTGAAGGCCGTGTGTGTGTGTGTGTGTCACCTGTGCTCGCAGCGCAGCGGCTGGCGTCCGTGGGCACCTGAAGGCCGTGTGTGTGTGTGTGTGTCACCTGTGCTCGCAGCGCAGCGGCTGGCGTCCGTGGGCACCTGAAGGCCGTGTGTGTGTGTGTGTCACCTGTGCTCGCAGCGCAGCGGCTGGCGTCCGTGGGCACCTGAAGGCCGTGTGTGTGTGTGTTGTCACCTGTGCTCGCAGCGCAGCGGCTGGCGTCCGTGGGCACCTGAAGGCCGTGTGTGTGTGTGTGTGTGTCACCTGTGCTCGCAGCGCAGCGGCTGGCGTCCGTGGGCACCTGAAGGCCGTGTGTGTGTGTGTGTGTGTGTCACCTGTGCTCGCAGCGCAGCGGCTGGCGTCCGTGGGCACCTGAAGGCCGTGTGTGTGTGTGTGTGTCACCTGTGCTCGCAGCGCAGCGGCTGGCGTCCGTGGGCACCTGAAGGTCGTGCAGCAGTAGCTCCATCTGCTCGGGGGTCAGCAGAGACTGTGCTGACAGGAAGGGCCTCAGGCCGGGCAGCAGGTTTGTGAGCGCGCTCAGTAACAGCATCTCAGTCTCCAGCCCCGCCCACAGTGAAGACACCGCTGTGAAATGAGGCTGGCAAAAAGAGAGACATCTAATATACATCTACATGTGATCACAGGCATGGCAATATTGTACTGAAGAAGAAAACCCCAGAAACCTCTGTAATGGAGCAGTAGTAGCTAAAATCTCATTGGATAAACTTTGTTCAACACTGTAGTAAAGAAACTGATATATGGACACCAGACCACACATCAGTGCAGTGGTTTACTACAGTCCATATTCAAAGGGCACAATTAAACATATCTCAATGCCTTAAATAAAAGAATAGATAACACTTTACTTGAAGCGGTGTGCATAAGACTGACATAACCATGACATGAATATGAGGGAGGTTTTTGGCATGTTTATGTGTCATTCACTCAGTTATGACATTTTGAATGCAAACATTGTTTGAGATGTCTTTGTTATGACACCAATACATCATAACCTGTCAGTGTCTGTAATGACACCTTGACATTACTAAGACAACACAACCTGTCATAAACATGACATAGCTGATTAATGATCAAACTTAAGAAAGCACCTAGCTTCATGGGTTAACATTACATTAAACTGTCAGGTGGTTGGTTTTGTCATTGGCTGTCATGAAGCCATTTTAACTTTTTAATGACAAATTCAATGTGTGCCACTGTAGTTGAGGTCAGGAAAAATATTCATGACACATGCCTCATGACAGCCAATGTCTAAACCACCAAACACATGATAGTTTAATGTAATGTTAACCCATAAAGTAGTTTTTGCTTTAATAAAGGTAACTCTCTATTTATAGATCTTATAATGAATATTCAAACTAATGAGGGCAACAATAATAATGTAAAATGCATTATATAAATTAATTTGAGAAATTGTGAGCTATCAGTGACCACTGAACACAGAGATGGGCAAGAGCAGCGCAGAGATCACTCACAAACACGTGTGATGTAGGCACTGTAGTGTTACTGTGCACAGTGTCCCTCAGGAGCGCCATACGAGTCTTTCAGATCCGACTGTAACCGCCTCACTTCCTTTCCACTCATCATAATGTCCGCCTGATGAAAACATGAACACCAAAGGGTTAAACTGTTATATTCATTTCTCAGAGAAGAGCAGGTCAGATGGGTCAGACCAATCACCCAGAAACATGCCACCAATGACTAACAGGAATCACATGTTCCAGAGAGCCTGCTAATAAACTGGACTGAGAAACAGCAGATTAACCAGCTTGATGATTAACCAGCTTAACTAGTTTCAACCAGCTAAGCAAATATAATTGAAGGGAGCTTGTATCCACCCCAGAAAAGGGGCAACTTTTTAAACTGCAAGATCTCCTATACAAATGTGTCAATAGGACGAGTGCAGATTAGGACAGAAGGTTCTGTTCTTCTCAAAAATAGATAAGCTTGCTCACAACAAGAGCAACACATGTATTTAGTTGTTTTTGAAATGACATATGTGTTTTACGTGAGGGTATACATAGATCAGAAGTGTTAGAATATGGCAACTGAGAATGTACGTACAAGGGGCTTTGGGTTAAGAAAAACACAAGCTCTAGTGCGAAGATAAGAAGAGGATTGGTATATTTAGGAGGATGTTCTTTTGTATATACACTTTTTATGTATCGTTCTCTAAACGTTGGACACTGCCTACGCCAAGGTCTTCTAGTCTGTTGGCTGAACCTTTATCTGTGGTCTAAAAACTTGAAGCTTAAAGGCATCACAAGCACTGTCCTGATGTAAAAGTAGTACACCCCTGAGGCGTTCAACATCCTTTCTGCATAGGCCTCTTACGGAAGTAAAATAATGATTCAAGTCTTTGAAACAAAAAAGCATGTTAAATTGATTGAAAAAAAGCATCACATTAACAGTGAGAGCAGCTTAGTAGCCAAGTAGCTTTTATAAACATGCCTTAAAATAATATTATTGACTGGGAGTCGAAGTTGTCTGTGGTATTCCGCCATACAATATAGTTATCCACTTTACACGCTTAGAAAAGCGCAACGTTTTATTTTGTGTCACCACTCTTGGTCGAGTTACTCTACTCCTGTAACTGTATTTAAACAGGGAAAACGTGGAGGTGTTTGGTCACTTCTTCTGCTTGGATCCTAATGAATGAACTGGGCTAAGCTAAGTGCTATCAAAGTGTCTCGCGCACCAGAGCGATTGAGACGAGAGAGGTGTGTATCAACCCTTTAAGGTTGTGAATGAGCTGGTGTGTTCTAAAACAATGAAGAAATCCGAATTTAGGAGATAAAAGCATTCAAACGTACAGTCTCTCACTCCTGCTAAAATGGATCAGGGATTTTTATGACATCACTGTGAACTTCAGCTCTCATCACATCTGTCCAATCAAATGCTCTCTAGAATCTGAAGCTCCGCCCCCTATGCTAAACAACACCTGGCCAAAGCGAGCGTTGACACTCACAGAGCAATAAGGGTTAGAGATGTGTGTTCGGTTGCTCAGACGCTCGAGTGTTAGTCCGTTATCTAACTGTACATTGGTTAAGAGTGAAACGGCTAGAATGTATTCACACCTCTCCCATTGAATCCAGCGTATCATCAGCGCTCGGGTTCACTTCCATGGTGTTGTCAAGTACGACTGCAGTCTGTGAGGTAAACTAAACTAGTGGCTATTTGAAAAGGGGGAGGAGCCGTTTACTCAATATGTCCCGCCTTCGCTTCCTGTTTCAGTGGAAATTACGTCAACACATGGTACAGAGCTGCGCGTTCAGTGGGCCTTTAACTGTGAAACCCACCAGTATGACTTTGAGGAAGGCCTCGTGCTGTCTGGCGTTATACAGAGCCTGTTTGAGCAGGTCTGGGTGGACAGGGTGCCCGCTCTGCCCTGTGTCCTGCTCGCAGATCTTCTCCAGCAGGGCGGTGTACTGCCAGGCCCAGCGCTGCGCTCCGGCCAGCTCACGGCTCGGTGTCCTCCACTGCGGCTGGCACCGCCTCGCTCAGGATGGCCGGCACTGAGGGGGAGACACACATGGAGAAGTGACCACTGACGCTACAGGCGTGGACACGAGAACACTGTGAGAGCAGCACGTACGGTTCAGGATGCCCTCTCCGCCCTTCTCGCTGTCCTTGTTGAAGAGCCGTATGCCGCTGACGATCAGGGTCAGTTGAGTCAGCTGCTTCTCTTTGTCTTGTTTCAGCAGAGACATGAAGGTGACCAGCTGTGACTGTGGAAAGACGCTCTGCACAGCCGCTGCAGCAAACACACGTCACACACGTCACACACAGACCACGCATAACAACATGATCTTATCTTAGAGGAGATCTCAGTGTTATAGCCGTGGTCATATACCGTCACCTAGAGCACACAAGATACTCTAGGGGCAGTCAGACATGACTAATACACAAGCAGATGAGCGGAATTACTGAGATAGACTATGCAGGATTCTGAAAGTAAGCAATATTTAATCTGATAGACAGGTGAATATTTAGTGTAATTCATTCCCATGATGCAAAGCTGAATGTTCAGCATCATTACCCCAGTCTTCCCACTAAGCAAAATGATGTGCAAAAGACGTCTTTTCAACGTCTTTGTCACAAAAGTCGGACGTTGAAAAGACGTCCACTGAGGGGCCGGAATGAAAGTTTTAATGACGTCTTTTTGTGACCCGATATAGACGTTAATGGGTCCTTCGGACAAGATTAAAAACTAGTTCAAATGTGGCCATTGTGGACATGTTGATCAACATAACTTATGGTCTCATTTAGACAATTTAAACTGTTTCTGGACCAAATAAACACTCTCAGGATGCATTAAATTCTCATTAAAATGCATTAAAACTCATGTTTATTTACATTGTTTAGATGTGGTTTAGATGGTGATGTTGGTTTCATTTTAAATCACCATTGTGGTGATCAGTGTTTGCTTTAGTTGGGCTCTTGGTCCCTATTCTTCTTACTTTAGCTTTTCTTTGGCTGTTGTAACTGTTTGCATAACACCATTGATTGTGCAGAGAAAGCCAAGTAAATAAAATAAAAAATCATGTGTGTTCAGCTGCTTGTTTATGATGACAAAGTCAACACAATGCAAGTATTAAACAACATCTAAACTTTTGTTTTTATGTCTGAAATTTATAATAATTCATCTTGAGGAACTGCATTATTTGGACCAGTAACGTTATAATGATCACTGCATACAATATGTTTTAAGAAAGTGAATCACATAGTCACACACAGATATCAAGATTTTTCATATGATTCTCAACGACGGTGACAACCAAAACAAAGCTTGGGAATCAAGGATGTTTTGTACTATGAAAGCTACCCATCATGCATTGCAGCATTAAGCATTTTTTTATTTACTGTCACCATTTTTGTGAATCATATGCAAAATCTTGATGTCTGTGTGTGACTATATGGTGCATTTTCTCAAAACATTGTGTAAATTTGCTTTTTGTCCACCTTCCATGCTACTAGCTCAAATAATGCAGTTCCACAAGATTGGTGGTTATAAACTCCGGATACAAACACAAAAGCCTAAACGTAACGTTAAATGCCCATTTTATGTTGATTTCATCATCATAATTAACAAGAAGCTGATGCGAGCCAAATTTCATGGCTTTCTCTGCACAATCAATGGTGTTATTTAAACACACAGTTATAACAGCCAAATAAAAACTAAAGTACAAATTATTGGGACCAAGAGCCCAACTAAAGCAAACACTGATCACCACAATGGTGACTTAAAATGAAATAAATATCACCATCTAAACAATGTAAAGAAATTACATTGAAATAAACATGAGTTTTAATTTAATGCATCCTGAGAGTGTTTATTTGGTCCAGAAACAGTATAAATTGTCTAAATGAGACCATAAATAATGTTGAAAATGGCCACATTTGAACTAGTTTTTAACCTTGTACGAAGGATAGATATTTGTGGAAACTGCGACACATTTTATTTTCCAGGATTCTATGATGAAAGTTCAAAAGAACAGCATTTATTTTAAATACAAAATCAGTATCTTTATAAATGTCTTTACTGTCATTTTTGATCAATTTATCCACATTGACTGATAAAAGTATTATTTCTTTCCAGCATCATTCGCTCTCGCGGGTTGTGTGTGTGTGTGTCGCTCAGCTCTCGCGGGTTGCACGTGTGTGTGTGTGTACCTGTGGTCTCCCTCACAGTGCTGATGTCAGTGGGCGAGCCGAGGCCGGAGCGCTGCATGACGTAGCTGACGATCTTGCTGTACAGGCCCTGCAGGTCCTCTCGGGTCAGAGCTCGGCAGTCCGTGATCTCTCGGCTCAGAGACAGCAGACGAGACTGCAGGACCTTCTGCTGCATCTCCACAAACTCACCTGACACACACACACACAGGCAAACAGATCCGAACATAATGTAGCTAAACAATAAATGTGAGCACACTGTAAGATCAGATCAGAAGCAGAGACATGAGGTTACAACTGCACTCTAATGACTTTAAAAACGCTCTAAACTCCACTAGTTGGTCTTTCATGAACTGCACAGCACGACTAAAGCTGTTAGATCAGTCATACGTCTGATAGTGTGTATGTTAGGAGTGTAGTGAGACCCTCATGTCACGACTTTGACACACATCACCACACTGAACTCACAATACCATATTACTGCCATACTCCAAGACAAATGATAAAGGTTCACAAAACATCTACTGTTGATTTAAATGCTAGACTTGTGTTACACTGTGTGTGTGTGTGTGTGTGTGTGTGTGTGTGTGTGTGTGTGTGTGTGTGTGTGTGTGTGTGTGTGTGTGTGTGTGTGTGAATAAACAGGACTCAAAGCACAGGACAATATAGAGACTCCAGAATAACAATATTCATGATTCTGGAGATGAAAACACTGAATTATTATAGACGAATATGCTTGTGCTGTCACTGACTATATATATTTAATATAATGCAGGACACTTTTACTGCTAACAGCAGACGTCTGCAAAATGAGCAGGACACACAGATATTCCCCATTGCATTATTATTCATTATAGTAGTTTAATGTAGTACTGACACTAAAACGCTCACACAGTAATTTTTCATTTTGGGTGAACTATACACATACATATTGTCCCTATCCACGAAACATATTGTTGGCATTTGGTTTTGTGATATAATGTGACCCGATATATTGTACACCGCTAGTGTGTGTGTATCTGGATCTAGTACATGTCTTCATGAGTTATACAGGGCCGGATCATTTAGAAGTGACGTGACCAGCTCGTCTCGGTGCTTTCACACTTACGTGGAGATGTGTAGTTCATGTCGAAGTAAACCTGCATCTTGATGGTGTTTAGAGTTGGACTGGCCTGGTCCATGAGTCTGTCCACACACAGCTGAACACATGGAAGACAGAGCCATTGATCAGTCACGTTACACTGCTCCTGCAAACACACTCTCTGCATTTCTACAGTAAAGATTGACTAGACACACTGATGTTGGCCTGAATGTTTGAAGCAGATTTAATATATTTTTATCAGAAAAGTTGAAACTAAATATTCTGAGAGTATGTGTGTTGAACATCATAGAAGAATGCTTCCAATCCGTTAGTTTTACTATTTCTACTCATTGGTGTCTCATTATGATTCTTTTTTTATTTTTTTTAGAAGACACCTCGCTAAATTATCCACGAACAACAAGCCCTGAACATTGACATTAAAATAACACATATTACACACTTGATATTTAATACAATTAGATGATTAGGTAATTGCATTTGATATACATTTACGGTGTGGTTCTGACCAGCAGAGGCCATCAGTGCGTGGCGATTCGAACACTTCGAAACAGTGAATCATTTTGCGAAGCAATCGGTTCAATTGATTCAAAGATTCTTTTATTCGCTTCCTGTTTCACTCTAAATAACTTTCTGTTTAGTGTTTACCTCTATGAGTTGCTGCACATCTTGCTTTGTAAGAGTCCTGTCCACGTTAAAGTGATTCCTGGGGTCCAGAACAACAGCTTTGACCTGAACACACAAGTAATGAGCAACAAACACATTCATCAGCGTTACCTGTGTGATTCTCAGTCACTCACCATGAACGCGATGAGGGTCTCGGACAGAGTCTGTCCTCTGTTCAAACATGTCTGTGCGATCTCGCGGATGATGTTTCTTATAACGCTTTCAGCCTGTGTACTCGACATGTTTATCAACTATAGCATATAAAGGTTTTAAACTGGAAAATGTCGCGAAAGCGTGTGTGGCGTGGTATTGTGCGTCGAGTTGTTGTCATGGAGACGGTGAGTGTGCGCTTCTGAAACGCGCCGTCAGGAGGCGCTGCTGCACCGACCAATCCGAAATCCGAAACTAAAGGAGCCTGTAAGTTCACTGAATCAAACACAGACACAGTATACTAGTGATTACACTAAACACAACCGATAGCGTTAGCCTCGAAAGGCGAAAACCACACATTGATATCACTGAGTCTATATTTGGATGGCCAAATATTGACTCAGTGATATCAATGTCTGTGTACACCGAAACCCCACTGGCTGGGAACGGCTGGAAGGATAAGAGAGAGTGTATGAGAGCTTTAATAGCACCAGTGCTGTTTTCCTGCTGCAGTAAACACACAATTCAATCAACTCTGACCCTCATTAATGCAAAACATTAGCAGATTTATAGTTATTTATTAGCAGCTAATCATTTAGATAGGGACTTTGGGCTATAACCATACAACAGTATGAATAAATCACTCTGAACATTCATTTAGAGATTGTGTGACTAAACTATATCATAAACTATAGCTACTGCATTGGTGATGATGGGAAGAAAAGCTTTATCTGAACACACTCCTCAACTTTCATATATTTATTGTTGTGACGGATCAAAAGATGACAGAATTGTAGTGATAAAAATATATAATGGTAGCACAGGACAGGAGAGTGAAAGCCTGAACCAACCGCCTGCTGAAAGTGAGTTCCTTATTCATTCACAGCAGATTAAACTCAATACAAAAATAATCATTTCATGTACATTTAAAATTGATACAATATTATATAACATACATAAATTCCTTCAAAGACAATACTTTTTCTTGTATCATTGTTGATTCTCACTCACACACACTGTACTCGTTTGTTTTGGTTACCCTTTGTCTGTGTAGACACTATTTTGTTTTAGGTGAAGAAAACTGAGTTTTGTTCAATATATTAAACTGTCTTATGTTTCCAATATTCACAAACCATGGAACAAATCTGGCCCTTCTCTTTATAATGGATATTTGTCCCCCGTCTGCTGTTTCCTGATCATCTACACCTCAAGAAACACTTGTCCATGAACCAAAGTTTCCCATGAGAAGCTTCCAGGTTGTGTTCTTCTAAACCGATGGCTATGCATAAATGTAATATAATACAGACTGAGCTTTGCTCATGGAGTCTTGTGTTCACAGTAAATGAGAGCTTAAGCCGTCAACTGATGAAAATCCTTCATTATATCGTATTTTGTAAAAGTCATCATGAAAGGTTGCACTGGTCTTTTCATCCAGTGCACACTTTGAAAGAGAAGAGATGCTGCAAGAGGTTTTTCTGATTCAAGATTATTATGAGAAGCATGGATTAAAAACAATAATGATGTGCACTAATAAATCATTTGATAAATACTTAAATATTCCTTAAAACATATATAATAGGTAAGGCAAATAGCAAGTGCACAGTGTAAAGTCTCCTTCATATGTTCTCTCTCGAGTCAGTGGCGTTACTCCTCTGTTTACTCTGGGTTGGAGTGGATTATAAGGCCCCAGTTGCGCTCCATTTTGGTGAAGTCATCGTCCTGCTCGGCGCCTTCCTCTGAGGACTGTCTCAGGACCACGTTAGGCAGGAGTGAGACCGCTTCAGTCTGGATCTGTGGCTCATCCTCAAGACCCAACAGGCCCATCAGAGGGATTGTCAGCTCTCGAGTCGCTGGGCTCCAGTCCAAAAATATCTGTGCTTCCACTTCCTCATCATTCTGCTCGTCCTCACACTCGTCCTCACAGGCGTCCTCAGGCTCAGTGGGGTCTACCGTGACACCTTGAGCCCTGTACGGGCTGAGCTTGACCGGACACCGGCCCAGTGGGTGGAAACCGGCCGGCAGCACGATGCCGTAATCTCCTGCCTCGCTGTGAGGAGGCTCCTGTGGCCACGGCTCCAGCTCGGCATCCTCCCTCTCTGAGACTTCGTCCTCATCCTCTGCATCGTCTGCTGGAAGAGCTCCAGATCCGGCCGGCTCATGCTGCAGCGCATAAGACATGGGCGGCTCCGGCACAGCGTTCAGAGCCTGAGCCTGGGCGGCGGACGAGTCTTCGGCAGAGACGGGCTGAGGCAGAGCCGGAGGACAGAGCACAGACCACTCGTCTTCAAACCGGCCCATTTTTAACACGTTAATGATGATTGTTGAAGGCATTTCCGGTTGGTAGGTTTGCAGCTTCTCACTTAATCGAGCAACGTGCTGAAATGACAAAAGAACACAATATACAAAACTGTTTTAAAGCAGTTTCACAGTAATACAAAGGAAAATAATAGAATGATGCCATTTTCATCAGATATCAAGATAAATTCAAATTCAGCAACTCTAAAAAGACAAAAGATCAGACTATCCAGGGTAACCAGGGTTTGGAATTAACACCCGCAAACACGCCAAATGTGGATAATAATCAACTGTGGCGGGAGAATTTCAAGAAAGAATTTCAAACCCTGCCTGTAACATGTAAGCCATGTGTTGGTTCTGTTTTCCCTGTGCCTGTCATTCGACCCAGTTTCCCAGAGTGTCTGACTGTTGTATTCCTATCACCTGTTGTTCTATTTACTCTTAAGCCCTGAATTTTTCTCGTTGTTTTTGTCCTGTCTGGTAGTGTTCGCTTGCTGTTCTCTTTCATGTTCCTGTTGGACTATTATACTATTATTGAAAGATTACTTTTTTGTATTTCCTTGTGCGCTACTTATTATACAACATCCCGTGACAGCAAAAATAACTACTGTAGGGTCCTGTTCTCTGTGTTTTTCCTCATGGACCAGCCCGCTATTCATTTGTTGTGCCCAGAGCAGGGTAAGAAGACCCACACTCGGGACTTTCTCCATCTTGCGTGCCAAATGTTGTTTAACTGCTTATATTGTTCTCATTTGTAAGTCGCTTTGGATAAAAGCTCCTGCTAAATAAATAAATGTAAATGCACTACCCAGACCACTCGCTCTGTGTATTTTACAACACCAGATTGAGCGAGTGGTCTAAGGCACGTCTTCCAGCTGAAGGTCCTAAGGAAGACTTTGTTGCATTTGTGGAGTGGGTGCTGGTGAACAATTAAGTGTTTGAAGATGACTTTCCTGTTTTCCTGGTTCCACCCAGCCCTGAATCTCCTGTTTCTCCGCTGGTTTTGCCCAGTGAATGTCATCTGTGAAACATCCCAGACTCCCTCTCCCAGCTTCTCTAACAGACAGTCGCTCAGCCCTGCCTCAGCTGGTTCCCTTCAGCCCCTCTGCATTTCCTGCACATGCCTGTGAAGATCTACCTCATTTCATCAGGCGGCCAGCACCACCTAGCCCAGAGGGTCCCTGGCTCCACCTCCAGCCTCTGTACCCATCGCTCTACCTCAGCCGGTCTATGCCTTGGCTCCTCCCTTCCTCGACTCCACCGGTAACCATCGTCCTGACAGTTTCACAGGGCTCCCTCGTCCCACCGGCTCTGCCTTGGTCAGACATCGTTTTGCGTCATCCTGCCTACACCTTTGGCTCTGCCTGGATTTGTCTTCTCCCTGGCTCCTATATCGTCAGTCCCACAGGCTCCGCCTACATACTCAGTCTCACATGTCTCGCCTGAAATTCTCTTTTTTTCATTTCCTAAATTCTCAGATCTCCCTGGCTCCACCTACATCTTCAGTCCCCCCGGCTCCACCTACATCCTCAGTCCCACTGGCTCCGCCTACATTCTCAATCTCCCCAGCTCCACCTACATCTTCAGTCCCCCCAGCTCCACCTACATCCTCAGTCCCACTGGCTCCACCTACATACTCAATCTCCCCGGCTCCGCCTACATATTCAGTCCCCCCGGCTCCATCTACATCCTCAGTCCCACTGGCTCCGCCTACATTCTCAATCTCCCCGGCTCCACCTACATTTTCAGTCCCCCAGGCTCCACCTACATCCTCAGTCCCACTGGCTCCGCATACATTCTCAATCTCCCCGGCTCCACCTACATCTTCAGTCCTCCCCAGTTCCGCCTACATCCTCAGTCCCACAGGCTCCACCTACATCCTCAGTCCCACTGGCTCCGTCTACATACTCAATCTCCCCGGCTCCGCCGAACATATTCAGTCCCCCGACTCCATCTACATCCTCAGTCCCACAGGCTCCGCCTACATCTCCAGTTTCCCCAGCTCCACCTACATCCTCAGTCCCACAAGCTCCACCTATAACCCTCAGTCCCGCAGGCTCCGCCTACACCTTCAGTCCCACATTCTTCACCTACATTCTCAATTTCACCAGCTCCGCCTACATCCTCAGTCCCACAGGCTCCACCTACATCCTCAGTCCCACAGGCTCCGCCTACATCCTCAGTCCCACAGGCTCCGCCTACATCCTCAGTCCCACAGGCTCCACCTACATCCTCAGTTTCCCCAGCTCCACCTACATCCTCAGTCCCACATGCTCCACCTACATCCTCAGTCCCACAGGCTCCGCCTACATCCTCAGTCCCACAGGCTCCACCTACATCCTCAGTCCCACAGGCTCCGCCTACATCCTCAGTCCCATGGCTCTGATTTTTAATTCACTTCGCTCTGGGCTTTTAGTCTACAAGTGTGCTCATCAGATGAAAACGAATGGATTATCACACGTTTATTCAAATATCTTGCGTAAGCAGTATTTTATTCTCTTTTTACCCAAAATTGGATGAGAAATCAGCTCCAATATGGACAAAGACATTTGGCGATTGCTGTAGCTGAATAAAACACAGATAGAGACACTTTGACTGATTATTTGTGTTCTTCAAGCCCATCTCAGGGATTTTCATAAGGATAATGGATTTTTATAATGCAATACCAATTGACATTCTTTATCACTGTATACAGTAATATAAAATAATATAATTTCTTTTTAATTTCTATTTGACTGATTGCATTATTTTCATCTATAGCAAGATTTCTATAGAAATTGCAATATATTATATTTATTGACCTCAAACATTTGAATGGTAGTGCGTATCAGATATTAGTTACTTTATATAGTGATTTAATTTGAATGAAAACTAAATCTGAACTGGAGCACACAGAAAATGGAACCAACAAATAACACTACTGTTCGGTAGTTTGGGGTCAGTAAGATATAAGAAATAAAATAATTAATACTTTTATTGAGCAAAGGTGCATTAAATAAGATTAAAATACAAAATAGACATATAATATGTTATATACATATATACTTTTTTGTCTTTTTTAATTGAAAGGTGCTAATCTGTTTTGGATAAATGTAATGTCTTTTAACTGGTGGTGCTCTAATCATCTGCTGATGAGCCTAAGACAAATAAGCCTCTAAGAGATTGCGGTCATCTAACAGTGTGTGTTTGCTTCACTGCGAGTGTGTGGTCTCTTACAGCGCTCTTGGGCAGGGTCTGTCTGTGGTCGGTGATGTAGCAGTGGATGAGCCCGCCGAGAACCGCCAGCACACACAGACACAGCGCAGACGGCAGCACTCCTCCCAGCATGGCAGCCAGCAGCTGATCTCTGAACGGGTCTACAGCACAGAGAAAACATCAGCGTCAGCTTACACACTCACACACACACACAGGAGGAAGTCCAGCTAAGAACACGCTGGGAAAACACCTCAGTTACAGCCATGCATATTATGCACACGATAAAGGGTTTAAAACAACAGCAAAGATTTCCTTAACTTGTCCTATCATTTATGTCAATCAAATTCTGCTCAAACCTGTTCACCTGACAATCTGAAAGTGAAACACAAGAACCCTTCACGGGTTGATGGCGGTACCTTTGGGAGTCTCGACACACAGTTGCTCGCTGGGTTTGTAGGCCAGAGGGATAGACCCGCATTCGGCATAAACCACCACACAGAACCGTGTGGAAAAGTCCAGAGGGCCCAGCCTCACGCTCCCGTTCGTGAGACGCATGTGATTCTGGGGAAAACAACCAGTTTAATTCGGCTGAGTAACCCACACTCTATAAAAACAAAGGTTCAAGATGGGTTTTTCACAGTGATGCCATATAGGAACTTTATTGTGAACAGATTTTAAAGTCCCCTGTGGTGAAAATCCAGCTTTTAAATGTTGTTTATGCGTCTATGTGGTGTTTTTAATACGCTTTAAGACAAACCATGAGTATTGCGGAGTATTTTCTCCTCAGGGAACCAAAAACACGGTTTGAAATCGCTGGTGTTTCTGACGTCACAAACGACCTTGTAACCAATCAGATCAACGTGTGATCGTCAACCAGTGGATCTCTGAGCTGAGTGAGTGGAGGCGGGGCTGCATATTCATAGAACCGTGCATACTTATTGAGGCAAGGGTGTCGAGTTACATTCAAGTTATTTTAAGGAAAAAACGTTTAAATATGTCATTTTGGTGAACAGAATTTTAAGGGATCAAATAAATGGGGATTTGAACCATTTTCTTAGTGTGAAGAACATTTTAAACACGTTTTAAACATTTTAAACACCGTTTTCCATTGTAAAGAACCTTCTGGAATAAGTAAAATGCAAATAAAGCTTTATTTATTCTCAAACACTCACTGTGTGATTGCTCCTGCTGTTGAACACGGAGAGGTCATAGATCATCTCAGAGAAGATCTCCATCAGTGAACTGTCTTCCTTTGTCCTCTTGGTTCTCCATCTGAAGGGCCCCTTTATGGTGACGTTCATGTAGTTGTGCAGCAGATTCACTTCCACATGCGGCGGCCCGATAACCGCTGCGGGACAGAGATTGAGGATAATCATTTGCCTTTATGAGGGCCAGAGTTCAGTGACAGCAGCCTGCGATTACTTTAGTCACACATCTCAGAGAAGCAATACACCGGCTCCACCTACACATGTATACACATGTAGAAAAGGCCTAATCGAGAAGTAAACGAGAGAAGAGTCGGCACAAAATGAACACAAAGCCAACTCTTCACCCCAGTGTGAAACATTCCTGTGCCTGAACAATTCAAACGTTGTGTGATAAATCTTGATTCACTGCATTCCAGCACGACTATCCTTCGGTGTAAAGGGCGTTGCAGGGTTGGACTGGAGACAGAAATACTCTAAATTAAAGGAGTAGTTCACTTTTACAAAAACTTTTGCTGATAATTTACTCACCCCCATGTCATCCAAGATGTCCATGTCTTTCTTTCTTCAGTCGAAAAGAAATTAAGGTTTTTGATGAAAACATTCCAGGATTTTCTCCATAAAATGGACTTCAATGGGAACCAAACGGTTCAAGGTCCAAAAGACAGTTTCAGTGCAAACTGTTCAAAGGGCTTTAAACGACTCCAGACGATGAATAAGGGTCTTATCTAGCAGAAACGATCGCTCATTTAAAAAAAAAAAAAAAGTTTAACTTTTATAAGCTCAAATTGTCACCTTACTCTGTTCTGTGATACGCGTTCGTGACTCTCCTGTTCGAACTCGTTTATCAAAATGAACGAATCTTTTCCGAGTCAAACTCGTTCGCTTCGTTCGTTGAATGACTCATTTTCAGAAAAAGATTCGGTCACTTCTGATGAACGAGTTCGAACAGGAGTCACAAACGTGCATCACAGAACAGAGCAAGGCGAGCATTTGAGCTTATAAAACTTAAAGGTTCTATATGTAACTTTTTTTTATAAAATGAATCCTTTTTATATTGCCTGTGTTTGAAGGGGTTGTAATCACACATTGCAATGATCCACTTTTCAGGTTTTGCTATTACCTCTGAAGGCCAATATTTATATTTATATGCGAGGTCTCCGGGTCGGATTTCCTGCGAAATCCATCAGATGTGAGGTGCATGCGCGCTCCCCGAGCCTCTCTATCCTTATTACAGTCTATGCGGCAACAGCACTTCAGCTGACGACATGGAGTCTGATAACCCCCAAAACGTCCTACCTCCAGCACAACACAGACTCAAACACAAATTCCCAAAAAATAAAAAAAATAAAAAAAAGTTTTATCTGTTGAAGCTCGCAGGCAAAGCGTGAATCTGATCGACTCCGGGCGAAAACGCGGATCAACATCGGCAACATATTAGTACAACATATTAGTAAACTCTAGTGAAATAGCAAACTACATGAAACATGAAATGAATACAAAAGACTGTTCCAGGATAACAAAACGTTGGTGTAACTTATTTTATTTACTAGATCTACTGACTAACGTCGTCATCCCACTACTATCATATTGTTTATACACATTTCCAGACACGTTTAGTACAGTAATGTTACTTTATACGATCTTACTGTTACACTGAAACTGTTCAATAGTCTAGTTCACTGACCGTTTTGGTTGTCATATTATACATTCACCTGTGTTGACATTGCTGATTGTGAAAGAGACACGAATAGTTAGAGAAATGTCTTATGCTATATAACATCACATGTCGGCTCAATGCAGTTTATTCTAACATTATGATCATGGTATGAGCACAGAGCATTAGCTCGACGTCAAGTTTACATGAGTTTCCAGCATGTTGTGATGCTTTCTCCGTTGCGTTGAAAGTCTCTGTGTGGCCGGTAGTGAATGCTCGCTCTTGAGATCGAACACGCACGCACACGAGCGATCTTGTTGCAATCTAAAACATCACCGCTAGAGGCCGCTAAAAACCGCATAGAGCACCTTTAAACTTTTTCTTTTTTTAAATGGGCAATTGTTTCGCTAGATAAGACCCTTATTCATCGTCTGGAATCGTTTAAAGCCCTTTGAACAGTTTGCACTGAAACTGTCTTTTGGACCTTGAACCGTTTGGTTCCCATTGAAGTCCAATATATGGAGAAAATCCTGGAATGTTTTCATCAAAAACCTTAATTTCTTTTCGACTAAAAGAAAGAAAGACATGCACATCTTGGATGACATGGTGGTGAGTAAATTATCGGCAAAAGTTTTTTTTAAAAGTGAACTACTCCTTTAACTGTACAATCCTTAAATTATGTGTTTCTCAACATAACAAATGACCCCAATTATAGATTTACAACTTGTGAAACAAGCTCAAGTCTTTATTGAACACATCTTTGTTGGGAAACCTCAGATTTCTCTGTTGACTGGTGTGAAACATGTGAAACTGCAGAAGCTGAGCAACTTCACATACTTCACATACCAGCTGGTCATTATCACACAATAAACTCTCGACAGGCTGATCTGAACTCAAAGTTTATTGTGCAATAACCGGCCGGCCCGGCTGTCCATTATCTCACTCGTTTACATGGCAATATTGATTTGAGATTAAATTATTTTATACTTTGATTATACGCGAATGGAAGCGAGAGAGTGCACAGGAAAACTGAATCAACATACCTGATCAAACTGTTTATTTTGCACTCTCTGTACGTTATCATGCTTATAAAAATCAGTGAATAAATATTTTCAAACGAAATACGGATTTTAAAGTCGTAAGGAATCAGAAGCATCATCGGTTCTTTTCTTCCATTTTGTGACATACAAAAAAGACGAGGCTTGGTTCCATGCAGCCTTACAGAGACTCAGGAAGAGCTTCAACTTTCAGACGCACATGGATGGTTAGTTGAGACATTTCTGTTGTTGTTGTTGTCGAGTCTCATTGATTAATCTCATTGATTAACTTTTACTCAGGTTGATACATTTCCTTACCCCTTTTCCACCAAAAAAGAACTGGTTCGGAACTGGTGCTGGTTTAAAGTTGGTTCGAAGTTGGTTCGAACTTGCGAACGGCTTCAGAACCTGTTTTTTTTTCCACTGACTAGAGCGCCCAGGGAACGACGTCGTTACGTCACTGTTTACGTCGCCATACGTCTTAGCTAGAAACGCTTGCAAGTACAACATTACTTTGGGATTATCTCTAACTCGTGTATCAAGAAGGCTTTAAAAACAATCGAAATGTGTAAGTCTTTTAATATTTTCATTTGATATGTAATCTTTTCTGATAAGTTATGTACCCCTGTCTTGTGTCTATAATGTCTTCAATAAAAAAAATGAGGACAAAAAAAATAGAAACGCTTGCGCCAACTTCAAGCATAACAATTACAAAGGCGGACTCCGTCGTGTTTCTGCAAATGTTTCTCTTGGCTTTGCGATCCTTTATTATGGTCAGAAAAGATGTTTAGAACACATCTAAACCCGCCCCAGCCCCCGACGTAAGCATGACGTGGTAAAAGAACGGTTCTAGTCCAGCAAAGAGTTGGTGCCGCATTTACAACCAGTTCTCCTGGCCGAGAACCGGTTCTTTGGCTGTCGAAACGGGCTCCTGAGGTGTTTTTAAGACAGCGGAGACATGTTTTGGTCAAATAGTGTTCAGTGCTCGTCTGTGCAGCAACGACAGAACAGTTTACATGTTTCCCTCAAACGTTTGCCATTGTGTTAGACCTGGTTACACTGTCGTAAACCCAATGCCGGCGCTGTGTGTGTAAACGTACAGATTAAGGGCCAGTAATATTATAATAAGATCCTCTTCCTACCTCAGAAGGGGAGCGAAATCTGATCGGCTTATTTGTTGACATGCTTGCAGAGAAAGGCTGACCAAAACAAAGTTACTGGGTTGTCAATATACATGTTTTCTGGGCCGGTAGAAGCGTGGGGACCCGATTATAGCACTTGCCCACGGAAAAAGCAGTCCCCTTTAGTAAACAGTGATAAATTACCAAAACAGAAGTGGTTAATCAGTCACTCACTGTCGAGCAAGGGATTGAATCTGCGTGTGCTCTCGCTCCAGAGGGAGTGTGTGTGTGCGCTGACGGCTCGGACTCTGGCGTAGTACTCCTCCAGCGAATCATAGGTCTCCTGAGACACGTCACACTCGCTGTGTGTGATGGATCTGCACTGCTTCACACGCCTCCATCGCAGCCGCCCAATGCCGCTCGCCTCCTCCTCACCGCATCTGCAGGACAACAGCGGTTCATGTGTCACGACAGGTTCAGGAGAGCAGAAAACTATTCCTTCATCTAGCTTGAACTATTCACACAACTATCCAACGAACATTCGCAAACAGTATCGCAGAGGTGTGTGTGTGTGTGTGTGAGCGACAGATCTCGAGCTGTGGTTAGATGCTGAGTTTCTTCTTTGCATGACATGTGGACTCAATAAATCCTGATGTTGTGCCAAATAGGCAGGCTGACATTCAGTGCAACCTGTGTCTTTCATTTAGAACACATACCAATGTCATTTACGTCTTTGAGTTTGTCAAGAGATTTAATGAGTCGTTTGTGAAGAGTGTGCATGTGTGAACGAGCTCTAGTGCAGGGGTTCTCAACTCCAGTCCTCGCGACCCACTGCTCTGCATATTGTGCATGTCTCCCTTATTTAACACACCTGAGTCAGTTCCTCAGCTCGTTAGGATAGACATAGAGACACTGGAGGCGGAGTTAGTGTAGATTGACTGTTCCAGTCGGACACTGGAGGCGGAGTTAGTGTAAATTGCCTGTTCCGGCCAGACACTGGAGGCGGAGTTAGTGTAAATTGCCTGTTCCGGCTGGACACTGGAGGCGGAGTTAGTGTAGATTGCCTATTCCAGCGGACACTGGAGGCGGAGTTAGTGTAAATTGCCTGTTCCGGCCAGACACTGGAGGCGGAGTTAGTGTAAATTGCCTGTTCCGGCTGGACACTGGAGGCGGAGTTAGTGTAGATTGCCTATTCCAGCCGGACACTGGAGGCGGAGTTAGTGTAAATTGCCTGTTCCGGCCGGACACTGGAGGCGGAGTTAGTGTAAATTGCCTGTTCCGGCTGGACACTGGAGGCGGAGTTAGTGTAGATTGCCTGTTCCGGCTGGACACTGGAGGCGGAGTTAGTGTAAATTGCCTGTTCCGGCTGGACACTGGAGGCGGAGTTAGCTGTAATTGCCTGTTCCGGCTGGACACTGGAGGCGGAGTTAGCGTAAATTGCCTGTTCCGGCTGGACACTGGAGGCGGAGTTAGCGTAAATTGCCTGTTCCGGCTGGACACTGGAGGCGGAGTTAGTGTAAATTGCCTGTTCCGGCTGGACACTGGAGGCGGAGTTAGTGTAAATTGCCTGTTCCGGCTGGACACTGGAGGCGGAGTTAGCGTAAATTGCCTGTTCCGGCTGGACACTGGAGGCGGAGTTAGTGTAGATTGCCTGTTCCGGCCGGACACTGGAGGCGGAGTTAGTGTAAATTGCCTGTTCCGGCCGGACACTGGAGGCGGAGTTAGTGTAAATTGCCTGTTCCAGCCAGACACTGGGGGCGGAGTTAGTGTAGATTGCCTGTTCGGCTGGACACTGGAGGCGGAGTTAGTGTAAATTGCCTGTCCCGGCTAAACACTGGAGGCGGAGTTAGTGTAAATTGCCTGTCCCGGCCGGACACTGGAGGCGGAGTTAGTGTAAATTGCCTGTCCCGGCCGGACACTGGAGGCGGAGTTAGCGTAAATTGCCTGTTCCGGCTGGACACTGGAGGCGGAGTTAGCGTAAATTGCCTGTTCCGGCTGGACACTGGAGGCGGAGTTAGCGTAAATTGCCTGTTCCGGCTGGACACTGGAGGCGGAGTTAGTGTAAATTGCCTGTTCCGGCTGGACACTGGAGGCGGAGTTAGTGTAAATTGCCTGTTCCGGCTGGACACTGGAGGCGGAGTTAGCGTAAATTGCCTGTTCCGGCTGGACACTGGAGGCGGAGTTAGTGTAGATTGCCTGTTCCGGCCGGACACTGGAGGCGGAGTTAGTGTAAATTGCCTGTTCCGGCCGGACACTGGAGGCGGAGTTCAGTGTAAATTGCCTGTTCCAGCCAGACACTGGAGGCGGAGTTTGTGTAAATTGCCTGTTCCGGCTGGACACTGGAGGCGGAGTTAGTGTAAATTGCCTGTCCCGGCTAAACACTGGAGGCGGAGTTAGTGTAAATTGCCTGTCCCGGCCGGACACTGGAGGCGGAGTTAGTGTAAATTGCCTGTCCCGGCCGGACACTGGAGGCGGAGTTAGTGTAAATTGCCTGTCCCAGCTAAACACTGGAGGCAGAGTTAGTGTAGATTGTCTGTTCCGGCTGGACACTGGAGGCGGAGTTAGTGAAGATTGCCTGTTCCGGCTGGACACTGGAGGCGGAGTTAGTGTAAATTGCCTGTTCCGGCCGGACACTGGAGGCGGAGTTAGCGTAAATTGCCTGTTCCGGCTGGACACTGGAGGCGGAGTTAGCTGTAAATTGCCTGTTCCGGCTGGACACTGGAGGCGGAGTTAGCTGTAAATTGCCTGTTCCGGCTGGACACTGGAGGCGGAGTTAGTGTAAATTGCCTGTTCCGGCTGGACACTGGAGGCGGAGTTAGTGTAAATTGCCTGTTCGGCTGGACACTGGAGGCGGAGTTAGCGTAAATTGACTGTTCCGGCTGGACACTGGAGGCGGAGTTAGTGTAGATTGCCTGTTCCGGCCGGACACTGGAGGCGGAGTTAGTGTAAATTGCCTGGTTCCGGCCGGACACTGGAGGCGGAGTTAGTGTAAATTGCCTGTTCCAGCCAGACACTGGAGGCGGAGTTAGTGTAAATTGCCTGTTCCGGCTGGACACTGGAGGCGGAGTTAGTGTAAATTGCCTGTCCCGGCTAAACACTGGAGGCGGAGTTAGTGTAAATTGCCTGTCCCGGCCGGACACTGGAGGCGGAGTTAGTGTAAATTGCCTGTCCCGGCCGGACACTGGAGGCGGAGTTAGTGTAAATTGCCTGTCCCGGCTAAACACTGGAGGCAGAGTTAGTGTAGATTGTCTGTTCCGGCTGGACACTGGAGGCGGAGTTAGTGAAGATTGCCTGTTCCGGCTGGACACTGGAGGCGGAGTTAGTGTAAATTGCCTGTTCCGGCCGGACACTAGAGGCGGAGTTATGTGTATGTGTATTCAGATGCAGGGATTCAGACGAGTCCAAACACTTCTCATGCTGACCGTGGCTGCTCCTCTACTGAACTGAACAGACTGTGTTTGATTTGACTCACTTGGCATATTCCACAGAGAAGACGGTGTCATTGGGAGATCCTTCCCCCTGGCGTCCACTTGACTATGTTCCTCAGGTTCATGGAGGAGAAGTGGACGTTTCCAGGCTCCGGCAGTCTCTCCACTGATGCTGTGAAACAGATGAACACCACAGAATATTCTCTCTTATTATTATGCACATAACTGACTTGTTGGATTGTTTCCAAAACGTTCACCGCGAGCGGCAGCAGGAAACAGTGAAGTTCAGGCATTGTTGAAATAAATCAGATTTCATGAAACCACAGGAAGAGGCACAAGGGTGTCTGACGGGTGAATCTGCTTCCTGTTGTTCCACAACACCAACAGATCATCACACACTTACGACACACGCCACAGAAACCCAGAGGATCATAATAAAGATCAGCATGTAAAACAGGCTTTATGTGGTTATATCTCCATCATAAAACATGCACAGCTTGGGAGAATGCACAGCTTGGGTTGAATGCAGCTTGTTTCCGCCACGGAATATAAACATTTATTAAAAACATTATCAGGCTATCACGCAGAATTGCGTGAAATATAATTAAGATAGAAAGTCACAATTATTTTTCATTCGAACTTAGCCTATTCCGAAATAAAAAGCTACAATAGAAACGCCTTCTTGAAATATCTCCAAACAGACTTGAAATGACAGATATTTGTTGGTTCATAGCCTACAATGTTATATTATTTAGTAATCACACAACTATGATATTAATATCTATGACTTATAGGTTAGACTCTCCATCACATAATGAACAAGCGACATTATAACTAATAAGTAACATACCTACTTAAAATATAAAGCAGTCGCAGATCGCAGACGAGGTGCACGAGGAGAGAGAGAGAGAGAGAGAGAGAGAGAGAGAGAGAGAGAGAGAGAGAGAGAGAGAGAGAGAGAGAGAGAGAGAGAGAGAGAGAGAGAGAGAGAGAGAGAGAGAGAGAGAGAGAGAGAGAGAGAGAGAGAGAGAGAGAGAGAGAGAGAGAGAGAGAGATTTACCTGTCGCTGCTCTCGAGAGCAAACACAGCGCGATCACTAACACGGTCTCCATAGCTCCACACGCCTAATCCTGATCATTCTGTCTTGATGTTGACTGTGGTGGAAGTCCTCTACATGTCTCTAGAGCTGAAGGAGCGACCGCAGCTCTCGGCTCTCAGGTACAGAGTCCCTGACCTCGCCTTATCTGCTTCTGCTGCAGGTGTTGCTGCGCTCACGTGACCCGCCCCAGCCAACCGCTGCAGCGGCGTGGGTGGTTTCCTGAGTAACGCCAATACGACCTAATTAATATTCATGAGACAAGTCTTCAAAATTTATTGAGCTGTTTCCTCCTCTCGAGGGTTGTGTGTGTGTGTGTGGTATGACAACAGACTGGTTATACTGGTGTGACTTCATTACCCTGTAAATCATTACGAATGAATGACAATGATGACATCACAATCAGAATTTGTCAATGTCAATATCTATCAGATTATGTCAACATCTATCTATCTATCTATCTATCTATCTATCTATCTATCTATCTATCTATCTATCTATCTATCTATCTATCTATCTATCTATCTATCTATCTATCTATCTATCTATCTATCTATCTATCTATCTATATCTATCTATCTATTTATCTATCTATCTATCTATCTATCTATCTATCTATCTATCTATCTATCTATCTATCTATCTATCTATCTATCTATCTATCTATCTATCTATCTATCTATCTATCTATCTATCTATCTATCTATCTATCTATCTATCTATACAGAAAGTGTTTTGTCCACATAAAACTTTCATTGGACTGTTAAACAATTCACTTTGACAATTAAACATTAAGCATGATATGTGTGTGTAATTATTTATTTAGACAAGGACAGAAGATCAGACCAGCTTAAAAAAAGTTGGAAACCATCATAGAAATTCTAATGGTTTCGATTAAAATACTACAGTTTTTTTTTATTCGCTTTGGTACTATTTTCACAAGTAAGGTGTACATTTTCAAAACACTAATATCACAACAGATCATCAAAAGTGCACTTTTTTCAAACATTTCATCATGTTTTCAACTGTGTTAGTACAATTCACACAATCACAAAGTATCCTTTTCACAACACAAAATAAGTGTTTCATCTGCATTATTGTTTCATTCACAGTAACTGCCTTTCATAAAGCTCTTACTATCAAACTTTTGATTTGCATCTCTTTTTGTTCAGTTTACAGTTTTTTACAATCGCTATGACAATTTTTTCAATACGTTTAACAAATTTTCTAAACTCTTAACACACCAACACACCTACAACACACAACTGGCAAAACGGTTCATTTCATGCTCAAAATCCCACACTGTAAACTAAACTCCAACACTAATTTTCAAAAAACAATAATCCACTAACACAATACACTATGTCTACCAAAACACTAACACATGTTCTCTTCCAACAGGGACATTTAATCAATCACAGCACAATGTCACAAAAAACACTAACATGAGAAGGAATTACAGAAACTGCATTATTTTATATACAGTTTGTCAGGTCTGCCCTTATCCAATAGACAGTATATTGGATTGTTTATACAGTAGATTGTTTTGCACTGCAGTTTATTTTGAAGCTTCTCTACAGTTTTGTTTTGGCTTTAGCAAATGTGTGCATTTTGTTTCCTGTGTTGTAGAAATTCAATACAAAAAAAACTGAATGACCCTTCTCAGAATAGCAGAATAGAATGTACGGTTTATGAAAAAAATGAGACAGAGACAGAATTGGTGGCAGTAAAGGCTTTATTTGCAACAGGACATTTCTGTAAGATAGTAACAAAAATATGCAATACTTGCCAGTGACAGCATTACTGTATGTGAAAATACAAATTACATATATTGACTGTAATCATCCCAGTCTTCTCCATTTGGCCACATGTTCTCATCCACATCACACACTACTCTGGCAAGGCATCAAGGCATCTTGGGAAGAATCATTTGGCATTCCTTATTTACCCCTGGCTGTGTTTAGCTGGGATGTCTTGGGATGCAGAATCCATTGCATCCAGGAGGGACATTTGGTCCTGTGGACGATGGTCAAAAAACTTTTTTTGTGATCAAATTTTTATTTATTTTTCCTTTTAGAAGGCAATACATACAGGTATGAACAAGCCACAGAAACAGAGTACATATATACAGTATGTAGCCTACATATTCAGTATATATAGACATATGTATGCACACACCTCCATATATACAAGCATTTGCATATATACCTATAGACAATGGTCAAAAACCTTCCATCTCCAGGCTAAGAAAGGGAAAGGGGACATCATCCTCTGATGGGATCAAGCCAGGCCATGACTGCACTGGAATTGTGAAATGACACATTGTCACATTGTCACATACTTGCATTATTCAATCAGCTGTTTCTCAGTAACATTAGAATAAAATACAGGGGATTTATTTGTTTTTCAATTCACAATATAAACAGCGGTTTACCTTGACTTCAGCCTGTAAGATTAGGTTTAGAACATGGTGTTATCTGTTCTGACATACAGTGTTAAAGCAATGGTAAATTTGGCAGTAAAAATCCAGTGTTTTGGTCTTGTTTGAGCTTGTGTGTAAAAGAAGTTCAAGCATTTTAAATTTGTGTTCATTGTATGTATTTTGTGTTAAAGCAACAAGAAATGTGTTAATAGTATAGCTTACAGAGACCGATGTAGTGTTTAAATTGGATAAAAGTAGGATAAAATTGTTAAAAGTATTGAAAAATCTGTCATAGCAATTGTAAAAAACTGTAAGTTGTGTCATATTGAACAGGTGATTTATCCTGAATGAACAAATTATCTAAGTTGTATGTGTATTGTATCCGAAGCAATTGAGAAATGGGTTAAAGTTTTGAAAAATATGCATTTTTATCATTGGTTGTGAGTTTTGTGTCTAGAGTTGTGAAAAATGACATCAATGTTCTGAAAATAGTAACAAAGTGATTGTAAAAAACTGTAACTTGTGGGATCTAATAATTTTTGTATGTTGAAAAACATGTGCTTGCATAACTGGTTGAACTTTAATGATGTCATTTTTTTTTAAGTTTCTGTCTTTCTCCATATCATTCACTATTATGTAAAAAATATTTGTACTGTCAAAGAACTAATTTTATTCGTGAAAATATGTTTAAGATGTTCCCAAACTTGCAAACGACTTCTCTTTCTCGCTGGCTCCATCACAACACTAAAATAAACTAATCCACTCTCAATAATAACGTCAATCCAAACACCGACTACTAACCCACGGTGTTGCCATGGTTTGGCTTCACTTTTATAAGAAATACACCCGCCAGGTTTCAAACCTTTTAACACTGGATCGGGCTGTCAAAGCAGCGGTTCACAAGAGGAGTAAACCAGTGTGTTTGCTTCAGACGTCATTTTCACGTGACTAGTGACATAATGATACAAGCTCCACAGCAAAATCCACAGTGTTAAATTAACACTGAGTGTGGATTATATAAACTCTGAGCAGAGTGTTAAATGAACTGAAGCAGTGTTAAAGTTAATGAGATAATTAAGTGAATAATTGAGTGATGATTGAGCATTATTGAAGACACCTGATGTTAACAAGCAGAATCTCTGAAGAAGAAAAACTGACATTTTAAGGGGGCTTTTACACTGGGCTTGTTTGCTGCGGTGCGAGCCCAAGCGCTGTTTGTTCCCGGCGCGCTGGTCTGGTTTCACACTCAACTTGATTCTATCGAACCCCGATGCGTTTGTGTGCATCTTACGTCATCGCAAACGTGCACGGCGCATGATAGAAAGCAGAACGTGGGTAAATATTGTGTTTTTTTTATTAATTTGCTGCTATTATGAGCAGTTGAGTGAACAATACAGGTTTACTGTATGTGTGTCACATAAGGTGGACTTCTGCTGCTTGCAAACGGACTCTTTTGAGGAGACAGTGGATTTCCAAATGTGTTGCTCTGATTCCATGCGCAATGCACGAATACACTGCAGGCTCACTCTTGCTTGTATCCGAGGTAAATCATCAACACTATCATCCCTTACAAGTGTTTTATTTAACTCAATACATCACAATAAGCTAAAACGCATGCGCAGGATACTTTTCTTCCTTAACAAGTGCGCGCCCGAATCCCTGTTGCTTTCACATTCACGCGAACCGTGGCACGGTTCGGAAGCAACCGAACTCAGACCACCTCCTCCAGGTAGTCTTGGGTTCGGTACCCCAGTGCGCACCTAGGTCCCATGACAGCGTTCACATTAGCGATTTTTCATGCGAACCGTGCCCCGTTCCGAAATAAACTGCCAGTGTGAAAGCCCCCTAAGTTACCATTATGGTGATCAGTGTTTGCTTTAGTTGGGCTCTTGCCCCTTAATTCAATAACTTTATTCGGCTGCTGTACATGAGTTATAACAGCCAGATGAACAAATAGAAAAGGTCATCTGATGGTTGTGTTTTACCATAATCATTAATTCACAATCATTTGACCTGATTCTAATTTCTGAGTTGGGTTTACTTAATTTTAATTATTTTATTAATTATAGCAGCAGTGACCTTGTGCAGCATAATATTGTCAACGTCTGCAATGTATTCAAAATAATTTCTTAAAAGCTTTTCTTATACAATGTTTTACTTCTCTACAATTTTAAGACGCACATACATCAATAATTAGCCTGTTTATCTTGACAATGGTAACATTTATTAAGAATGTTGCAGTGCATTCTGGGTGCCACCAATCAAAACTCATTCATGGTTCCCATCATGCATTGCTGCATGAATAAATAATGATCTTATGTTCAGAGGTGATCTGTTTGTCACCATTACTGAGATTAGTATGTTAATTCTTGATGTCTGTGTGTGCCTACATAAAATATTTTTGGGATTTTTGTTTATTTTAATTTTTTTATTGTTTTTCATTGAAACGTTCTGAAAACATTATGTCCTAAAATGACCATGCTATCAAAATCCTTAAGGTAAATTTAACTCAGAATTTTATATTCTTAATGAGTTCAGCAATTCAGGTCAATTAATGATGATGATGTTGAAACACAACCCACAGAGGGTCCACACCCTGGAATCATTCCAGGTTCATTCCAGGTTAGTGTCTCACATGTATGATGTCTTAAATAACTACTGTGCATGATTCAGATTGAAAGGCAGATCCTTTTACAGTGGTTTAAATGTTTTGTTCTTCTTCTAGGAACCAGTGCCGATGCACTGAACTTCCAACTATACCTCCTGGAAGGCCTGAATAGGTGAAATCAGGATCGGGGGACTGCGGCAGTGACCAGCAAGCCAGCGTCCCTTCTGACCTACTCCGGGGATATGGCTCACTGCATCAACACCAACAGCATGAAGGTGTTTGGTCGGGCTTTTGTGCCAACTTTCACGCCACCTGCCAAATACACTTGTATGTCTTACCCTTATCTGGCTAAATTATACTTTTAATTTGTGGGTTTTCAATTTTCCAACTAGATATTGAATCCATCATTTTATTATTCCCATTAACAAAGCCAACTGTACACTGAATCTGATTACAGTTGCATTATATTTTGACAGAATGCTTTGAATATAATAAATCATGTATGGTGTGCTTTTTTGTTCTTTTTCATAGGACAGCTGCTTAGTGTTGACTATCTCCTGAGTCAGACTGCTCAGCCTCTGGTGGTGAACCCCAACTCAGAGGAGACAGAAAATATGCTAGAGGATGTGGATGAAGGTGTCGACGAAGAAGACGAGTGCTTCGGGGAAGAACAGACTCCAGACATTACTGTGTTCAAGTCTTACCGATGATGACCCTAGCTTCTCTGTCTCCTCCTGCTTTATGCCCTCCTCTGAGTCTCTCTCCTCCACCACACCTGCCACCTTCTCTCAGCCTGCTGAGAGAACCCCATCTCAGCCCAGTGCCTCCTCCACCCAGACTGCTGCCTTCACCCAGTCTGCTGCCTCCACCCAGTCTGCTGCCTACTCCACCCTCAGTTTGCTGCCTCTACCAAGTCTGCTGCCTCCTCCACCCCCCAGTCTGCTGCCTCTACACAGTCTGCTGCCTCCAAGCAGTCTGCTGCCTACTCCACCCCCCAGTTTGCTGCCTCTACCAAGTCTGCTGCCTCCTTCACCCCCAGTCTGCTGCCTCTACACAGTCTGCTGCCTTCACCCAGTCTGCTGCCTCCACCCAGTCTGCTGCCTACTCCACCCCCAGTCTGCTGCCTCTACACAGTCTGCTGCCTCCACCCAGTCTGCTGCCTACACCACCCCCAGTTTGCTGCCTCTACCCAGTCTGTCTCCTCCCCTGCCTCCTCCACCCAGTCTGCTGCCTCCTCCATGCCGCAGCCAGGTGCTTCATCATCTCATGATGAGTCTGCGGTATGTAAATCCTTTTTTTACAGATGTGTAAATTATTGTCACCATCTGCTGACATTTTAGAGTGCAATAATCAATCCTGGTGTTTCTATAGACCAGTGTATATGTATCTGTGTTTATCCCGCTTCACTGTTCTCATATTGTTGCTCATATCTTTGTTTTGCTCAGGCTGTGGATGACTTTGGTGTGCCAGGTATGGACAGAGTCGACAGCCTGGTTGAGTGTCTTGTGGAACTCAGGAAACCCCTCTCTGGTACTCACCAACCAGCAGGTCAGGAACTTTTTATACTTTGATATGTTATACTTACTTTGGCTTGTCATACATGTTAACACTTTCTTGTTTTTTTTCTCATTTGTTCTGTATTATATGGTCTTCTCTGCTTAGGTGAGCAATATTGTTGCCAATATTGTTGCCATAGATATTGTTGCCTGGATTTCAGGTCCCCCAAGAAAGGCAGGAATTCACTCCAGGGGTGGAGAGTGTGAAGAGGCATGCACTAACCACCACTGCCCCACTTACCCAGTGGCCAGATTGTTCTCGCCTGATTGAGACATTTTTGTCAGGCTCTGTGCCATTCACCGGAGTTCCAAGAAGAAGGGGACTGGCACAGTGTCCAGATGGGACCTTATCCTGGAGGACTATCGAAAAATCAGGCAGTGCATTCCAGGTAATGCTACAGTTATGCAGCAGACCACCATCCAGCTGGTGGACGTGAGCCACACCACCTTGGTTCAGTGGCATAACAGCCGGGTAAAAAGACAGGACAATGCGGTTGTAATGCAGGGGCTGGAACTGCCTAGCCGCTTGTCTGTTGCTGCTGATCCTCTGCTCCCTGCCAATGTGCGCCCCCATCTGCACCAAATCACCTTCACATGCTTTCAAATGGAAGATATGAGTGTTAAATTAACACAAGAGTGTTAAAGTTATTGAGATAATTAAGTGATTAATTTAGTGATGATTGAGCATTATTGAAGACACCTGATGATCACAAGCAGAATCACTGAAGGACAAAATCACAAATTGTAAGCCACCGTTATGGAGATCAGTGTCTGCTTTAGTTGGGCTCTTGACACTTATACTTTCACTTTAAACTTGTTTGTCTGCTGTTATTGATTTATAACAGTCAAATGAACAAAGACAATTGTGATCTGATGGTGTTGGTTATGTTTTGACATAATCATGCTGTGATCTGTAAAATGAACCTTATTCAGATGATTTGGTTTAACTTGTTAGCAACAGTTATGTGTTTCTACTGCATATCTGTATTATTTTTATAACCTAAAATATTTAATAAATAATATTCTGATCAAATCTCTATCATCTTTATTTAGAAACTGAGAGATCAATAATCAGCCTGTCTGTCTCAACCGTGGTGACATAATAATCCTTGTTGCCACCAATCACAACTCATTAATGGCTCCCATCATGCATTGCGGTATGAATAAATTATGATCTTAATTGTCTATGTAATTTAGTTTTCCTACTTGAATATTCTACTCGTCACCGTTTTTGAGAAGCATTGACTGAATCTTGAGGTCTGTGTGTGCCTTAAAGAAAGTTTTTTTAAAACAACTTTTGAGAAATGTATTCATGTGTCTTCTATTTATTTATTTAACTATATATTAAATTTAACATTCTGAATATATATGTAGAATACTAGTTATATTTTAACCAACAGAATAAATCACAGACTTAAGTGTCATTATATGACGAACAACATCTGTTTATCTTTGTTTCATCTGACAGACCAACTCAGATGCAACAGCATATTAAAATATAAAGTTAATAATATAAGGGTCAAGAGCCCAACTAAAGCAAACACTCATCTCCATAACGGTGGCTTACAATTTTAGATATTCTCCTTGTGATTCTGCTTTAGGTGTCTTCAATAATGCTCAATCATCACTCATTTAATCACTTAATGATCTCATTAACTTTAACACTCTTGAGTGTGGACTCATATACACTCTCAGGTGTGTTAGTTTAACACGGGAGATTTTGTTCGTGACGAAGAGCCGTAATTACTGACAAGCTGAGCCATATCACATTAAATATCGCTGGCGATACGTGCTCAATATTAACGCGATATGGCTCAGCTTGTCTGTGATCTACGGCTCTTTGTAGTAAATGCCGCTCCATCTGAAAGCAGATGAAGGTGATTTACTACTAATCAAGGAACCGGCTTTACTGATTAGATGCGCATAACAACATTGTCAAGTCAAGTCAAGTCACATTTATTTATATAGCGCTTTTTACAATACAGATTGTGTCAAAGCAGCTTCACAGTGATAACATGAAAATAGTACAACACAGATCAATAATATTGTTAAATATTAAATAATAAATAACCCCAACTAAGCAAGCCAAAAGCAAGGCAAAGCAAGGCAACAGTGGCAAGGAACCAAAACTCCATCAGATTGGATGGAAAAAAAACTTTGGGAGAACCCAGGCTCAGTCGGGGGCCAGTTCTCCTCTGGCTCACATTCATATTGTTTATGTCATATATATAAATATTAGATATAAATATATATAAAATGGAGCCATAACATATCGCCAACGTCTGAGTCGTCTCTTCCCAGGCGTTGGTCTTCTCATCACAGGCGTTGGGCATCTGAAATCCCCGTGAGAGGCTGGATACAAACTGGACCAGACAAACGCCATTTTTCCCGGGACAAACGTCCCGAGATAACAGCAGAAAGGCAGATGGGAAATAATTAGCATAGCTGATGTTCATAATGATTTCCATTATACAGGAGTCGGTGTTAGAAAAACACATTATCTCACAAACTCTCCGCAACACAAACTCTCCGCAACCCAACCATACGCGCCGACCCCGTTTGTCTTAAAGGCTGTCGAGCCCCACTGGTGCGTTAAGCAGTTTCAGCGGCAAACGGTTCCGTATGGCATAACAAAGGAATAAAGGTAAGCATTATGTGAATGCTTGACTAAAGAGATGCGTCTTTAGTCTGAGTTTTAAACTGTGTCAGCGAGTCAGAGCCTCTGGACCGTATCGGGAAGGCTATTCCAGAGTTTTGGAGCTAAATGTGAGAACGCCCTCCCTCCTTTAGTGGACTTAGATATCCTAGGAATGACCAGAAGCCTTGAATTTAGTGATCTTAAGGAACGCGGTGGATTGTAGGGCGAAGAAGGTCTGTCTGAAGTACATAGCGAGGGCTTGGTGCCAGAGGGGCGTAAGTGGCTTTTAACAAACTTTACAGGAGAGACAAAACAAAATTTTGACCACATTTCAATCACCTGCATAATAACCTTAAACCACAAACATTGCAACCACAGGCCATACCTACATGAATGAGTATTTAGGTAAAAATGTATGGCATATATTAACACAATGACACTGTTCTAAAAAAATTCAAATAAAAAAAAGTCAAATATGTCAGATGCGCCTTTTGTTGCTTTATTCAATACAGTTTATCTCAGATAGGTATTTTTGACACCATTGGATAGAGTTCACCCAGACCTTTATTTTGATATAAAGAACTCATATTCGCCCAAAATGCCACTTACGCCTCTCTGGCTCCAAGCCCTCGATAGGAGCTAAACCATTTAGGGCTTTATAGGTCATTAGTAGTATTTTGTAGTTGATACGGAACTTAGTAGGTAACCAGTGTAGAGATGGTAAAATCGGTGTAATATGATCGTATTTTCTTAGAACTCTAGCGGCTGCATTTTGGACTAACTGTAGCTTGTTTATTGAGGATGCAGGACAACCAGCTAATAAAGCATTACAGTAATCTAGTCTCGAGGTCATAAATGCATGAACTAACTTTTCTGCATCAGAAACAGATAGCATGTTACTGTAGCTTAGCAATGTTTCTAAGGTGGAAAAAGGCTGTTCTTGTAGCATATGAAATATGATTTTCGAAAGACAAGTTGCGGTCTAGTATAACACCCAGGTCTTTTACTGTAGTGGATAAAGTAACAGGACATCCATCTATATTAAAGTTGTATTGTAAGAGATTTTGTGAGTAGTTTTTGGACCAGAAGTAATACCTCCGTTTTATCTGAATTTAATAGCAGGAAATTACGCATTGTGCGATATATCGCCCAGCCCTAAAGTAGCACTGTGGGCCAGGCACAGGTGAAAAGGAAGAGGATGATCCCTTCAGCCCCAGTGGTTTTGGCACCAGCAGCTGAGACACCACCAACCCAGCGGCAACTATTTCCTGCTCCCACCCCCAGGCACTTAACTGCTGATGTTGACCCCAGTTGCCTCACAGCAGGGGCCCGTCCTGGTTGCTGCTCCACAGTCTCTCAGGGTCAGCCTCTCCTCTGCCCCTACCCCTCCAGCTATAGTCCCAGTTCAAAAACTGACCCACAAAGTGCAGCACAACACGTGCAAGAAATGCGGACAGTTCAGAACAACAGAGACTGGACACAGCTGTTGTATATTGTGCAATGCTTTATGTGACTACATTTCCCATGATGCACTGTGTACTTATGTTCCGGATGTTCCGGTGTTATGTGTAATGACGTTTGAGACGAAGTAAACTGAGCAGTCACGCTAAGTTATGTGTGTGTCATATGTGCCTGCATCCCCGCACACTCTTTGAGAACACAATAAATTGGCGACGAGGATCTCGTAAATCTGCGTGTGTGGTTTAAAATGCGGGAAGGAAGTGGATTGACGGCGAGATCGCTCGAAAATGAGAAATGATACAAGCCGCTGCTAATCCACGTTGTGACTGAAGAGTGGGAAGAACGACAACGATTCAGATAAGTGACTGAATTTATTGAAACTGACAGAGAACGGTACAAAATGGCAACAATTCTTGGCAACATTGGTCCTTTTGATGAGAGTAGTGAGCAGTGGAGCTCATACACAGAAAGATTTGAGTACTTTGTTGCAGCTAATGCTATCACTGATGAGAAAGCTGTACCCACTTTTTAAGTGTGATGGGCCCAAAGACATATGCACTACTGCGTAACCATTGCAGCCAGAAAAACCGGGAGAGAAAACGTATGATCAAATAGTGGCCACTCTCAAAGCACATTTCTCTCCAAAGCCCTTAGAATTGCGGAGCGGTTTCATTTTCACAGACGGAATCAGCTGGAAGGAGAAACCGTGACAATGTTCGTAGCAGTGCTAAAAAAATTAGCTGCACACTGCGAATTTGGTGAAGTGCTAAATGACACACTTCGGGACAGATTAGTCTGCGGACTCCGTTGTGAGGGAATACAAAAAAGACTGTTAACAGAGAGCAACTTGACACTACAAAGAGCTATAGAGCTGAGTGTGTCTATGGAATTGGCTGCGAAGGAAGCACAGCAACTGAGCTCAAACAGTAAAGTGTATAAGATGGAGACCGAAAAACAAACTGAAAATAAAGGGCCATGTTTTCGCTGTGGCAAGACGGGACACTCACCCGTTTCGTGCTGGTTTAAAGATGTGGAGTGCCGCAGCTGCAAGAAAAAAGGACACATTGAGCGTGCGTGTAAAAATAAAACAGGAAAGAAGGAAAAAACGCAGCAGAAACCAGTATACAGAAGGAAGCAAAAGCAATGCGTGTTTGCAGTGGGGCAGGAAAACAAAGATGTTACTGACACCTCGGATGATGAATTTCCATTGCATGTGCTCACTGTTGCAGGTGGAACCAAGGCTTATAAAGTCACCGTGCTGCTGAAAGGACAGCCTGTGAAAATGGAGATTGACACTGGTGCTGCTGTGTCGCTCGTGTCGGATACGGTCTACAGCGATATACTGAGCCACCTGCCACTCACACCACCTGATGTGGTTCTTAAGACGTACACTGGGGAAGCGGTAACTATGAAAGGACTCACGCAGGTAATAGTTGAACTCAACGGGAAAAAGAAAAAACTGCCATTGTATGTGGTCTTGGGTGATTATCCTTCGTTGATGGGACGTTCTTGGCTGGAGCAACTCAAGGTGGACTGGGCGGCCATACACATGATGACACCTAAAACGCTGGATCTTGAAGGGATTCTCCGGAAACACCATGATGTGTTCAAGCAGGAGTTGGGCAGCATGAAGGAAATCCAGGTGAAATTGACTGTAGAGCTGGGAAGCCAGCCAAAATTTCTAAAAGCCCGGCCCCTTCCATACTGCGCTAAAACCCAAGGTAGAGGCAAGCTTAGCGGAACTCATGAAGGAAGGGGTGTTGGAACCAGTCAGCGTGAGTAAGTGGGCAACACCCATTGTTCCTGTCTTAAAGAAAGATGGAGGCATAAGGATCTGTGGAGATTTTAAAGTCACTGTAAATCCAGTGTTATCAGCAGAACAATACCCCTTGCCTCACATTAATGATATCTTTGCTGGACTGACAGGAGGGCAAAAATTCAGCAAAATCGACCTCAACCAAGCGTACCTGCAGATGCATGTTGAGGAACAGTCCAGAGAACTTCTCACCATCAACACCCACAAAGGCCTATTTCGGTACAAGTGGTTACTATTCGGAATTACTTCAGCTCCATCCGTTTTTCAGCGTGCGATGGATCAGATTCTAGCGGGCCTTAAAGGGGTGGTGTGTTACTTAGACGACATCCTAGTGACTGGCACTGATGAAGAGTCGCACTTACAACACCTGGATGCTACCCTGGAGAGACTGAAAGAATACGGATTGAGGGTGCGCAAGGATAAATGTGAATTTTTCCAGGTTGCAGTCGAGATACTTAGGCCATGTCATTGATGCCTCTGGGTTGCATACATCTCCATCCAAGGTTAAGGCCATTGTGGATGCTCCAGAGCCCGAAAATGTAAGCCAGTTGCGGTCTTTCCTCGGTTTACTAAATTATTATGGGCGGTTCATTCCAAACATCGCTACGCTGCTGAAACCCCTGCACAAGTTGTTGTGTCATGAGAAAAATTGGAGGTGGACCTCTGAATGCCAGGAGGCTTTCAAAAGAGCAAAGGAGACACTCTTAAGGTCAAATGCCCTCACTTATTTCTGACCCTGCTCTTCCCATTCAGCTGGCCTGCGATACTTCTCCATATGGTGTGGGAGCTGTCTTGTCCCACATCATGCCAAATGGTCAAGAGAGGCCGATCGCATCGCTTCCCGGAGTCTGAGTAAAGCAGAAGCAAACTATGCTCAGATTGAGCGAGAAGCGTTGAGTATTGTGTTTGGAGTTTGTGAAGTTTTACCAGTATGTTTTCGGAAGGAAGTTCACGTTCGTTGACCGATCATCGCCCACTCACTGCAATTTTTGGCCCACACCATGGCATTCCGTCTCTGGCTGCTAGTAGGATGCAAAGATGGGCTTTGTTGTTATCCGCTCACACCTATGACATCAAGTATCGGAAGGCGGAATTGCATGGGAATGCGGACCGGTCTGTCTAGACTGCCTCTCGCTGACAGAATAAAGGAGGCACAAGTTGCAGAAATTTTCTACTTCAGCCAGGTGGAAAGGGCCCCAGTAACAGCAGTACAAGTCCGTAAGAGCACACTGGAATGACCCTGTGTCTGTCGAAAGTCATGGATATCGTAATGACAGGGAAAGGTGAGACCGATGACCTGGAGATAAAACCATATGTCTCTCGACGCCATGAACTTTCAGTGCAGTCAGGATGTTTGCTGTGGGGAAGGAGAGTGATCATTCCCCCGCTCTGCGCAAGCAAGTGCTTAAACAGCTGCATGTGGGACACTGTGGAATGGTCCGAATGAAAAGAAATTGCTAGGAGTTACTTCTGGTGGCTAGGAGTAGATAGCCAAATTGAGGAAAAAGGCGAGAACATGTACGGTCATGCCCAGTGTTGGGAACGTTACTTTGAAAAAGTAATTAGTTATAGTTACTGAGTTACTTCTCCCAAAAAGTAACTGAGTTACTAACTGAGTTACTCCACTATAAAAGTAACTAGTTACCAGTAAAAGTAACTATTGCGTTACTTTTTCGTTTCTCGCCCCCTTAAGTAACTTAAGCTCGGCCCCACCTTCTCAAAGCGTGTTTCATAAGCCAGATGAATAGAGTGTACGACAACAAAGACAAGTACCTGCACAGAGGTTTGCATTTATTGCAACTCAACGTAAACGACAGCGGATGGACATACACTTCTCAAAATATTTTTTCAAAAAGAGAAATACACAATCTAACAGAGGCTTTAAACTGAACTGAAAATGTATATGTAATTCTTCAATAAAACTTAAAAGTGCATAAATGCATCCGTTCATTTTGCATTTGTGCAATCATTTATCCACCCAGCCAACCCAGTTGTCTCACCAACAGCAAAGACAGTTACCTGCACAAATTTTCACTTAATGCAACTCTAACTTAATAGAACTAGTACACAATGGATGGACATAAAGTGCTCCAATTTTGTTTCTTGAAGAAAGTAAATAGCTTACAGGAGTGCAAATTGAACTGGAAATGTTCATGGTTTGTTAAATCAAACTCTGTGCATTCCTCTCGCATCCACCCACCCAGCCCAGTCATGTCAACATTTTAGCTCTGAAACCAGTGGTTGTATCGCAAGAGAAGCAGCTTCTCAAACTTGTGGTCAGAGAGTCTGTTTCTTTTGGTGTGAAAACCAGCTTCCCCAGGCTAAATAGTCTCTCCACCGGAGCACTGGAAGGAGTGGCAGCATTATACTTCAGGGAAATTCTCTTTATAAGGGGAAATCCATGAAGTGAGTCAATCCCTTGGGCTCCTGATTTCAAATAATCTGCCACTTGACTTTCCGCAGTAGCAGAAGTGTCATCCTCTTCATCAAAGGAGAAGAATGCATCCTCAACAGTTGAGCTGGTACATGTGGGTGTGGTGGTGCTTGTACCTTTATGCTGGTCTTCACTTCTTACACTTGCACGACATACCGCCAGCAGCTCTGCTTTGGCCTTGTCCTTTCTTTCTTGGGTTCGCAGCCAACGTAACTTAAACCTGGGCAGAGTCACAGCAGCCAGGAGAGCACTGTCACTGTCCAGCACCTCTGCAAATCTTGTTTTTATTGCCTGAAATGACATAAAGCAAAGAACACATTACTGACTGTCTCTATACAAATACAAACTCACTCTCTCTCTCTCTCTCTCTCTCTCTCTCTCTCTCCTCCTCACTCACTCACTCTCACTCTCTCTCTCACACACACACACACACACACACACACACACACACACACACACACACACACACACACACACACACACACACACACACACACACACACACACACACACACACACACACACACACACACTTTGAGTACAATATATGAAGATAGTCCAGATGCAAAAGCCTCTAAGTGACATTTGAAATTTTCTTCTAAAATGATCATTTTTATCAAGCTTGTATATTTAAGTTCAGTAATTTCACTTAAATGGCAATGAAGATTACTTATTAATTGTCATTTAAGTGAAATTACTGAACTTGAATATACAAGCTTGATAAAAATTGTCATTTTAGAAGAAAATTTCAAATGGCATTTAGAGGCTTTTGCATCTGAACTCTTCATATAATACACTATAGACAATTATACACATTTATTATAATCATACACATCTATACAATTATACACATTATACACAATTTTAAAAATGAAAAACTACAGATATGTAGTTCTGACCTCCACAATTGCCTCTGGAAGGTTCCACAAGTATTTGAAGCCCACTCTTCAGCTCAAGGGTTTTCATCATCAAGGTCTCCAGGGTAGGTAGCAGTGTGCCGAGGTAGCAGTTGTCCTCTCCCTGGAGGATATCTAGGGCGACTGTCAGTGGCTTCATTGCAATGCAATATTCCTTTAGGAGCTGATACTCTTTTTCTGTGATTGCTTTCGACCCCAAACTTGGATGAGATGGTAATGAGGTCCACTATGGGAATCTTGTAAATCCTAGCTAGAGCATCATAGAAAGAATTCCATCTGGTACTGCAAGGCACTATCAGCTTCTTTGCAACCACATCCTCTACTGTCTCTGCGGCCACTGTGGAACGACTGGCCTTATTCCACAAGGCTGTGCATTTTGCAGTTGCACTTCTGTAAAGTGCCTTCTCTGGTCTGGAGAGAATCCACTTTTCAATGTCAGAACATGACACAAGATTCAGTGTATGTGATGCACACCTGTAGTGTGGTGGTAAATTAATCACATCATCATCCTCATCAACACGGGCTTGCAAGACATCATTTATGTCAACAAAAGTAACCTCGCTCATCTTCCTCAGAGTCATCCTCCTCAACTGACTGATATTTCTTAAACGCCTTAACGAAATTCGAGCCATTGTCAGTGACAGTTGCCGTTATTTTGTGCGAAATGCCATAAGACGAGTGGATGTTGTCAAGTTCTGTGGCAATACTATCGTGGGTATGACGGCCCTTGAACCGTCGGCATGCCAGGGCAGCTTTTTTCGTTGCATGTTTACTGGATGCATCCAGTGTGCAGTTACGCCTAGGTAGCTTTTGTTATGTGCTGTCCATATATCTGCAGTTGTAGCTAAGTATTCCAGTTGCTCGAATTCTTTTTTTAGCTCAGCGTTCATGTTAGCATATTCGGTATCAATGTAATTCGAAAACGTCTTTCTACAGGGCGGATCCGACGCCTCCTTTCTTGGGATTTTGCCTATCAACGCCCTGAAAGAGTCTGACTCCACTGTTGATATAGGAAGCATGTTTTCCATAACGTATCTCCCTATCAAGCCATAGAGCTCTGTCTGCGATAGTTTCTGGGGAGCAGAGGCAGTACTAAAGTCAATTTTTTGTTGCTTGCATGGGAGGGTCCGACTCCTTCCTTGTTAGCGGATCCTTTGTCAACACTAGCCCCCCTACCTGTGTATTCTTGATCTTGAGCCACTAATTTGGTTGAAGCGTGAGCCGTCGACAGGTGCTTCATTAAGTTGGAGTTGCTAACACAAGACGTGGACAAATGTTTCGTTCTGGAACATAATGTGCACTCGACGTGCACATTTTTACCTTTAACCTCGGTGAGTTTGAAATAGTGCCGATATTTCCATCTGGAAAAGGCTGTTTTGCTGCTGGAGTCCTCCTCACTCTCCATCTCTCTGTGTGTCCTGTAGCACTAAACACCCGCCACTGTGAATGCGAAAACACCCACCTACCCAATTTCTCTGATTGGCTGAAGACGTAATCTTACTATACATCAGCCAATGAGTTATCTCATCCTCCCTTCTCTCATGACAACACGCGCACGAGTCCTATCATGAAGTTTAAAAAAAAAAGTTCATTGTGCGACTAGAGCAACGTGCAGTAACGGGGTGTCGGCAATGATAACGGCGTTATAGTGACAGTCAAAGTAATTAGTTAGATTACTCGTTACTGAAAAAAATAACGGCGTTAGTAACGCCGTTTATTTCAACGCCGTTATTCCCATCAGTGGTCATGCCAGCGCATACGCAATGTACCCCAACTGGCTCCGCTGCACCCATGGGAATACCCAGAGAAACCATGGCAGCGTATTCATGTTGATTTTGCAGGCCCAGTGGAGGACAAAATGCTGCTGGTGGTCGTGGATGCACACAGTAAGTGGCCGGAGGTGGCTATCATGAAATCTACCTCAGCTGAAAAGACAATTGAGAAACTGGGAGAAATTTTCAGTAGATTTGGACCTCCGGTGCAGCTTGTCTCAGATAATGGCCCTCAATTTATATCTCACGAGATGGGCACATTTCTACAAGCAAACGGTGTGTAGCATATCACATCATCACCTTACCATCCGGCAACAAATGGCTTGGCAGAAAGGTTTGTCCAAACCATGAAACATGCTTTGAAAGCTTCACTCGGACAGGGAACATTTCATCAACGCCTTCATAGCTTTTTGTTGTGCTATCGCAGTAC
>JAQIUQ010000698.1:0-340000 GCA_030378365.1 Hybognathus amarus
TCATAGTACGGGTAACGTGAAGGCAGGGGGAGTTGCAATAGTATGCATACTTGGCGCGCGCGAGGTAGATCTGGCCGTGCGCTGCTCGTATCATCACTTATGATCTGCGCTTTTCCACAACGAGTGATCTTTTGAACTAAACAGGTCTTATCTACTTATGTTTGTGTGTCATATGAATATTAAATGCCCCATACATGGAATCAGAGTGCCTACTGTACGTAGTAAGTTAAGTTGTTCAGCGGGTAGCTGTTCATTTTCTTTAGACAAATATAATCAGGAACTGAGATTGTTTTATTATAATCAATGTAAATGGCATTTTCATCGTTTACTCACTGTTTACTTCCTTTTGAAGGTGTGAAAATGTGTTGGTTGAGTATTGCACATTGAGCAGGGTAAGCCCAAGCTAATATGACATTACAGTACATGACTACTTTGGTCTGGTTTACATAGTTACTGCCGTTCAAAATATGCTGGATTTTTGTCAGTAGACTGATCTTTCCCCATGAACCTAAATATACCTTTTTAAAGTCCTGGGTAATTTGGTTCATGCTGGCTAAATAAAATTCACTGAACATACAGTATACCCTGATTGCACCTTATTTCCAATTGCTACATATCATGATTACACATTATTTAAGGGGTAATACATTATTTTTCTCCTGGCTATAATAATTGTCTCTTGTTTATTGGTACAATAATTTTGATTAGTTTTGGAGTGGCAGTGATTTGCAGCTGGTAATGGATGGTAAAGAGGTTCTATTGAGTAAGATAGTGGCCTAAAGAATTTAACAAATGAACGTGAACTAGTTCATTTTTAGATATGTGAACTTAGTTCATTTTTTAAAAAATGAACTATGAACGTGAACTAGTTCATTATAATCTGTGTGAACTGAACTTTGAGCTAGTTCTTTTTAAGTATGAACTGGCACAACACTGCCTACACTTTATTTTAGTTCATGTAATACACAGACAGCTACATAGGCTAGCCCCAAAGAGCCAGCTTAAACAATTTAGATTTTTTTTTATTTATTTTTTGTTACTGCACTTTTGGTCTTGTGTTTTTTTTTTTTCTTGAGTGCAATACATTTTGGATGAAAAAAAAGAGAATCGTGTAAGAGAATCGTGATCTCAATTCCCATGGAGAAAAATCGTGATTCACATTTTAGCAAGAATCGTGCAGCCCTACCCTGTACTATGCTCTGTCCAAAGGCACGCTCGGCACAGACGCCTTGGCGCACTTCTCGCACGAACGCTGTGCAAGATCAGGGACGATGAGGAGCAGGTCTTGTTGATAGCCCCCTATTGGCCCACCAAGACATGGTTCTCCGAACTGATGCTCCTCGCGACAGCACCTCCTTGGCCAATTCCTCTGAGGAAAGACCTTCTTTCTCAGAGACGGGGCACCCTGTGGCACCCTCGTCCCGAGCTCTGGAGGCTACACGTATGGCTCCTGGATGGGATGAGGCAGGTTTGAGTACCCTGCCACCTGTGGTGGCAGCTACCATAACTTCCGCTAGAGCGTCGTCCACTGACACCTCTATGCGTTGAAGTGGAACCTCTTCGTCAACTGGTGCTCTTCTCGCCGAGAAGACCCCCGGAGATGCTCGATCAGTGTCGTGCTTTCCTTCGTGCAAGAAGGGTTGGAGCGAAGGCTGTCTCCCTCCACCCTGAAGGTGTATGTGGCCACTATTGCCGAGGCCTGCATTATTCTTGCAAAGGCCTCCCTTTGAGCCTCTGCGATCAGTTGAGATTAAGTTCCTGTCGATGAAGACAGCGCTCCTGGTCGCACTGGCCTCCATCAAGAGGGTAGGGGACCTGCACGCATTCTCCGTTGACAAAGCGTGCCTGGAATTCCGTGCCGGCCTACTCTCATGTGATCTTGAGACCCCGGCCTGGATATGTGCCCAAGGTTCCTACCACTCCCTTTCAGGACCAGGTGGTGAACCTGCAAGCGCTGCCCCTGGAGGAGGCAGACCCAGCCTTGGCACTGCTCTGTCCAGTACATGCACTCCATGCTTACGTGGATAGAATGCTGTGTTTTAGGACCTCAGACCAGCTCTTTGTCTGTTATGGGGGGAGCCAGAAGGGAAGGGCTCTCTCAAAGCAACGGTTGTCTCACTGGATAGTGGACGCCATCGCTTTGGCTTAAAAGCAGCAAGGTCGACCGTGCCCCCTTGGTGTGAAAGCCCACTCCACTCGGAGTGTGGCTTCCTCTTGGTCTCTAGCGCATGGCGCCTCGCTGAACAGACATTTGCAGAGCTGCAGGCTGGGCGACACCCAGCACCTTGCGAGATTTTATCATCTGCGAGTGGAGCCTATGTCCTCTCATGTACTCGCTCACGCCAGTAATGGACCCACTCAGGTGTCTTCGCTTGCTCGCCATTCCACTCCTCAGACTGGATAAGTGCGACATTGAAGCCCTGAGTCCTCCAGCACTGTTGATGCTGGCGCCAGTGTCTGTTGATCTGGACGTCGGCTAGGTGTCTCCGTGTGTATGGTTCCCTTAGGCCACTGTCAAATGTGTATTCTCCACTGTAAGCCTCTCTGAGCATGTGTCTTCCCTCTGCAAGCCACCATGCCAATTCTGGAGACAAGTTCTTTTTTTTTCACAAATATCTTTATTGAATTTTAAATGTTTTCCAGACAAACAAAAGAAAGAATGTATAGAAAAAAAGCCTCCCCCCACCCCTAGAACCCCATGCTCACTCCATCAGCAAAATATAAAATAAATAAAATATATATAGTTTACATGTCACAGGCTTTTACAAGGTGCAAGAAAGGCAGCCACATATCTTTGAAATCCTCAAGTTTTCCTCTTTAAGGCTGTGCAGTAATTTCACAAAGTACTGGCAGCAATGGTTCCAGCTATAATTCTACATGTAAGGAACTCTGGGCGGGTCTGATCCAGGGGAATTTGCATATCATAATTAATAATTGATAATTAATAATTATTCATACAGATTTGGATCAGACCGGTCTTACATGTTAATAAATCTCCCATTTAGGAAGGCTTATATCAATTTTACCTATATGCATACCTGTGTGTCTCAGCAATTAACCACAAATTAATTGTAATGGATTGCACTAGGGCTGCACGATATTGGTAAAAAATGGCATTGCGATATTTTATATTTCCGCGATATATATTGCGATATTAGAACAATTTCCCCAGATGATTTGAATAGCTCTATTTGGAGAATGAATCATTGAACGACTGGGGTGGTTTTGTTATGGAGTATATCCGCATAGAAACTAATATTAATTAATTGAATGTTGTTTACTAATGTCATTAACAGGTTATGTTAACAGGATGCTGCACATTAGTGGTGGTTGAGGAGATTCCCCTTCCCCCTATATAAAGCACTTTGAGTGCAGAGAAAAGCACTATATAAATGTAATGAATTATTATTATTATTATTATTAATGTAGTTAACTAGACTTTAATAAATGGAACCTTATTGAAAATTTATGTCTCTTGAGTTCAGTGTTGAATAGATCAGTTGTTTTAACCATTCATTAAAGTGAATCGGTTCAAATGAGTCATTAGTTCGCGAATCGGACGTTTCATTAACGGATACGCCACGCCATACCCGCTGTGTGATTATCCAGGCAGGTTAGGACATCGCACAAGATTTTGTGTCAACACAGAAAACATTTCATCACTGGATCGCATTTTTTTTATTGAAAGTGTGGTTTATGTAATGTCATCTGAATGTGTGGAACAGCAATTCACAACCAGTGGTAGTTCAGAAAAAAAGGTCTTCCGACCTTTTACCGTCATGTATTCTCAAAGATATTCAGTCAACTCAATTCATTGATATGCTCGAGCACAGGAGAGCAGAGAGTTTGAAGACGGTGAGAGTGCACGCGCGACCGGGACTTTCTCTCTCAGTTAAACGAGCGCAGAAGTCACTCATCGTCATCTACATCATTCACCGGTCAAGTTTGGCGGGACAAAAATGCGCTTTACTAAGGCTGACAGAAAACAGAGCGCAAGTTCCAGTCTTCTTGCGCTTGATGTTTAAACTGACAGGACTTGCAAATTGATAAACTCTCACTATGATGGACGGTTAAACTTTGCATTTAATCCGCGAATCACAAGCGTTACGGGCCGGGGAGCTGCTGGCACGCAGCCTACTGATCACGAATCACGGATTAACTACGATCCCTAGTGACATCGCACATTCTTGCGATGTGACTATCGTGGATGCGCACATCGCGATATCGATGTTAAAGTGATACATCGTGCAGCCCTAGATTGCACAGGCCACGTTTTACAAGACAAGTAAAATTAATTAGCTCAATTAATTTATAGAGTTTTTGAAATCAAATTCCCTGGCCACAAGAATTTAATCCTCCAACTCTATAAAGCATACCCTTTAGGTATTTCTAGTTCTGTAAAGCTTGCAGCGTTCGATCGACACTTCAGGGACTTTGTTATGAGCACCGGACAGTAAACCAGTCAGAATGAGCATAATTGCATTTAATATGGCATTCAATTACTTAAGCATTTACTACGTTGCAATGATACATATATTTACAAACATTAAAACACAAACTAAGACGACGCAGGGCGTTTAGACAATGGATACGCGTAAGTGAGTTGGAGAGAGAGAAAGAGAGTGAGAGAGAGTGAGTTGTAGAGAAAGAGGGAATTACATTCACCAAAACAGTCAGTTAACCTTTCTGAACACCACAAAAACACTTTCTTTATGCTTCTGAGAAGCTCTAAAAGAAGGTAACGTTATACTTGCACAACATGTTTGGTCTGTGTGTGTCGCGGACTCGTGGCCAGGCCCGGTTGGGCCGCACGTTGAATGGAGATGCTCTCCTGTGTGCGCGCGTTCCGTGGAGCGTGTGAGCGCGTTCCGTGGAGCGCGGCGCTTTTGCACTGCCCGTCCTGGCGCGTGCATGGTTGGTTGCGTGCGCGTGGCTTCTTTGTTCCGTGGGGAGTCACGTGGCGTTCGTTGGCATTCGGCGCGAATGTTTGAAAGGCTTAAAAGTCTTTGAGGTGACGTTACCCGAGGAAATAGATCGGCAAAGTCCACTTCCTTTCCTGGGAAACGAACTTGGTAGTTCATTTGAGGAGAAGACGAAACTTTTGGACGATCAAAGAAAGGATCCCGGTTGGGGTCGGATCTCCGTGAGGAGATCCTTTACGTGCTTCTTGACATGAGGTGTTTTCGGAAGAGAAAGGGCGGAGCTGGCGTGCCGCTTTTATCCCCTTGGTGAAATCCATCCCCTTCCTGTTGGCTTGAGCCAATCGGGGAGATGGATGTTGCAGCGGGAAAATCTTAATTTATTGTTCTTTGTTCCCTGAAAGGGATGCACGTGGGCATGTGAGGGGGGTTGGTTCAGTGAGAGCTGATAATGAAAACAGTTTGATCTTCATTGGCAGTAAAACATATTAGAAATACACTTTACTTTATACCTCTATGCATATTCAGGTGTTTCACTTCATAAGCATCCTAGAGGTACCAAACATGAAATTAGAGAAGAAATACAGTGATATTTACAATGCATAAGGAGGATTTTTCTTTTTCCCTTATGCTGTAATAAATGTTATTTCACTGAGACATTGGAAACACACATGCATAGAAACACATTGAATATATTTCGTTAAATATCTTCCAAACACGAAAAGGAATGACAATCTCTTTGTTCAGAGAGTTTTTACAGCATTCCAAAGTCTTGTAACTTGACACTCACTGGAGTGAGTGAAAGAATGTGTGTGTTGTGTGTGTGTGTGTGTTTGTGTGTGTGTGTGTGTGTGGGGGGGGGGGTGAGTCCTCGGAGGAAGGGTGATTTGCCTGGCAAAAATCCTTACATACAATATAAAGTTAAAATATCAATACTGTTTTTTATTTACTCTATTGTCTGATATCTATTAACATCCCTATACATAATGTATACAGACATTCCAAACAGACTTTAATGGAAAAAATAAAGACAAAATAGATTATGTATTAGTACATTGTTTGCCATTTATTTAAAACAGGTAATAGGTTAACAATACATTAACAGTATTTAAGGACAAAAAGTCACAGAAAATACATTTTAAAAATACATTTTAAAAAACAGTAAGCAAAAACATTACAAAGAGGCAATCTCATACCCAGATTAAGTCTGGGTATGAGAGGAAAACATTGAGAACCAAAGGATGAAAAATTCTTTATAGAGGCAAAAAAACAAAACAAAACAAAACAAAAAAACACTGCCAAAATATCCCAAACCTGCTTTTGAATGATCTGGCTTGAGAGGAAGTCCAGATCTGAGAGGACAGTCACGAGAACCAATGGGTGAAGAAATGTAGGAAGAGGCAAAAAAACAGCCAAAACGTTCCACATCAGCTTTTGACAGATCTGGTCTGAGAGGGAAATCCAGGTCTGGAAAAAAAAAAGAAAAATCAGGAAAATCTTAGTGCTAAAATAAAGGACATTGCAAAAAATGATCACATACTCTGCAAACACTTTTAAAAGAAACATAAAATAATAATGTTAATGTACTTAACTAATCTGAAAGGGATAGTTCACTTTGAAATTATTTTTGATATGTTTTAGCTTACCTCAAGTGCATCCAAGATGTAGGTGTCTTTGTTTCCACAGTAGTTTCAATTTTGATATTTTATGGTCAGACCGGTTGTTGTCTGCCAGTCATATAATGCAGGTCTATGGTCACCACCTCAAAGAGCATGCACAGAGAAGTCCAAATTAAACATGATTTAATGACTCGTAAATGTAAGTACACATTGACGGCCTAAGAGACGAAACGAGTGGTTTGTGTGTGAAAATGAACAGTATTTATATCTAAACATTTTTAGATATATCAAAATCGTCTTCCATTGCGATTTCCTGTATATCTAAATATGTTTAGATCTTCACAGTGAAAGGTAAAACTTCCGAAATCTCTGTGTAAACAATGAGTGACGTACACGCGCAAGCGATCACTTCCGGAACGTAGGACACGGGTCAGTTGGACATTGGACAACTGATTCAGATCACTTGGACGTGGCTATGGTTACACGAGTTAAAACTATATAAATACTGTCAGTTTTCTCATACAAACTGCTCGTTCGTGTCTTAGGCCATTAATGTGTACTTACATTTACGAGTCATTAAATCATGTTTAATTTGGACTTCTCTGTGCATGCTCTTTGAGGTGGTGACCATAGACCTGCATTATATGACTGATAGACTAAAACGGTTTGACCGAAAAATGTCAAACTTGAAAATACTGTGGAAACAAAGACACCTACATCTTGGATGCCCTTGAGGTAAGATAAAACATATCAAAAATTAATTTCAAAGTGAACTAGGCTATCCCTTTAATTCTTTTGTCACTTAAAAAACAACACAACGACTCGTAACATTAATTCACAAGTCCACCTTGGATGAATCAATGTCTTCTAAATCTGAAGCCAAACGATAGATGTGTGTAATAAAAAATTTTAATAATTGTAAGAAAATAATTTTTTTTGAATAAATACTAAATTAACTATAAATCATTACTTACGATCTACTGTCTAAAGGCCTCATTATGCTTCTGCGTCAACTCCACGGCGTAGCTACGTCGTCACTGCTACGGCGTCGTGGCCGTTTTATGCTTCTGCGTGAGGTTGTGGTGCTTAGCGGTGCATTTCACCGCCAGAACGCTAGGGGGTGTGTGGTTCGCGAATGGTCCCGTGCGCCGTGAGTGAAAGAGAGAGAATGTTGTTGCAGCTGTCAGCTGGAGCCTATGGCTGGAGCTAACAAGACGACACAAACTTTATCCCCAAAGAATCAACACGGATGTCCAGGGCCCGTTCCACTCATAGACAGTAAAACAAAGGTTTCACCCGAGCTGCCATAACGATAGCTTTTCTGAATGACTTGGAAGTATTTTTTTCAGTATCCACATGGAACTGTGCTATGGCAGGATAATGTGTCCCGTGGCAGACTTGGTTAGTATATTATCAATGATGTAAGTTAACCGTGAACATTGTATTGAAAATAAACAACAAACTGTCTTTCAAAACAAACGTTGATTTATTGATTGGTTGAAGTTTATTGTGAGCAAAAAAGAAAGAAAGGATAACAGTTATAGACATATTATCAATGAAATAAAAACCAACAGTTTATTTAGGTTTTAATTCTTTATGTACTTTCTTTTAAGAGTATTATAATTATCAGTACGAGGGTGCAAATGTTAAAAAGGAAACCGGAAAAGCTACACTCCTGAATTGATGTATAATCTGACCAATCAAAGCCCTTGCTGTCTGTCGTCGCCTCGACGCGCAGTTACAAATTTTTGGAGGTGCACGTCGAGCTACGGCGGAGGGGTCGGAGAGGGGTTCGCGTCGACGGATAGGGTTCTGCGGGGGTACGCCGTCGATTCGACGCAGAAGCATAAAACAGGCTTTAAAGAGTGTTCACCAGGGACATGGTGACGTGACAGAATTGTGAAGCTCATGTGTCGGTCATCCTTGCTTCTGTGTTACTTCTGGAATAACAATGCAAAAATGGTAACGTTACTGCATGATTGTGCACAAAGTTTGCAAGTAAGTTATACATGGCGTGAAACTCACCAAAGATTAGGGGAAGCTGTTTCAGTCAAACATTTACATCAAGTGAAGGATTCCTAGAGAAAAATAAGAAAATAATTATTTCGAAATGTTTAACTAAGCACAGAAAATCGACGTCAGAGTACGGAGAACATTGAATAGTGAAATGCCTCAGCCGTTGATCTATCTGCAAAAACGTGTTTCGCGCTGCAAAGAATATCTGTCTCTGCCTCTTCTTTCAAAAACAACCTTTGACTTAATACTATAACGTTAGGCCTAATTTACATGTGAATCTCACAAAAACGCAGGTACTTGAATCACTTAATAAAAAAAAAAATACATATATAATTTGCTTTGGGAATTTTAATAGGCTATTATTTTCATGGAAACTGAAAAATTGACCACTACATTTTAATTACAACATTGGATCTGGATATTTCAAGTTGTTTTGTAATTATTCTCCATCTTATGTGCATGATATTATGCGAATTGATGCATCTGGTAAGATTCGCACCGTGTTACTGAATCATGTCACGGTCAATACAGGAGTCAGACAGGTGGTAAGTGAATCAATAGTTTAATAGCAGATTGGCAGAAGTCAACGGAGAATGGTGAGTATTCAAACAGAAGTTATGAAGATGATAACTTAGCCACCGAGTAATCAAAGTCTCTCTCTTTCAGCAGTTCTCGGGTGGATACCGGACCAGATAGCAGCAGGATGGCGGAAGACAGAAGAAGCGTGAAGGTGATGAAGCCAGTCCAATGGAGGTTAGGTGAGTAGCAGGTAAGTAGCAGGTAAGTCTCAGTTCTTAGTATGCCGGAGTCTGTGTGTCAGTGTTGACGAGACCAGACAATGTGTATGAGAGTGAGCGTGGTATTTAAAGGTGGTGGCATGATGAGGTGCAGGTGAGGGTGATTAGAACTCGGGTGACAATGAACGAGTGAATGAATGAGTGGGAGGAGTGTGGGAATCGGCTGGGATCCTGACAAATCACAAATTCATGTAAATCGAGTTAAGGGTTAACGTTAGGCAACTAACGTTACAAAAGAAAGCCCAACTAATTTCTAAATGGTAACAACTTTAGCCAAGCAAAGAATTCAGCCGTAATAATCGCATAGATTTAGTAATCGGAGCTCAGAGAGCATTCATTAGCAGCTAGGTGAAACAGTCGAGCTCTGTCTTCAAAACGCGATTCGCGCTCAGTAAGCAGTTTAAAAAATGCCTCATGAAAAAGGCGATTTTACAGGTTGGGACTCTGGAGCAACATAATAGAATAACAGCAAAGAAATAAACTTACCTTGAACAGTGGCATTCTTTAAGACAGCAGGAGTGTTGCGAATCCATTTTGTTCTTTGACTGCTCTCTGTGTTCGAAAATAGACCGCGTTGAAGATGGCCCGCCCACACGTGCTATTTTTTTTACAGCCAAAGACTGTTTTTTCCAGGAACAATTTGGTTTACACATGAATGCTGTAAATTTACAGCAAGCAATTAATTTATGGAGCATAGACTGTAAATTTACAGGATAAAACTGTTTATTGAAAAAACAGTAGTTTACTGTTGGAAATTGGCTGTATTTTTACAGCAATTTTTAACAGTGTATATGGGCTCTGTATATAGTAATTGAATCCATTTTAAATATTTTTCTCCCAAGCCAAATCTTTTGAGTGTCCCAAAAGAAAGCGCCATTCAATCCTGTCAAACGCCTTTTCGGCATCTAATGACAGAAAGGCATGATCCATGGCAAACTGTTTTTCGTATAATATATTTAATAATCGGCGGGTATTGTGAAAAGCTTGACGGCCAAGAACAAAACCATTTTGGTTGTTCAAAATTAAGTTAGGAATATGTGATTCGATCCTCCGAGCTAGAGCCTTGCATAGTATTTTGGTGTCACATGACATCAAGGATATAGGCCTGTATGAGCCCATGTCTGTCGGAGGTTTACCTGGTTTTAACAGAAGTGAAATAGCTGCCAATCTTAAGGATGGGGGTAGGATGCCCTTCTCATAGAACTCATTATACATTTCAAGTAGATGGGGTAATAATTTATCTGAAAATCTCTTATAAAGCTCAATAGACAGGCCATCAGGGCCAGGGGCTTTGCCTGTATTCGTATGGGCAAGTGCCTCCTTAAGTTCTTGAATGCTCAGTTTTCCATCTAAATCATTTTTAGTTTCCTCAGACAAGGTTGGGAATTGAAGTTGGTCGAGAAACTGATCCTGTTTATCCATATTATCTGGATATTGGGATGTATATAAATTTTCATAATATTCTGCAAACGCGTCATTTATACATTTTGGATCCACTAAATTCTCTCCATTGTCAAGTACAATTGAATTAATAGCCCTACTTGTCTGTATTTTTTTAAGCCTCCAAGCCAGGAGTTTTCCTGCCTTCTCACCCTGATCATAGTATGACTGTTTTAACCATTGTAAACTAGTTGCTATTTATTAGTAGTGAGTTCATTATATTCAGATTTTAATAGGAGAAGCTTTTTATACTTTTCGGTGTCATCACAGTAATACAGCTGGTCCTGCAGTTCCTTTATTTGCTTGTCAATGTCTTTCAATTTATTTAGATGTATTTTAGATTTATGCCGAGTGTAGCTCATTATTTCCCCCTTATAGGCTTTAAATGCTTCCCATTTTATTGATGCACTGGTCTGGTCTTTATTAAAATGAAAATATTCCGTTATTTTTTCTTCAAGAAATTCCTCAAATTCTGCGGACTTAAGCCATTTAGCTTGAAACCGAAATGGAAGTGGAGATGAGTAATAATTGGGAAACTTAATTGATAAGATAATTGGGGCGTGGTCTGAGAGTAGTATAGTCTCACCAGCAATTCTGAATCATGGATACCAGACCAGAAGAAACCAAAAAGAAATCTGTCCGAGAATACGTTGGGTAACACTTTATCTGATTCAGACCCGCAAACAACTGAGTAAGTACACAGAAATTACTGTGTACGTTTCTGTAATTATAGTGTACTTCCTTGTAAGTATAAGGGAACAATATGTTAAGTTTGGGGTAATAAAGGGTAACAAGCAGATATACAACCTGCTAATAACTTCATAAGTACACTGAAATTACGATGTACGTTTCTGTAATTATAGTGTACTTCCGTGTAGGTATAAGGGAACAATATGTTAAGTTTGGGGTAATAAGGGGTAACAAGCAGAGATACAAGCAAATTATTTAATTAGTTAAAAAATAACAGTTAGCTATTCTTTTAATATATTCCAGGCAAAAATTGTACATCTGTTGTTTACAAAATGTATCACATTTCTGGCTAAATATGTTCTTGTGCAATGTTACAGGGTAATTTTGACATCTGTGGGTTGAAAATTAAACATTCAATTTATTGGCTTTTCTTACTAGATTACTTAATGTTAAATCAAAATAATTATTTTCTGTTATGATTTTAATTTAAACTGTTCCATGTGGTAATTAGTACTTACCTTATCCCATTGAATTGCAATGCCAGGGCAAATATACTGTGTAATTAAAACGTTTTGTTGTTGTTGTTGTTGTTGTTGTTTTTATTGATAACAGTAGCCTACCGTTCTCTGTAATTACAGTGCAAATAGTGTTTTGTATTGCTATAGTGCTACATAGTAAGTAGCGTTTGTTACCCCCTTGTTCTGTGTAGTTACAGGGTAAGTGTAACTCCTGCGGGCTGTAAATTAAAGTGGTGCTTGTTACCCCCTTGTTCTGTGTAGTTACAGGGTAAGTGCAGTGAATATACAACGTATATATACAATATAAAATATACAATATACAAAAGGATCCCATTTAATTTCTGACTTTTATTATAAAAAAAATTCAAAATGCTTTTTCATCTTAATTAAACATTGTCATTTCTACAGTATACTCAAACAACAAAGTAACAATTTATTAACCCCCCCCCACCACACACACACACACACCCTTATTTGCTTCTCTTGCTTTTCTTCTTCCTTTTCTTGCTCTTCTTTTTCTTAAATTCCACAGGGGACTCCGAAGTTGAGGAGTTGGAGTCCCATTGGTCTTGGTGCACTGCATAAATATGACCAAAATAATAATAATAATTATAATATTTTTTATAATAAATAAAGAAATATAATACAATATAATATATATATGTATATGTATATATTACACTTACCCTGTAATTACACAGAACAAGGGGGTAACAAGCACCACTTTAATTTACAGCCCGCAGGAGTTACACTTACCCTGTAACTACACAGAACAAGGGGGTAACAAACGCTACTTACTATGTAGCAATACGAAACAACACTATTTGCACTGTAATTACAGAGAACGGTACTGTTATCAAGAAAACAAAACAACAACAACAAAAAAGTTTTAATTACACAGTATATTTGCCCTGACATTTATGTGTCATTGCAATTCAATGGGATAAGGTAAGTACTAATTACCACATGGTACAGTCTAAATTAAAATCATAACAGAAACTAATTATTTTGACTTAACATTAAGTAATCTAGTAAGAAAAGCCAATAAATTTATGTGATACATTTTATAAACAACAGATGTACAATTTTCGCCTGGAATATATTAAAATAATAGGTACCTGTTATTTTTTAACTAATTAAATCATTTGCTTGTATATCTGCTTGTTACCCCCTTATTACCCCAAACTTAACATATTGTTCCCTTATACCTACACGGAAGTACACTATAATTACAGAAACGTACATCGTAATTTCAGTGTACTTACGAAGTTATTAGCAGGTTGTATATCTGCTTGTTACCCCTTTATTACCCCAAACTTAACATATTGTTCTCTTATACTTACACGGAAGTACACTATAATTACAGAAACGTACACCGTAATTTCTGTGTACTTACCCAGTTGTTTGCAGGTCGTAAAATAAAGTGTTACCAATACGTTTTATAGGTAGCAGAAAAGCATGAATATCTCAGTCTTGCTCGGATGAAGTTGTCTCCAAATCTCCACTAAATTAAGATCTTTCATACATTTTCCAATCGTTTTCCTGGCTTGTTGGTGGGATGTGTCGGTGCTATTTGAACGGTCTACTGCAGGATGCATCACACAATTAAAATCTCCTCCGATGATGAACTGGCCCCTTTAACTCGACACAGTTAAAAAAAAATGTTGGTAAAAGGCAGGATCGTCCCCATTGGGGGCGTATAAACATACCAAGTTGACTAATGTAGAGATTATGGTTCCACTAAGTATAATAAATCTTCCAGATGGATCCAAATATTTATCTTTTAGATCAAAGGGAACTGATTTATGAATCAATATTACAACCCCTCTTGCATGAGTCGTAAAACTAGAGGAGAATACCTGACCAGGCCACCTAGATTTAATCTTATTTGTATCTTCATCTTCCAAGTGTGTCTCTTGTAGGAAACACACTGTACTCTTCATTTGTTTAATTCTGCCCAGTACCTGTTTAAGCTTGACAATTTTGTTCAGACCTCTTACATTCCAGCTAGACGCATTTATAACTGAGGTATCAAACATAAATTATGTAATTGAAAATATCTCAGGCCATGTAAAGTCATCAAAAAAATTAATAAAATAAAATAAAAAATGCACCTCCAAATCCGAGGCCATGGTCCTCAGTCGGAAAAGGGTGGCTTGCTCACTTCAGGTTGGTGAAGAGATCCTTCCTCAAGTGGAGGAGTTTAAAGTATCTTGGGGTTTTGTTCACGAGTGAGGGTAGGATGGGAACGGGAGATTGACAGACGGATCGGTGCAGCTTCTGCAGTAATGCGGTTCGATGTACCGGTCTGTTGTGGTGAAGAAGGAGCTGAGCCGTAAGGCAAAGCTCTCCATTTACTCTGGTCAATCTACGTTCCTACTCTCACCTATGGTCATGAGCTATGGGTCATGACCGAAAGGACAAGATCCCGAGATACAGGCGGCCGAAATGAGCTTTCTCCACAGGGTGGCTGGGCGATCCCTTAGAGATAGGGTGAGAAGCTCGGTCACTCGGGAGGAGCTCAGAGTAGAGCCGCTGCTCCTCCACATCGAGAGGGGTCAGCTGAGGTGGCTCGGGCATCTGTTCCGGATGCCTCCTGGACGCCTCCCCGGGGAGGTGTTCAGGGCACGTCCCACTGGGCGGAGGCCCCGGGGAAGACCTAGGACACGCTGGAGAGACTATGTCTCCCGGCTGGCCTGGGAACGCCTCGGTGTCCCCCCAGAAGAGCTAGAGGAAGTGTCTAGGGAGAGGGAAGTCTGGGCATCTCTGCTTAGACTGCTGCCCCCGCGACCCGGCCCCGGATGAAGCGGAAGAAGATGGATGGATGGAAAATAAAAATGGAGTGAGCCCCTTATTACAAAACACCACACATTTCCCCAAACGAAATGTGATGCTAAACCCTTTAAGACTAGGAACTTGGGTTATATAAAACGTTTCATCCACAAAGTGGGTAACGTGTAAATCTGCACACATAACATAGCCACACATGGGCAAGCTGTAGTAGAAATGTTTGGAACATAATAAAACTTGAACGCACATAAGCATGCACCCAGTGCGTGATAAATCAAAAATCTGTATCAATAATATAAAAAAAAGCTTTTCTTAAGACAATCGTGCCAGTAACGTATTTTTAACAAAAAGGCAACTTACTAAATTATCCGTTGAATTTTGTCCATTTTTTTTATGGCCATACTCGTCAGTGGCTCCATTGCAAGAGGGATGAAGAAAAAAAATAAAAAAATAAAAAGATTTTAAGTTACGGAGTCGTCACAGAGTCTGCAAGCTTATTTCCTGTACGTATTCTTCAGCCTCAACAACCGATTTAAAAATCCTGCATTTGTCATTGTGCGTGATGATCAGATGAGGTGGGTACAGCATGCCATACCAAACATTCAGTGCACGAAGCTGGGTTTTCACACTGTTGAAGCACTGCTGCAGTTTACGTGTCTCTGCGGAGAGGTCAGGGAAAAAGGCGACTCGCTTGATTCTCATAGCGTACCTCCGTCATCCTCCTGGCGGTTCTCAGGGTTGTTTCCCGGTCCCGGTAGTTCAGAAACTTCATTATTACCACCCGTGGCGATGTAGATTTAGGGTTAATAGGCCCGATCCTGTGTGCTCTCTATGATGGGGGGCGAGATGAAACCTTCACCTAATGTATGCTCGGAGCCACTTCTCCAGAAAACCACACAGATCTGAGCCCTCCGATTTTTCGGGTAGCCCAACCAGTCTCAAGTTAGAGCGCCTGCTTCTGTCTTCTTGCTCTGTAATTCTGGTCGCAAAGGGTCTCCACAGTTTTCTCCAGTATTTTAACTTTGCCTTGAAGAGAAGTTACATCATCTTCTGTTTGCGAGATTCGCTTTCCGTCTCATGTATTCTTTGAGAGTGTACCTGTATATCACATGTGTAACCCTTTATATCGTTAATTGCTTTCAGCATGTTGGTAGATTGTTTGGCTATGTCACCTTTCAATGACAGTGAATTTCAATGACAGTGAAAATTTCCTTGAGAATGTCACTATTTGTCAGACTCGTCGCCACCGGCGTCTCCGGTGTATTTCAGGTGTCTCTCAGACTCCAGCCTCCGTATATTGGCTTCATCGGAATAGCCAGCGGTGTTTTGCTAGCATTAGCCATGTCTACATTAGCCCTTTTGCCTTGTGAAGCCGTTTTACCCGGTTGTTGGCCAGTTTTAGCATTTTTTGGTGGCATATTGTCCAGTAGAAGCGCGTGGGTCAAGAACAAGTAGAATTATGTTTATTGGTCCTAGTTAAGGATAGTGGTAACACTTTACAATAAGGTTCATTTATTAAACATTAGTTTATGCATTAACTAACATGAACTAACCATTTGTTACTGTATTTGTTATTCTTTGTTAACGCTAATTAATACAAATCTAGCTGTTCATTGTTTGTTCATGTTAGTTCACAGTGCATTAACTAATGTTAACAAGATTTTAATAAAGTATTAGTAAATGTTAAAAATAATATTACCAAAGATTAACAAATGCTGAAGAAGTATTGTTCATTCTTTATTAATGTTAACTAATGTAGTAACTAATGAACCTTATTGTAAAGTGTTACCAGGATAGTTTCAAGGGATTTAACAGCAAGCCTCACGCACATGCAGCCTCTCACTAAGACGCCATAACCGGAAGTCCTGGAGCCAAGTTCTAGCCAACCGTAGGTTGGTGACTCGAGTATTCCTCCATATGAGTCCCTGCGGGCCATATGTGTATTCTTAAGTCCTCCCTTCGGTAGGCATACTGTGTCATGTCCCTCCCGGGATATGCTTCCCAGTGTACCTTGGTATTCCTGTGTTAGGTCGGACTCCTTGTCTGTGTAAGTTGACAGGAGATCAGACTTTCGCAGGGCACTGAGAGACAGCTGTGAAGGTGGCGCGATGGCACAGACCCCCATTCTCCGTCATCCGGCGTAACTCCGGAGTGACTACGAAAGGGAACGTCTCTGTTCCGTATGTATCCCTCGTTCCCTGAGTAGGGAACGGAGACGTTCCGTCTCCCTGCCACTTCCGCTGTACCGCTGGGTAGATGCCTGAGTTCAGTCTCGGCTCCTCAGCGAAGTCATACTGCGGTTGCGCGTCTGCTTCCTCCTTTTATACCCACGAGGTGGGGCGGAGGTACGCTATGCAAATTCCGCAGACCCAAGGCATTTTCATGCCATTGGCTCGTTTTTAAATATTTGAAGAGGGTTGGCTTTCTAGGCAAAACCCCCATTCTCCGTCAGTCCGACGTAACGTCTCTGTTCCCTACTCGGGGAACGAGGGTTACATACGTAACCGAGACGTTTTCTCTTTCGTCCAGCGACGCAGTGTGAGAAAATCTCCTGGTTGAGTACTCATTTTCCTCTTTCCAGTTTCCTCTTCCTGTCCAGCGGCCTTTGGTCCCACAGCGGACGCAGTGAGAACTTTCCCGGTAGAGCACTTATGTTTTCTCTTTTGTCCAGCGACACAGTGTGAGAAAATCTCTCGGCCAAGTACCCATTTTCTCTTTTCCTGTTTTCTCTTTCTGCCCAGCCGGCTTCAGTCCCACAGCGGACGCAGTGTGAACTCTTCCGGTAGAGCATTTATGTTTTCTCTTTCATCCAGCGATGCAGTGTGAGAAAATCTCCCGGTTCGAGATACTCTTTTTCCTCTTTCCCGTTTCCTCTTTTCCAGCAAGTAAGCCCCAATGACCGCAAGTCACCCTGTTCGAAGCTACATGGGCCTCTTGGTCTGTCGTCCACGATTTGCGCGAACAGCTCCCACCTAGAAGGCACAACTCTCCTAAATGTGCTATTCCAAATTACAATTGCTCCCTATTCCTAGGTCGCTTGGCCGGGAGGGCCTGTGGTGTGGGCTCACTGCGCTGGACTGACCTGCTCTCCCAGCCAAGCGCCCAGACCCTTTCACGAGATGCCAGCCCGCCAAACCCGGCACTCATTTGGGGGGTATTTAGTCCGGCGGCTGTCCTCTGCTCTCTAGCCTTTTTGGGGGAGTACTCTGGGTTCAGGCCGAATTCCGAGCTCGGAGCCCTCCCCCGGACAGCACGCCAAATACACATTATACTTTATTTCCTTTAATTTTATGTAAGTGTGAACTTGTGAAATAATGTTTTATTAACAAAGTTTGGGAGAAGCATGTTCAGATAATTAACACGGGTGGAGAGCACTCAGCAATCATGATTAAATGATGTTTCATTAACAAGTTCGGGAGAAGCACGTTCAGATAATTAACACGGGTGGAGAGCACTCAGCAATCATGATTAAAGCATGTATATATAGACTCAGCAGTCTCACCTCATTTCTCTGACAGTTTAGCAGCATCCCTCCTCCACCCCTTCTCCACTCTTCTAGTCCTAAACCACTTTACATACAGGGGGAGTACTCTGGGTTCGGGCCGAGTTCGAGCTCGGAGCCCTCCCCCGGACAGCACGCCAAATACGCATAATACTTTATTCCCTTTAATTGTATGTAAGTGTGAACTCGTGAAACGAGGAATAGACACAGTTTCTATATAATGTTCTTCACTACGTATATCAATTAAGTTTGGACAGCAAAGACTGTGATTTGGATTTTGACTTACTAGTCATCTGGTGCGTAACGTCTTGGAGATGTTGTCTGACAGAACAGCCGCTCCATCAGCACGGTACAGCCTGGGTCTCTCCCAAAACAGTTTCCAATTATTTACAAAGAGCAGTCCGTCTGCCACAGCCTGATGTCGTTCGCTCCCGCGTGCAGCACAACAACTCTGACGCGCTTGTCACCGTTCAGGATCTCGGGAACCTGTGCAGCTATATCAAGAACTCTAGCACCAGGAAAGCAGTGAGTGTGCACCTTACCTTCACCTGAGGTAGCACAGGACATGGCGGACTATGGATGTGCCAATGATCATGGCATCGTCGCGTTTCGAACTCGCGAAGAGGGGAGAAGCGGTTCCGAGTGGAGATCTCGAAGACCGGGAGGGGTGGAGAAGCAGCTCTGGTCCTGTCTCGTGTCTTCCACTGCGTGATCCATGGTCCATTGTGTTGTGTCGGTGCCGGAGTGAATGAAGCCCGAGATGATCGCGTCCTCCTGGGCAGAGAGACGCACGGAGTAGACAAACTCGGAGTTAAAGAGTTACTAACCATTGACTTGTGGGCATTGGCGCGTGATGCTTTAAGTGCTGATTCGCCGATCCAGCAGTTTGGCTTGCTTCTCCAGCAGACCAGGGATCTGTTTCTCCACTGATTCCAGCTCCAGATTCACCAAGAACAGCTTGAATGTGTCCTCACCTGCACTCAGAGGTAACGTTAGACATGCATCTGACATGTTCGCCATTATAACAGATGAACAGTAAATTAGTGATACTACAACTATCACTACTAATTTAGGACTGCAATGTCAAATATAACCCGTATCCTCCCTTACGAAACAAAAATATATTGCAGTATATTGGAATATGCCATGTGATATATTAGGCAATATATTCCCATATATAGGATTTAATATTTATATTGTCCAATATATTGCAATATATGCATAGTCCATATTTATATATATATATATTGATACATATATTGCAATCAAGACCAAAATAGTGAATATATTTTTTACATATAGTTTGTCTTTGTAAGTTTGTCTTTATATGCTTTATTATTCTGCAATATATGTGCTAGACATATAAAATATAAAAATAAAATATATGTATAGTTATATGTTCCATATGTTGTGGAATATATTTTAAATATATGTATAATTATATGGAACTATATAAATAAAATATATGTATAGTTATATGTTCCATATGTTGTGGAATATATTTTAAATATATTTAAAATTGTATGGAAATAAATAAATAAAATATATGTATAGATATGTGTTCAATATATTGTGGAATATATTTTAAATATATGTATAATTATCTGGAAATATATAAATAAAATATATGTATTGATAGGTGTTTCATATGTTGTGGAATATATTTTAAATATATTTAAAATTATATGGAAATATATAAATAAAAATATAGCAGACAATATATTTCAGACAATCTCAGAGATTTGTATGACTACCGGTCAAAATCTTTTGATCAGTAAGATTTTTTATGTTTTTAAACGAAGTCTCTTCTGCTCACCAAGGCTGCTTTATTTGATGAGAAAAAAAATTACAAACAGTAATATTGTGAAATATTATGACAATTTAAAATGACTATTTTAAAAGAAGAAAAGACTATTAAAAAGTCTATTTTAATATATTTTAAAATGTAATTTGAAAGCTGAATTTTCAACATCATTACTGTTGCTGATTACACATCAGTTTTCAGTGTCACATGACCCTTCAGAAATCATTCTAATATGCTGATTTTATGCTCAAAAACATAAATTATTATTTTCAATGTTGAAAACAGTTGTGTACCATTTTTCCCCCAAAATTCTATGATGAATAGAAAGTTCAAAAGAACAGCATTTATTTAAAATATAATCTTTTCTAACATTATAAATGTCTTTACTGTAACTTTTGATCAATTTAACTCATCCTTGATGAATAAAAGTATTTTCTAATTTCTTTCCCCCAAAATAAAAAAAAATTCTTACTGACCCGAAACTTTTGAATGGTAGTGAATTGAATATTTATGAAGTATTCATATATTTTGGTAGCCTGGATGCCAGCCCGAACTCTGCCCACAACATTTTTTGGACGGGAAGTTTGGTCTGGACTCGATCCATTGAGGAGTAATTATGATCAGGCAAACAATGTTCGCGCCAATCAAATTGCCAGGGTGGGCTTTATACGATGATGGACAGATTGATCTGCAAGTAATCATCACGTTATCAACGTTCCGCTGTCGCGTCTGTTGTAAAATAAATCGACAGCGCATTAATTTTAATAGACAAACAGAGAACTGCAATCAAGGCATTTGTCGATCGGAAAGATATTTTGGCATCCTTCCCACATGATTCGGGAAAAGTGTAACTTATATCAGCTGGCTCCGATGGTCACTAAGAAGATGGGACGTGAAAAGCCTGTGGTCGTTGTGGTTTCTGCTTTGGTCTCACTCATGGAGAAGTAAGTAAAAGAAGCAACACTCGTTATTTAACTTCTAAAATAAGTAAGTTCTGTAGTTGAAAACTGTATGCAAAGGAGTTGCTCTGATTGGTTGTAGGTCTACCGACTATCCAATTGAGTGCAGAGTTGTTGTTTTTTCCTGGTTCGGTTACGACACGCCTCATAATCAAAGCTTAATGGAGCGGTCTCAGACTCATATTCTCATTAGAATATGAGTATGACGAAGTCAGGCTAATATTTTGGATGTTACATGGACTTATACTGAATACTATATCACTGTATACACAACGCATTCTCATCCCAAGGCGCCATATTTTGACACTTTTGCAAAAGCGTAAATATCCAACGCACATGGCACCCTTTAGCGCCAAATGAGATGGTTAAGTTTTAGGTATGGGGTAGGGGTAGGGTTAGACCACTAGGAGGCGCCTTCTGCCCTATTTATTTTTACGTCTCATTTGGCGCTAAAGGGTGCTATGTGCGTTGGATATTTACGCTTTTGCAAAAGTGTCAAAATATGGCGCTTTGGGATGAGAACGGGTTCGTATACATTGTATGTGTCACAGTGTTTGTTTTGTCTTGTTCCTTGTTCTTGTCTGTCATGTGATTCCCTGTTTGTCATGTGATCCATAATCAACACTATAAAAAACACTTTGGCGCTTTTGGCATACAAGCCTTCGTCCGGGAGCCCTTGTTATCTTGTTTAGCTTGTGTTCCCTTGTGTTAAAACCCTGTGTTTTAGTTCCCCTTTTCCATTTTCCAATATATTATATATTGGAAATACATGGAGTAATATATTGATGATACATACTGTATATTATACAATATATTAAATATATATTGTAATATATTGCAAAATATACAAATGATTGCCGCTTTCAATATATTGAAATATATGGTAAATTAATATATAATATATGTAATTATATATCCAAAAATATATGCAATTTTATATTTATTAATATCCACCATAATGTATTACAATTTGTATGGGATAATGTATTGGTTATATATGTAAAGAATATAAGGTCCCATGTATGTTCAATATATGGTAGAATATATTTCTATATATATATATATATATATATATATATATATATATATATATATATATATATATATATATATATATATATATATATATTAGGGCCTGGAATCTTTAATTAAAAAAATTAATCTAATTAATTAGAGGCTTTGTAATTAATTAATCGAAATTAATCGCATTTTAATTCGCATAAATATTTGGAATAAGAACAGTGAGAAGATTTTTTTTTTTTCAAATGGATTTTTTGTAGGCCTATACCATTGAATAATGACTGAATACATAAGCTTAAGCAACAAAGTATTGTTTATTTTTTTTTCAACCAAGTCCAACAGACCAGTGCAATTGTATATGTTTTGCATTGAGGTGAAACTTGAGGGTCGATGTGATATGCGAATTCCATGTTGCATAGCTTGCACACAACCCTGCTCTTACTGCTTCCATACAGCGCTTGACATTAACTTTTTTGCTCACTAGCCAATGTGGCTGGTTTTACAAAATTACTAGCCACACAGCACTTTTACTAGCCACATTTTAAATGGGACTTTTAACGCACTAAAATTTAATAATTTTATCATTAGCTCTGGTTGTAAAGCTCATTTTTTGAAAACATGTTGTCTATTCTTAGATTCAATAGATTCTTATTGTATATAATAAAAGTGCTGCATCTTTTTTTACAGCAGTAAATAATACAGAGTAGAACAATAATCTGCATTAGAAACAATGAGCAGGGATGTGATTTTTCCGCATTAATCCGAATTCCGGATTTTTCCAACCTGAAAATGTGACCTACGTGAATCATGCAGATCTGTAAAAAAAATAAAAGGGTGAGGGGGACGGGTGTCGGCTGGGTCGGCTGCCGGAGTGAAAAGGAGAGGATATGAGGACATAACTGGCTGACGTGCGTACAGATATCTTCCTTCCGTTCCAAGTATCAACAAAGACGTACTTGCGTTCAGCTTTTTCACCTGCTCAATTTCGTACCTCAGTTCGCTCTCGCGCTATTGTGTTATCGTTGTCAGTTTACAAGAACATCACCGTTAGGTCCCCAGTAGGGCTGGGCGATATATCGATAAAGTTCAAATTTGCACTATGATCCTTGCTCCAAGCAAGCTGCTGACTGCTTTTGTAGTAATATGAATATCGTGCATTTTATCAGTTTTAGTTCTGACGCCTCCGTCTCAACAGCATTAGTGTACAACGCGACAAATACTCACATAAAATATTAACGCAGAGGAATGGCCAAATCAGTTCAGTGAGTTCACAAAAGTTCATAATTTGCATGTGCTTTAAAGCCTTGCCGGTTAAATGTCATTCACTGCTGATGCACCCGACACGCACATGACTAAAAGCTTGTCTCACAGCACCTGGTTGCTGGACTAAGTTATCTTTCTAGTCTTATTTCGCTAATACTCTCAAATACACACACAGTTTACAGAAGAACATTTGGTTATGTCTAAACTGAAAGCAAACCGAGAAAATTGAGAGAAATCTGCTTGTCAAATGCGCGTGTATAAGACGCGTCGTGTACAGGTCCTTACGCAATCCCTTTTGTCCTTAAAGGGATAGTTGACTGAAAAATAAAAATTCTGTCATTTTTTATTCACTGTAATGTTGTTCCAAGCCTGTATTAATTTATTTCTTGTGCTGAACACAAAAGAAGATATTTTGAAGAATGTGGGTAACCAGAGAGTTGCTGGTCCCTATTGACTTCCATAGGGAAAAATGTACTATGGAAATCAGTGGGGTACATCAACTGTTTGGTTACCCACATTCTTCCAAATAAATTCAACAGAAGAAAGAAACTTATTCAGGTTTAAAACAACTTGAGAGAGTAAATTATGACAATTACAATTTTTGGGAGAACTATCTATTTAATGTTAATAAAACATAGAGGAAAAATGCGGGATCAGGGATGCGGGAGCCGATGCGGCTCGGTATATTTTCCTGCTTTTTTGTCCTTAGCCAATCACATGCCTGAATGAGCAAATGTGATATGACGTGACATATAAGGAGAGCCCTGCTAGTAGTTACACCGTGTACCTTAATCATGAAGATTACAATTTTTTTCTTTATATCGGCCACGCACTCACGAACTTGACTGAACGCTGTGTTGATGTGTGTGTGTGTGTGCGTCGACCAGTTGCGTGTGATGATCATTTGACAAAAGTCTGAAATGGATGTCATATTTGGCGCGCGCACCCTCGCGCAGCGGCACTGCAGGAGAGCGAGACGCGCCTATGTTCTGGATTCTCCTGCTATTAAAAAAGATCGCTATATCATCACATTAAGTTGATAATTAAGGGCAGACTAAAACAGCCCTCAGTCCGACGGCCAGCCCGCGAGTTTAATCTCCATGTGTTTAATGTCGTGCAATTCGTTGTTATGTCATATGCCTTTTGACAAGACTACAATTTTTCAACACGCCAAAGTGGCTAGTGGGAGTGACCGTGTTACCCGGGCCGCCACGCAAGAAATCCACCCGCATTTGGTTAATGTCAAACCCTGCATCCGTTCGTTTTTATAACATAATTTCCCATCCACGGGACCAACCAAAGCGGTCTCGTCAGCTTCTTCGTTCGTGTCCACTGTTTGTTGTTTGAAGCACTGTAAAAAAAGTCATGAACGCTAGCTGGTGCTCCAGTATAATCAGTCCGCCGAAACTAATCCAGAGAGAAATGTTCCGCGGTGGAAAAATACGTGCGATTAAAATGCGTTAATTTTTTGTGTAATTAATTAATGCGTTAAAGTCTGTAATTAATTAATCTTAATTAACGCGTTAAAGTCCCGGCCCTAATATATATATATATATATATATATATATATATATTAGGGGTGGAACGGTACACAGAAGTCACGGTTCGGTTCATACCTCGGTTCAGACCCAGGGCCGGCGATTGCTATAGGCGAACTAGGCGGTTGCCTGAGGGCGCCAAATGTGTTGGGGCGCCGCGGGCGCGCGCTCTGATGTCGCCCTTGACCTACTCTGCTACTCCCCGTTAATCGAGAAATCACAGAGTTAGAATGAAAAAAAAGAAAAATGTTTATTAAACATGGTCATCCTAAGGCGCCCCTCAGCCACACTTTTAATTACTTAATTACTGATTATTAGACTGAATTGATGATTATTGTCGATCTTTCCGGGGGTTGCGTTACGTTGGGCAAGTGCTCAGCTGCGGTCGCGTTGATCGGAAATGAAGCGGTATAAATAAAACCCTCTGGTCCACAGGGACGAACACAGAGAAAGCAACACAATAAAAAGAAAGTCCAGTTTAAAGGTAAGCCTTCTCATCTCAGCCATAAAGCGTCAAACGCAATAAATCAGGCGTAGCAGCCTACTTGAGATTCCCGGTGACCGACGTGCTTTTTGGGCCGAGACATCTCATAGCCTACTTTTATTTATTTTTTGTCTTAACGGCCCATAAAACTCGTACATCGGCAGCCCATTCGTTTTGTTTTGCTTAATTGCCGACGTTGAGTTGCTTCCAAGTCTATAGCTTACTTATAGAAATTTGTACAAAACTAATTATGAAAGTTTCTTTTATATTTCATTGCATTTGTTTTACAATATAGCCTATTATGTTGAAGTGTAATGTAGACACTGTAACTAATAGAGGTTTGAATTTTTCTTTGTTCAATTTGCACACTGAATTGCAGCAGATTGATGAATTTAACATTTAAATTTGATTTAAAAATGAATTAAACATTAAAATGCACAACAGTTGGGACTCCGAAACCCCCTTAGTTGTAGCAGCCAGGTAATAATTGTAATTTATCTTCAACAAGTTACATTACACAGATAAAACAATGCAGCTATGTAGGATGATAGAAATATCCTTGAACGTTATTTGTAGCATTTGTATAAACAATTTATTACAGATCCTTCAACTTGTTGAAGTTTTGGAGTGATTATAAGAGTATTTTTGTTTAGTTTAATAATTACTCATCATCAGTTTTGGGCATATTACTTAAAAAATAATTAGTTACAGTTACTTCTCACAAATTCTCACAGAGTTAGTAACTGAATTAAATCATTATAAAAGTAACTAATTACCAGGGAAAGTACCTATTGTGTTAAAAAAGTTAAAATAGGCCTAACTTGGATGCACCCAATATTAAATATGTTAAATTAATTAAATGGATTGGACACTATAGAATAAATTATTATTATAAAACATTGTACACTTATCTACACTATTGTAATGTTGCTGTGGGACAATGTGGCTGACACCAATAAAATGCAATATATTATTTTAAAAATTATCATTACTATAGTAGAACAATAGGCCTACATAACATACATACTGTACATAATACACAATTTTAGGTTTAGAATTTTTAATATTTGATATTGCACAGACTACAACTGGCCAACAAATAAGTCGGAAAAAAATTATGCTTAAATGTACCAAAAAAAATAATAATAAAAAGGCGCTAAAATCAATCTTGCCTAGGGCAACCAAAGGGATAGAACCGGCCTGTTCAGACCTCACGGTTCGGTACGACTTTCGGTACAATGGAGGGAAAAGCAAAACAAAAATACAGAAGGCATTGTATTTTTTAAAGTTTTATAAAAGCATAGAACCAGTTTATTTGTAGTTCACTGACAATAGTTTTATATAATTAGTTTATTAATTAAATGAATAAAAAGACAAAAAGACCTTGTGATATGTTTGGTAATTGTACCTGAATTTATTTAAAATTATTTTGCAATATTTCAGATCAATATATTTGTTTTCCTTAATTTTAATTAACATTATTAATTAACAATGTAACATTATTCTCATCTGAATAAATAATTGATTTCTGTATAACATAATACTACCTTTAAAAACACATTCAATTTTCTTTTTAAATCTATGTAGAATGTGTAAGATTAGTGCTCCGAGGAATATGACGAATGTCCAAAAGATGGGACCCACAGACTGTTTTGAAATGGAGTTGGATAAATAGCCTATGTTTTGCTTTTAAAACAGTGTGTGTGTGATTTTGGTTGGATGACAGTTGTAGGTTACAGTTTGTCAAGAGATTACAGTGTGACAAAAGCACAATGTTGTGTTTTATTGCGTGTAGCCTACACAAATATGAGAACAGTTTTTATGTTTCCACTGTTCTATCGCGCGTCTCTCTCACTCTCACACACTCTCTCACACACACCACACACCACACACCACACACCACACACACACACACCCACACACACACACCACACACACACACACACACACCACACACCACACACACACACACACACACACACACACACACACACACACACACACACACACACACAAGCATTGCAATCTCGACATCGCAGCCTGTTCATTATGCGGTCACACCAAACGCAAATAGAGCGCCAAATTCACGTCCTATTCGTGTCTGGTTCGACGCTAATCCAAAGCGAGGATGCGCATATAAAGCCACGTTTGAAGTGAACGCGCGTTCAGAGCTTTGACGGTTCAGAGCAAGCCGATGATAAAGATTATGTGTCCCTAAAGAACCCGCGTACTCTAACAGTAGTCCCGCATTACATTATTTAATATGCACGCGAGTTTTATTTATTTATATACCGTGTGTAATGATTTTGGCCAGACTGAATCAACCGTCCTCCAAGGACTCGGACCCCCCCCCCCCACACACACACACACACACAAACACACACACATACACCGCCACACACATTCTTCCACTCACTGGAGTGAGATCATGTTACAAGACTGTGGAATGTGCTTTATGTCTCTGACCCAAGAGATGGACTTTTCTGTGTTAAAAGACATTTAACCAGATATATTCCATGTGTTCTATGTATGTGTGTTTTTCCCCAGGTCACCGTGAAATATCTTTGTTGGTTGCAGCATAAAAAAGGAATTAGAAATAACTTCCTTAGGCATTGTAAACAGAAGTATATGTTCATTTAATGTAACATAATGCTCCTTGGTGTCTCTAGAAGACGTATCAGATGAACGACCCGAATATGTACAGAGATGTAAAGTAAAGTGTGTTTTTAATATGTTTTACTGCCAAGGATGATCGAACTGTTTCAATAGTAGCCCTTATGTGAACACACCCCCTCCCACGAGGAGCGCGTGGTCTGAGAACAAAGCACCATAAAAGAATGTTTCCCACGTGCAGCCTCCATCTCCCTGATTGGCTCAAGCCAACAGGAAGGGGATGGATGTCCCCAAGAGGATAAAGGCAGTGCGCCAGCTCCGCCCTATCTCTTCCGAAAACGTCTCATGCCAAGAAGCACGTAAAGGATCTCCTCACGGAGATCCGACCCCCAACCGGGATCCTTCTTTGATCGTCCAAAGTTTCGTCCTCTTCTCAAATGAACTACCAAGTTCGTTTCCCAGGAAAGGAAGTGGACTTTGCCGATCTATTTCCTCGGGTAACGTCACCTCAAAGACTTTTAAGCCTTTCAAACATTCGCGCCGAATGCCAACGAACGCCACGTGACTCCCCACGGAACAAAGAAGCCACGCGCACGCAACCAACCATGCACGCGCCAGGACAGGCAGTGCAAAAGCGCCGCGCTCCACGGAACGCGCTCACGCGCTCCACGGAACGCGCGCACACAGGAGAGCCTCTCCATTCATCGTGCGGCCCAACCGGGCCTGGCCACGAGTCCGTGACACACACAGACCAAACATGTTGTGCAAGTATAACGTTACCTTCTTTTAGAGCTTCTCAGAAGCATAAAGAAAGTGTTTTCATGGTGTTCAGAAAGATTAATTGACTGTTTGGTGACTGTAACTCCCTCTCTCTCTCACCCTCACTCTCTCTCTCTCTCTCTCTCTCTCTCTCTCCAACTCACTTATCGTCTAACGCCCTGCGTCGTCTTAGTTTGTGTTTAATGTTTGTATATACATGTATCATTGTAACGTAGTAAATGCTTACTTAGTTGCCTTATTGAATGCTTTAATAAATTCAATATGATCATTTGTGATTGAATCACGGTCCTGCTCATGACAAGTCCCTGAAGTGAAAGATCGAACGCTGCATGCTTTATATAACTACACATACCAAAAAGGTTATGTTTTGTGGAGTTGGAATGCTGAATTCTTCTGGCCAGAGAATTAAGTTTTCCCTGCTCTATAAATTAATTGAGCTAATTAATTTTACTTGTCTTGTAAGACGTGGTCTGTGCAATCTGTTACAATTAATTTGTGGTTAATTGCGGAGATACACATGTATACATATAAGTAAAGTTAACAGAAAGCCCTCATCGAGGGATTTATTAACATGTAAGACCGGGCTGATCCAAATCTGTATGAATAATTATTAATTATGAATTATTAATTATGATATGCAAATTCCCCTCGATCAGACCCGCCCAGAGTCTTTACAGAATGGTGGAGAATGCAGGCACTTCAAACTTGTTTATGAGCAAATCAGTTTCAGTCCAAATGTGTATATTGTTATTTAATATTGTTATGTAATATTTATTATTACACGCGCACATCGGAGTGAACGCTTTGCGAACTCACGATATGACTGAGCTGGGCACGAAAGCCGCCTCAGCCAAGCATATTTAACAAGCTGCTAAATGTTCAAACGTTTTAGTCACTGTTAAATTGCTAAAAGTAAACTGCAGTTTCCTTAGTATTAAATTTGTTCTGACACAGATGGAAGAGAAACCTCTGTGCATAAACAACATTTTTAATAATTTTAACTCCTCTCTCAGGACGAAATTCTCCTGAGATTGTCGAAGACAAGAAATGTTAGAACGATGTTCTTCTAACATTCTTAAAAGGCCTTATATTATAATCGTTAGAAAAACGATGAGCTCCTGGTTGAAAAAAAAACATTGACTTAGCTACTCAATGTATAAAAACCGCATATTATCATAAGTGCTATTGTGATATATGTCTATTGGAGCAGGAAACAGATGAGTAATTCCTGTTCCCCTTTTGCACAATGCAGCGAAGAATCCTGCTAACGTGTTTGTAAAAAAATATAGCACCAAAAAAAAATCCAAGCTGAAAACATTCTAACCAATAACGGTAGTTGTGATAAATGTTATTTGGAGTCTTTGAAACAGATGGATAATTCCTGTTTCCCTTTCGCACGGCGCAGCAGAAAAAAAAATCCTGCCAAACGTGTTTGTAAAATATAGTACCGAAAAGAAATCCGTCGAGATTTAAATTCCGCACTATTCGTGATTATGCAGAAAATAGGTGTGTAATTCGCTGACACGTCCTCTGAAACAATCACATTTGAAAGCGGGCTGGCTGTAATACTACTGCCAAACACTAGGGTGCACCCCCGAGTGTTTTCCAGTATCAGATGACCCCAGCCCCGACTCAACCCTCCACGAACGCAGTAGCGCCCTCGTGTGGACACTAACAGCTAGGTCATTTCTTTCCTCAAAATTCTGTCAGGAACACCCTGCTTCCTTACTGAATTTCGAACTAGTTTCCCTAATTTTCAATGCATGTGCAATCTACAGCCTGTTTCATTAACATGATTTTCCTTGCCTTGACTGTGTGCACTTGTTTTGAATTTGGTTCAAACCACATTTGAACTTGAAATTCAGAATTAAGTCTTAACAGTTTCTGATGACCACTTGGGAGGAAAGCGCCCCCTTGTGGCCATCACCTAACCTCACTGTCCTGAATGGCTTTCTCTCTCCCAGTCGGTTTTGTTTTGGTTACAGTCACTGATCCCTCACCGTAATCGTGATTGTCATCAAATATAACACCAACCTGTAATTTTACTACACTTATTTAAATTTGGTTTGAAACAAACAAATTTCAAAGTTAATTTGAATTAAGTCTCTCATTTCCCATTGGGAAACTGCTTTATGGCTTTATTTCTATATTTCCATTTCAAATTATTTTTAATAATTTTGATCTGGTTTTATTACAACTGTATCCTTACTAATCTAAAGGTTACTTAACCCCTATGCATTTGCTCAATTTGAATTGTATTTAAATCAGTTTGAATGCACTTCAAATCAAGCTCTCTGTCAGCCAAATTGACCACTAGGAGGAAGGGACACACACCCTTAGTGGCCAAAACTCGCCACTACAGATTGCTTCCTCCTGTGCTCCTCCCGCTGCACTTAATGCTATCTCTTCCCTGTATGGAGGTTGGGTTATTCTGATAATTGAAATTGTCACAATTCCCTTTGTGTTTATACCATAGACTTTAGTAAAGCCGTTGCCTTTGATTTTTCAACAAAAATAGACACTCAACTTGATGTAGATAGAGGAGCTTTAATTCAAATTGAGGCACACTTGTTCTTCATCCTGTTTTGTGTTTGTAGGTAGAAATCTCTCAAGTGCTGTGGTGGTGTGACGGTCACCTTCGCTTGGGGTCCGGCTGGCTGGTTCGTCTGATCTGCTCGCCACCATCGCTGACTGAGCGCAGGTCTCGTACTTTCCTGTATCTTTCTGTTGATGCGGCCCGCAACACGACACCACCAATCTGGCACCGCCGGTTGTGTTCAAGGTCAAGTTGCTTGAAAGGGCGCACCTCGGTACAGATGCACGAAATGCCCGGGACACTGCTGTCAGGTGTTGGGGGTGACAGAGGGACCAGCCACGAGGCTGACTCCAACCGGGATGACCTCATTTCACCCCAGGCAAACTAGAAAAAGGTATTAAAACCCATCCACTTAATATTGGCCATCGAATCTAGAGATTCCCCTGATATTTGAAGTGGTTGGCTTCCTCCGCCTCTCCAAGCCACAAACTGCAGGCTTTAGCCTCACAAACTGCCTCTTTCACTTTTAACACTTCTTGTGTACTATTAATGCCATTTCATTACAGACCTCCCCATCTTTGATGGTTGCATGTTACTTCAAACTTTGCTAGCTTGCCATTGCTCTGTTCTGTTGTGCTCTGTTCCTTTCAGTTCACCTAGAGACAGAACCTCTCTGACACGCCAAGGAAAGCTGAAGGATAGTTTGACAACCAAGTCGTTAGCATCAACAGGTGACCCCTAAGCTAGCGCCCTGCCAAATCTTCATTCAGACCCATGATGACCTACCCAAATTGTCCCACCTAACGGTTTAACTGTCTGCATCAGTTAACCAAAATTTTCATACACGGCCTAGCCGGTATTATAGCTCGTTAGACGTAGTCGAACTTGCATTGGTCTCTCTGTGTGTGTTGTGTTCATCTCGCCCACAGTGCAGCCAGTATGTTCCAGTCCCACAACCCGCGGGGACAACCTGGAGACATGGCCGAGATTCATGACATCTCCATCCCTGCCCAAAGCCACCGGTTACTCAGAGCCCCGAGCCAAGAGCAACTGGACGCAGACGTGTACAAGCTGATGGCGCACAAACCAAGCCAAAGCTCCCACGACAAAGACTGGGCCAGACACGCGAACCTCGCCTACCAGCTCAGCGCACACGCACGCCTCCGCAAAAGGAGCTCGCATCGCCCTGGAGCACAAGGTTGCAACGCCGAGGATGACAACGACCCCGAGCTACAGAAGGAAGTAAAAGACTTCAAACTGCCCTGTCTAAATCTTCTACCCAGACTGAAGAGAATAGCCAGAGAAAAGAACCAGAGGAATTCAACGAGAAACTTGACAAAGTGAAGCCCCTTTGCAAAGAGCAGAGGCTGAACTGAAAAAGCCACGGCCTACGAAAGAAACTCTCAAGAGGCCCGTGTGACCATCCACAAGCTCGTTCAGCAGAGACAAGATCTCTGAACATGAACTTGATCCACAGAGTTGCAATACTCTTATAGACTTCAGCATGACCGGAAAAGGGGAAACACACACCACACGTCTCCCCTGAACCAGTCTGCACATTTCAGCCAACAACACAAGAGCTGAAAAGGGGAAGGTGGGAAAGCCCGCCTTCCACCACATCTCTCTGACAATCTACAAGACATCGACTTTCCACCTGCTGTCTCCAACCGGTGTCTGACACGACACCGACACCCAGCAGAACAGACCCAGGAGGGCCTGTGCTACCACCACCGGCTCCGAACGAGTTTGCTGTGGAACTTGCAGCGAACCTATAACGGAGGAGGACACCAGTTTCAAGAAACCTCTCCTCCTATCCCGTCAGTCACCATAGTTCTCCTGCCCCCACGCAAGGCCCACTCAACGATGCGTGAAGGCCCACTCAGTAAGAATTCCTAAAACCCCAAATTATTCTGAACTGCAACCCAGAAGACACTGCACGAACGCAGTGCAAGACTCTGCTAAAAGGTCCTTGATCAACATCGGACGTAGAACTTTTAAAAAGTAGATGAAAATGGGTGTTCAAAGAGTTGCAAGACTCTGCGTTTGTAGAATTAGAATTTTACTAAGTTAAAGGAATCTTACATAGACATGTACGCCTCAACGGCCGACAGACTATGCACGACTCTTTTGAAACAAACAGTTTTTAGATGTTGTTTAGAACGGCACCGTTAAACATTTCACGACAGTGAAGAGTCACAGAAAACACCCACTCCATACTTTGCCTTGACGACAGAGTGTAGTAAAATCACCCGAGTTTAAATTACTGTTAATCAACAGGCGTGCACTTGACCATCGCGGTCCAACTAAAACACTACGTGCAATACGCATCTTGATAGCTGGCTTGCCTAAATGCAGATAAAACAAATAGCGGGAATTGACATCTCTACTTAAAAAAAAAAAAAATTTTTAGGCCTTAGACTCCCAACTGGTATCAGGAACTTCAGCATTAAAGCGTAAGTCTGTGTAACAGAAGAATCATCTCAGCAGCTTGTAATCTGTACCGATATCTTTTCCGCTTTGGAAATAAACAAAAAAAAAGAAATCCAAAATCGCGGTATAAGTAAACCTGTTTCTGACGAAGACAGCTCAGGACAGAGTTATATGTATGTGGATCTGGGCGATGCTCCCCTTCTACAAAGTAAAGGCCTTAATTTTATTGTTAGATTGATGCAATTCACCTAAATTTTAGCTGCTTCTACAAGCAGAAAGCTACTAAAAGATCAAAAGAAGTAACTCGCGGAAAAGTCAGCATTCATGCATGAGAGAGACGTAACTATATATGCTTAGGAAAGCTAATCTATTCCCTTACTCTGTAAGCAAATAGAACAAGACAAGCTTTGACTTGCAGCAAATCTATTTCCTTACTCTGTAAACAAATAGAAGACTGTGAAGTAAAGAGCAGAGTTCCATGAGAAAATTAGCAAATGCCAAAACACATTTGCGTTTTACTTAATGCAACCAAGTTCTTAAATCATAAAATATAGGTGCCTCCCTTTTAACCCGTTAAAACATGCACGATGCATGTAAAATACACAGACATTCTTCAGGTACTGTTGAATTGCTCTGACACCCTCTGGCTCCCATGACAACTTGTCACAGGAAGTGCTAACTCTTAATGTCACTTTTGTAAACAAACCAGCCTGGGTGGCTAAGCTAACCTAGCCTAGCATCAAGCTAACTTAGGCTAAGCTAAACTGACCCATCACTAAGCTAACTTAGGCTAAGCTAACCTAGCTTAGCATCAAGCTAACTTGGGCTAAGCTAACCTAACATAGCTCCAATCCAATGCAGGCTAAGCTGAATAACCTCCACAGTTAGCAGTTAGCATTATTTTCTTGAACCCTTAATCACAGCTGTGTTCCACAGTGCAAAGTATTCTAGAATACTTTCCTCAACACCACTTAGGGTTTCTAATTATTCACTTTCCGTGTTTGCAATTCTTATTAGCCAAAGTTTACCCTCACAGGGTTAGGAATACTCCTTGCTAACCATTGAAGACTAACTTCACAGATGCCCTGTTAATTAAACTCAAGTTTAACTGCAGGTAAACTGCGTAACTAACTACAGAAGAATTTGTATAACCATAGGAATTTTTCGTCGGCATGTTGACTAAACCTTTGGAGGAACACACCCAATGTGGTCTTGAACACGCAACCGCTACAACCCACTATAGAGTGTTGATCAAAGCAAATCCAAAGTTTAGCCACTAATGCCACTGATTATTCTCGACTTCAGATCATTCCCATGTTTTGATCATTTTATTTCCTTTTGCTTTAATTTTGATTTTATTTTTCCTCGTTAATTATTTCATTCCTTTGACCTTGATAATAATAGCAAGCAGCTATTCCCTTGTCCATTAGGTCCTCTATATGATTTAATTCCTTTGCCTCTCTTGTCCGAGTGTGGTTCCATTTCCCATAGGGCCCAGAAAGGAAGCAGACACCCTTATTTGTTATTTTGGCTTAGTTCCAGCCAGTGCACTCGTTTTGTGACCCTCTAACACAAGTAATCTCAACAATTTACTAAAGGCACTACTAGAGTCCTGAGGATCGACAATAAGCAGAATTTAAATAAGAAAGCTGTCCTTTCCCCTATTATCGTTCACACCATCGAGCTATAGTGAACCACCAGCTAAGTCCAGAGAAATAATTTAGTCATAAGAACCACCTTACGTCATTTATTTCATCTCGGCTATGTCCTTCCCAGGAAATACCCTCGGAACCACACAAAACTTAGCCCCCTAACATTCACAGCTAAGATTAGGACAAAAGAGACACTTAGCTTTATGCTTAAATACCTAACGAACCTATTAAGCAGTAGTTCTGAACTTTTAGGGCCACGCATTAATCACTCACAACCAGTGTGCCAGAATGCCACAGAGCCCCTGCGTAACCTGACCTCAACCTCCCAAGGAACCACTGCCACAAACCACGGCATGGCTCCAAAAGGATTTGACCAAGCTAACCAGAAAAGCCACGACATGCAGACCAGACTGTCACTTGCAAACTGTCTAACCAACCTGACTGCATGAAACAGATTCTGCTCGATATGGATTACGTCCAGTCGTGAGGTGCACAGCTTCCTAGCTCGTCAAACAGAGACTGCCAAAATGGACTATTAGCTGTTGCAATAAGCTTCGATCGCTTAACTCCCTGATCCAGAATCATACCAAAGGTTCTCACCGCCGTGGACATCAAGCAAGACCGACTTGAAACTCCACCGAGCTCCGACAAACCACCAGGTATGGAAAGGATGCCAATCTCAGAACTTTGTTTCTTTGAAGCTTGCATCCCACAGTGAGTTATTCCGTAAGCACCCTGGCCTGTCCCTGTAGCATATCTACCATAGCTACGAGACCACAAGCTCACATTACGCAAAGACTTTGTCCGAAAAGACTGGGTAAACACCCTCAAACTAACCTGTCTCTGAGCACGACTCAGAGCTGCCTCTAGGAGGCACCCCACACTTTCACTGAGAGTAAACCGTTCCAAGCCAACAGAGGGCAACACAACAGTCCTGGTGCTCATCGACCGCACCAGAGCAAGAGCTCTGAGCCGCACCTCATCACCAAGAGACTCAAGCCCAACCAGCCCAGAGCGGTACCCCTCTCAACACGCCACTGGTAAGCACAAATCTGAGCACACATCAGATAACAACAGTGCAGCCATGTCACTGACAGCAAAAATCCTGAAGGTGCTGAAAGAGTTTCTGCACAAGATCTCACAAGAAGGACAAGCCAGACATGCTATGTCTCAGCGCAAGACCCAAACAGACACCCAGAACACTGCTCGTCAGCATCACACCACAGAGCTCACTGCCACTTCACAAAGTGACAGCACCAAGCAGCCACCACAACTGACAGCTGCACAGCCTGAGCATGACAACACCGTGTCCCACACAACATCAGCCCAGACGCCAGGACTTCTGGGAAACCTAATCAAAAAGGGGGTGGCACAAACTCTGCCTAGCCACCTAGAGACAATGATTTGAGCCTTGAAGCCATGCTAGACACTAGCTCAAACATCACGCTACTGCCAGCCCAACTCTTTAAAAGACTCAAACAATCAGAGCGAACTCTCAAATCCCAAACAGGTAAGCTGAAGGTGCAATCCTACAGCCAAAACGACATCTGGCTCAACACAGGTAGCTCTCATTCACCCAACAATTGGTCCCTATGTGCCGGATTTACCCAGTGTACCGATCACGAACGATCACGTACGCACGTCTGATTGGCCAAGATCTGTTAGATCGTTATGAGCCTTTAATAGACTTTAAACAACTGAATGTCTGAGCTCAAGTTCAAGTACCCCTCCCCCTCCAGTCACACAGGTCAAAAGAACCTAACTGGCAGGTCACAGAGGTCACAAGAACTCCTGCAACCAGCCATAAAGGCACAGCCTCAGCACCAAATGTAAACGTGAACTTGCTACCCTGCACCTTTCAGCTTACCAAAAACTGAGACTAACCAAATGAACTTTGAGACAACCACCTCTCAACCCCTCCAACCGCCCAAACCGGCCGTCAACCACGACAACGGCAGCTCACCAAGCACATGCTGCTAAACGGCCCAACACTTGAAATTTATGTACCTCGTGACATCACTTCGCCACAGCTTGTGCTGCCACAGTACAAAAAGGGGGATATACCAGCCAGTGTATGCCTGTCACGCACCATGTGGGCTGCACACCGCAGCACCAGGACATCTCGGCATCCTCAAAGGCATCAGGCTGTCCCAGCCGACAGCCGCTGAAACCTTTTCCCCCTTTCTCTCTCTCTCCCCTGTCTCTGTTACAGGATGCTGCTGTTGTGGTCGTCTCCCTGTGCCTCCAGCCAACCAGAGGACAACTGCAGTCATCACCAGGTCCGACATCACACGGCATAGGGTCGACTACCACGCAAGCAGAGCTAAATGGACACCCACGCCGCTGCTGTCAGAACGCAGTCAAACACCGGCATGTCCAGCAACAAAACGAACTGAAATCCTTCAGCCAAAAGGTAACTCACAACAGAGTGCCTCCTCACAGACCATCAAGAAATTGAAAGGAGCTGTGACAGATCCACAACGCTCACGGCATTCTGCTGAACCAGACAAGTGAACTCCAGCGGGACAACGGTTTACTGTCTGCCAGAATGACTTTGCTCAAAACTCAGCATCAAGCAGCCTTTGCTCCGAGACTCGAGCTACCCTGCTGCGACTGAGCCTGAGTCAAGTCCCATCCTTTACGAAACCCATGATTTCACCCTGATTCCAGAACTGGAATTATGAACTGTGAAAAGCGGGGATGCCCAGCCGAACTGAACTTGTTCTCAGCAACATAGCTCTCCTAGCTGTGTTTCAACTGAACACCTGCACCACTGCACCACTGCATCACCTGTTGTCCAATCCTGGACCGCAGCTGATTCTGCGCTGGGTACCTCTAACGGTAATCAACCACGTCTTGACACTTGACTTTCACACTCCACAAGAGACTCAACAAACGCAAACCTCCACAGCCACCACTGGACCCTCAGGGAAGAGGGTACCACACTGGAGACTGCGTCCAACCTCATCAAGCTGAGCCCGAACCTCAGCCTAGCCACCACCTGCTACCTGACTTTCATGATTCACCTGCCCTCCATCCATTGCGATGGGTGTCGTTTCGAACTGGAAGTCCACGCCAGGACTTCATCTAACGAAAAGGGGGAGATGTAATGATTTTGGCCAGACTGAATCAACCGTCCTCCAAGGACTCGGACCCCCCCCCCCCCACACACACACACACACACACAAACACACACACATACACCGCCACACACATTCTTCCACTCACTGGAGTGAGATCATGTTACAAGACTGTGGAATGTGCTTTATGTCTCTGACCCAAGAGATGGACTTTTCTGTGTTAAAAGACATTTAACCAGATATATTCCATGTGTTCTATGTATGTGTGTTTTTCCCCAGGTCACCGTGAAATATCTTTGTTGGTTGCAGCATAAAAAAGGAATTAGAAATAACTTCCTTAGGCATTGTAAACAGAAGTATATGTTCATTTAATGTAACATAATGCTCCTTGGTGTCTCTAGAATACGTATCAGATGAACGACCCGAATATGTACAGAGATGTAAAGTAAAGTGTGTTTTTAATATGTTTTACTGCCAAGGATGATCGAACTGTTTCAATAGTAGCCCTTATGTGAACACACCCCTCCCACGAGGAGCGCGTGGTCTGAGAACAAAGCACCATAAAAGAATGTTTCCCGTGTGCAGCCTCCATCTCCCTGATTGGCTCAAGCCAACAGGAAGGGGATGGATGTCCCCAAGAGGATAAAGGCAGTGCGCCAGCTCCGCCCTATCTCTTCCGAAAACGTCTCATGCCAAGAAGCACGTAAAGGATCTCCTCACGGAGATCCGACCAAGCCCGGGATCCTTTCTTTGATCGTCCAAAGTTTCGTCCTCTTCTCAAATTAACTACCAAGTTCGTTTCCCAGGAAAGGAAGCTGAGACTTTGCCGATCTATTTCCTCGGGTAACGTCACCTCAAAGACTTTTAAGCCTTTCAAACATTCGCGCCGAATGCCAACGAACGCCACGTGACTCCCCACGGAACAAAGAGAGCCAGCGCCACGCAACCAACCATGCACGCGCCAGGACAGGCAGTGCAAAGCGCGCGCGTTCCACGGAACGCGCTCACGCGCTCCACGGAACGCGCGCACACAGGAGAGCCTCTCCATTCATCGTGCGGCCCAACCGGGCCTGGCCACGAGTCCGTGACACACACAGACCAAACATGTTGTGCAAGTAGTATAGTTACCTTCCTTTTAGAGCTTCTCAGAAGCATAAAGAAAGTGTTTTCATGGTGTTCAGAAAGATTAATTGACTGTTTGGTGACTGTAACTCCCTCTCTCTCTCTCACCCTCACTCTCTCTCTCTCTCTCTCTCTCTCTCTCTCTCTCAACTCACTTATCGTCTAACGCCCTGCGTCGTCTTAGTTTGTGTTTAATGTTTGTATATACATGTATCATTGTAACGTAGTAAATGCTTACTTAGTTGCCTTATTGAATGCTTTAATAAATTCAATATGATCATTTGTGATTGAATCACGGTCCTGCTCATGACAAGTCCCTGAAGTGAAAGAGTCGAACGCTGCATGCTTTATATAGCTACACATACCAAAAAGGTTATGTTTTGTGGAGTTGGAATGCTGAATTCTTCTGGCCAGAGAATTAAGTTTTCCCTGCTCTATAAATTAATTGAGCTAATTAATTTTACTTGTCTTGTAAGACGTGGTCTGTGCAATCTGTTACAATTAATTTGTGGTTAATTGCGGAGATACACATGTATACATATAAGTAAAGTTAACAGAAAGCCCTCATCGAGGGATTTATTAACATGTAAGACCGGGCTGATCCAAATCTGTATGAATAATTATTAATTATGAATTATTAATTATGATATGCAAATTCCCTTTATCAGACCCGCCCAGAGTCTTTACAGTGTATTTATCCGTTTAAAATCAGTGCATTAAACAGTTACGCCGTACCGTTTCGGTTTCAGATACGAATACATGTACCGTTCCACCCCTAATATATATATATATATATATATATATATATGAAATTATATGGAAATATATAAATAAAATATATGTATAGGTATGTGTTCCATATATTGATGGAATATATTTTAAATATATTTAAAATTGTATGGAAATATATGCATACATATATGTATAGATATGTGTTCAATATATTGCGGAATATATTGTAAATATATGTAAAATTATATCGAAATATATATTGTTTATATCGAAATATATGCACATTGTTCATTGCACATTCTTGCACATTCTGTAACCGATGCAGGCAGTAATGAAGCAGAGATTGAATCTAATCGCAAGCACTTTAAGTCAAGTCAAGTCAAGTCACATTTATTTATATAGCGCTTTTCACAATACAGATTGTATCAAAGCAGCTTCACAGTGATAACATGACAGAAGTACAAGACAGATAAGTAATATTGTTAAATGGTAAAAATCCCGACTAAGCAAGCCAAAAGCAAGGCAAAGCAAGGCGACAGTGGCAAGGAACCAAAACTCCATCAGATTGGATAGAGAAAAAACCTTGGGAGAACCCAGGCTCAGTCGGGGCCAGTTCTCCTCTGGCTTACATTCATATTGTTTATATATAAATATATAAATATAAATATTGTTCATATATAATATGGAGCCATAACATATCGCCAGCGTTGAGTCGTCTCTTCACAGGCGTTGGGGCATCTGAGATCCCCGTGAGAGGCTGGATACAAACTGGACCTGACAAACGCCATTTTCTCGGGACAACCGTCCCAAGATAACAGCAGAAAGGCAGATGGGAGATAATTAGCATAGCTGATGTTCAGAATGATTTCCATTATACAGGAGTCAGTGTTAGAAAATCACTATCTCACAAACTCTCCGCAACCCAACCATACGCGCCGAACGTGTTGACCCGTTTGTCTAAAAGGCTGTCGAGCCCCGCTGGTGCGTTAAGCAGTTTCAGCGGCAAACGGTTCTGTATGGCATAACAGAGGACTAAAAGGTAAGCGTTATGTGAATGCTTGACTGAAGAGATGCGTTTTTAGTCTAGTTTTAAACTGTGTCAGCGAGTCAGAGCCTCGAACCGTATCGGGAAGGCTATTCCAGAGTTTTGGAGCTAAATGCGAGAACGCCCTCCCTCCTTTAGTGGACTTAGATATCCTAGGAATGACCAGAAGCCTTGAATTTAGTGATCTTAAAGAACGCGGTGGATTGTAGGGCGAAAGAAGGTCCGTTAAGTACATTGGAGCTAAACCGTTTAGGGCTTTATAGGTTAGTAGTAGTATTTTGTAGTTGATGCGGAACTTAATAGGTAACCAGTGTAGAGATGATAAAATCGGTGTTATATGATCGTATTTTCTTGACCTAGTAAGAACTCTAGCGGCTGCATTTTGGACTAACTGTAGCTTGTTTATTGAGGATGCAGTACAACCGGCTAATAAAGCATTACAGTAATCTAGTCTCGAGGTCATAAATGCATGAACTAACTTTTCTGCATCAGAAACAGATAGCATGTTACGTAGCTTAGCAATGTTTCTAAGGTGGAAAAAGGCTGTTCTTGTAACATATGAAATATGATTTTCGAAAGACAAGTTGCGGTCTAGTATAACACCCAGGTCTTTTACTGTAGAGGATAAAGTAACAGGACATCCATCTATATTAAAGTTGTATTGTAAGAGGTTTTGTGAGTAGTTTTTTGGACCAATAAGTAAAACCTCCGTTTTATCTGAATTTAATAGCAGGAAATTACGCGTCATCCAGCATTTTATATCTTTGAGACACTCTGTCAATTTAGATGAGTTAGTGTTTTCATCTGGTCGTGATGAAATATATAATTGAGTATCATCAGCATAACAGTGGAAGTTAATTCCATGTTTTCTTATAATGTTACCAAGTGGCAGCATATATATTGAGAATAGCAGAGGGCCTAAAACAGATCCTTGCGGTACTCCATAGTCTACTGACGTTATCTTTGATTTTTCCCCATTTAAACAAACAAAATGAGAACGGTCCAATAAGTACGATCTAAACCAGCTTAATGCCTGTCCCTGAACACCAGTGTAGTTTTGTAGTCGATCCAAGAGTATTTTATGATCTATAGTGTCGAACGCAGCGCTAAGATCAAGTAGGACTAGTATTGAGATACAGCCTTGGTCAGAAGCTAAAAGTAAATCATTTGTAATTTTAACTAGCGCAGTTTCTGTACTATGATGCGGTCTGAATCCTGACTGGAATTTTTCATAGATATCATTTTCTTGCAAAAAAGAGCACAATTGAGCGGACACAACTTTTTCTAGTATTTTTGACATAAATGGAAGATTTGAAATGGGTCTGTAATTTGCTAAGTTATTTGGATCTAATTGCGGTTTCTTAATGAGAGGTTTTATTACTGCCAGCTTGAATATTTTTGGAACATGACCTAAAGATAAAGACGAGTTAATAATATTGAGGAGAGGCTCTTCCACTACAGGTAACACTTCTTTTAGTAGTTTAGTGGGTATTGGATCTAATAAACATGTTGTTGGTTTAGATGCAATGATAAGTTTATTTAGCTCTTCCTGTCCTATCGTTGTAAAGCGGTGTAGTTGTTCTAGAGGGGCCATAATTGAGGCTGAATCATAAGACACCAAAGAGGATTGTACATTTATAATTGCGTTTTGGATGCTTTCTATTTTCTCATTGAAGTAATTCATAAAATCATTACTACTAAACTGTAACGGTATATTTTGCTCTGGCGATGTCTGTTTATTTGTTAGTCTAGCCACGGTGTTAAATAAAAACCTTGGATTATTTTGGTTATCTTCTATTAGTTTGCGGAGATGCTCAGCCCTGGCTGTTTTTAGAGCCTTTTTATAACGTGACATACTGTCTTTCCACGCGATTCTAAAGACCTCTAAATTAGTTTGTTTCCATTTACGCTCTAAGATACGAGTTTCTCTCTTGATAGCATGCGTATCACTGTTGTACCAGGGTGCTTTAGTTTTCTCTCTAACCTTTTTTAATCTAATTGGTGCAACAATATCTAATGTACTAGTGAAAATGGTGTCTCAAACTGCTAGTCATTTCATCTAATTGATCAGTTTGTTTGGGTTCACTTAGCAGCTTAGATAGATCAGGTAAGCTATTTGAGAATCTATCTATAGTGGTTGGAAGGATTGTTCTGCCTTTTCTATAACGCGGCGCAACATGACATATTTCGGCAGTACGTATTATGCAAGTCACCATGTAATGATCAGTGACATCATCGTTTTGCGGTATAATATTTATATCAGTTGGACTGGTTCCATATGATATAATTAAATCTAGTGTATGATTTAGACGATGAGTGGGACCACTGACGTTTTGTTTGACCCCAAAGGAGTTTAATAAGTCTGTAAACGCAGCCCCTAAAGCATCATTTGTATTATCTACGTGTATGTTAAAATCTCCAACAATTATTGCTTTATCGACATTCACCAATAGATCCGAGAGAAAGTCTGCAAACTCCTTTAGGAATTCAGCATATGGCCCTGGAGGTCTATATACAGTAGCCAAGGCTAGAGATAGTATGGATTTCTTTCTTACATCTAACAGCGTAACATTTAGCACAAGTACTTCAAAAGAATTAAACTTGTGACCTGTTTTCTGAGTAACATTAAAAATATCTTTATAGATTGTCGCAACACCGCCGCCCGACCGATCAGACGAGGCTCATGCTTATAACAGTATCCTGGTGGACTAGACTCATTTAGACCAAAATACTCATTTGGTTTAAGCCAGGTTTCAGTAAGGCATAGAACATCAAAATTATTATCTGTGACCATTTCATTTACAATAACTGCTTTAGGTGTGAGCGATCTAATGTTTAGAAGACCTAGCTTTAAAAATTGTTTTTGTTCACTGATATTTAGATTTTCTGGTTTAATTACGATAAGATTTTTGCTAAATCCTGCACTAGATTTATTGTTTGGCTTCACTCAAACGAGGAATGGACACAGTTTCTATGTAACAGCTCCACACTATGCATATTAGTTAAGTTTGGACAACAGAGGCTGCAATTTGGACTTTGACTTAATAAACAAACAAACAGGTAAACCAGAGTAAACGACAGAACACTCAGAACAGGAACAGGGAACTCAGACGGAAACAATGAGACAACAAACATTACAACATTAAGAACTCACTAGGACTGAACAAACACAGGGTAAAAACACAAGGGAACACAAGCTAAACAAGATAACAAGGGCTCCCGGACGAAGGCTTGTATGCCGAAACGTGATGAAGTGTTTTAATAGTGTTGATTATGGATCACATGACAAACGGAATCACATGACAGACAAGAACAAGGAACAAGACAAAACAAACACTGTGACACATACAATTTATATGGTGATATAGTATTCAGTATAAGTACACACTCTAAAAATGCTGGGTTGTTTTAACCCAACTCTGGGTCAAATATGGACAAACCCAAACATTGGGTTAAAAATATAATAAAAAAATTTAACCCAATGGCTGGGTTTATCCATATTTGACCCAAAGTTGGGTTAAAACAACCCAGCAATTTTTAGAGTGCATGTAACATCTAAAATATATGAATACTTAATAAATATTCAATTCACTACCATTCAAAAGTTTGGGGTCAGTAAGAATTTTTTTTTTTTTGGGGGGAAAGAAATTAGAAAATACTTTTATTCATCAAGGATGAGTTAGATTGATCAAAAGTTACAGTAAAGACATTTATAATGTTAGAAAAGATTATATTTTAAATAAATGCTGTTCTTTTGAACTTTCTATTCATCATAGAATTTTGGGGGAAAAATGTTACACAACTCTTTTCTACATTGAAAATAATAGTTTATGTTTTTGAGCATAAAATCAGCATATTAGAATGATTTCTGAAGGGTCATGTGACACTGAAAACTGATGTGTAATCAGCAACAGTAATGATGTTGAAAATTCAGCTTTCAAATTACATTTTAAAATATATTAAAATAGACTTTTTAATAGTCTTTTCTTCTTTTAAAATAGTCATTTTAAATTGTCATAATATTTCACAATATTACTGTTTGTAATTTTTTTTTTCATCAAATAAAGCAGCCTTGGTGAGCAGAAGAGACTTCGTTTAAAAACATAAAAAATCTTACTGATCTAAAAATTTTGACCGATTAGTGTATACAAATCTCTGAGATTGTCTGCAATATATTGTCTGCTATATTTTATTTATATATTTCCATATAGTTTTAAATATATTTAAAATATATTCCACAACATATGGAACACATATCTATACATATATTTTATTTATATATTTCCATATAATTATACATATATTTAAAATATATTCCACAATATATTAAACACATATCTATACATATATTTTATTTATATATTTCCATACAATTTTAAATATATTTAAAATATATTCCACAACATATGGAACATATGTCAGGGATTCAAGACGCGAACACAGAGGTAAGTGAATGAATATACACTTTTCTTTATTTAAGTGAACGGGTAAGGGTTCAGGTTTGCAGGTGCTCAACGGTGCTTGTGAAGAGGATTCGTGGCAGGAGTCTTCCAGGTGAGTGAATCCTCTTGATAAGGAATTTCGTGATTGTGGGAGACATGCGCTGACTCTCCGTCTTCCCTCTTATAGATCGCTGGTGGGTAGACGAGACCCAGAGAGAATTCCACGTGAGTAGATTCCTTTGGTGCTTTCAAGGGCGAATTAACCAGTTCAGTAATACTTGCTTGCTTCTCTTTTCAGATCATCCGGAGGAGAACGGGACTCAACACTGGATCCAAGACTCAGGAAACGGGAACCGAGGAGCGGATTCTGGGAACATCGGAACAGGAACACAGAGGTTAGTAGATTACAGGTGAGTATACTTTACGTTCTTGGCAGGTGATGATTCAGAGGAAAGCAGAGAGAACTGTTGATGGTCTTTTCCTGTTGGAGGCTTGACGGGGAATGACTGTGAAGCAGGAGTTTTTATGCTGGCTGAGACAATGAGTGCGGATTGGAAACAGGTGCAGGTGATTAATAATCTGGGGACAGGGATCTTGGTGCGGTGACGTATGATGACTCTGATTGGCTCCTGACATTACCCCCCCTCCAGAGTCCGTGCAAGCGGACCTTGGACCTCGACGTCGTGGGGGTCGAACCTCTGGGTCTCGGTGCAGGCTTTTCAGGATACTGTGCATGGAATTCTTGGAGCAGACTGGGATCAAGAACATCCTTACGAGGTACCCAACTTCTCTCTTCTGGTCCATATCCCTCCCAGTCAATGAGGTATTCCAGTTGACCCCCACGACGTCGAGAGTCCAAGATTTCCTCAATGAGGTAGATGGACTCTGGCTCAATGGATGGTATCGGGGGGTTGTCTTCAGGATTGACCTCGGTATCTGACTGGTGTGCAGGTGGATGATGGGGTTTCAGAAGAGAAACATGGAACGTGGGATGGATGCGGTATTCAGGGGTAACCGGAGTTGGTAGGTGACAGGATTGACTTGCTTGACAATAGGGAATGGTCCAATGTATTTGGGGCTAAGTTTCTTACAGGGTTGTCGGAGTCTGATGTCTCTAGTGGAGAGCCATACTAATTGTCCCGGCTGATATTCTGGAGTGGGTCGGCGCGGCGGTCCGCGAACTGTCGGTGCCTGTTAACGGCTTGCTGGATGTGCTGATGTGTCTGATTCCACACTTCTTCACTTTCCTCAAACCATTTATTCACAGCGGGCACTTCTGACGGTTCACCGGACCATGGGAACAACGGAGGTTGATAGCCAAGGACACATTGGAACGGGGTTAACTTCGTGGATGCTTGTCTGAGTGAATTCTGTGCATATTCTGCCCAGAGAAGATATCGACTCCAGATGTTCTGGTTGGAGTGACAGAATGTGCGCAGAAACCGGCCTATGTCCTGGATCTTTCGTTCGGTTTGTCCATTGGTTTGCGGGTGATACCCGGATGATAGGCTCACAGTCACATTCATCAGACTGAAGAATGATCGCCAGACTCTGGAAATGAACTGGGGTCCTCGGTCGGAGACTATGTCCTCTGGAATGCCAAAATTTCGAAAGACATGTTCCATGAGTTGCTCAGCAGTATCAAAGGCGGTTAGAAGCCCTTTCAATGGGATCAGCTTGCATGCTTTCGAAAAGCGATCAATAACCACTAGGATGCAGGTATTACCTTCAGATACAGGAAGATCTGTGACAAAGTCAACTCCAATGTGCGACCATGGTCTATTTGGAACAGGTAGCGGTACCAGTTTTCCTACGGGCAGATTTCTAGGGACCTTTGAGATGGCACAGGGAATACAGCCTTGAATGAATTGGGTGATGTCGTGACGCATGTTGTGCCACCAATACCTCTCTTGAAGTGTGGCCAGAGTCTGGGTTATACCTGGATGTCCAGTGCCCACTGAAGAATGTGCTGAAGAAATCAGAGCCCTACGGAAATCTTCGGGTACATGAATTTTGCCGGGTGGACATCCGAGAACTCTTTGGTGCGGTTGGTCCAATTCCTGGAGTTGCTCGTTGATTTCCCACTGGATTGGATTTACGAATAGCTTCTCTGGTAGGATTGTCTCAGGTTTCTCTACAGGAATATCGGGGGCATGGATACGGGACAGGGCGTCTGCCCGGGTGTTCCTAGATCCGGGGCGATGAGGCGATTTTAAAATAGAACCTGGTGAAGAATAGCGCCCATCGGGCTTGACGGGGGTTTAACCGTTTTGCATCTCTCAGATACTGGAGGTTCATATGGTCAGTGAGAACGACAAACGGGTGTTTTGCTCCTTCTAGCCAATGGCGCCATTCCTCTAATGCAAGTTTTATGGCAAGAAGCTCACAATTCTCTTCTTCTTCTTCTGAGAAGAATGCACAGGGTAATGGCTTAAAAGAGAATTCTGAGCATTGGGATAAGATTCCACCCTCTCCGGTGGTGGACGCATCCACTTCCACCACAAATGGTTTATCTGGATTGGGATGATGCAGCAAAGGGGCACTGGTGAAAGCGGACTTCAGGGATTGAAAAGCCTTCTCAGCTACTGGGGTCCACGACAGGGTCTTAGGTTTTCCTTTTAACAAGGAGGTCAATGGGGCAGTGAGAAGACTGTACTGATTGATGAATCTTCTGTAAAAGTTTGCAAACCCCAGGAAGCGCTGAAGTTCCTTTACGGATGTGGGACTTGGCCAGGAAAGGATGGTCTCAGTCTTTCCTCGGTCCATTTCAACTCCTTCGCTCGCTGAAGGACGTACCCCAGAAAGTCAATGGTGGGCTGGTGAAAGCTACACTTCTCCGCCTTCAGGAACAGATTGAACTCCTTGAGCCGTTGGAGTACTAAGGATACGTGGCGTTGGTGTTCGGGGAGATCCAGTGAATAGATCAGGATGTCGTCAATATAGACCAGAACAAACTTCCCTAAAAAGTCTCGGAGGACCTCGTCCATGAAGCTTTGGAAAACTGACGGAGCATTGACCAGACCATATGGCATTACCTGATATTCATAGTGGCCAGCAGGGGTTATGAATGCAGTCTTCCACTCATCACCTTCTCTCACTCGGATCAGATTGTATGCACTCCTTAAGTCAAGCTTGGTAAAGACTTTAGCTTCTCTGAGTTGTTCAAGTGCGACTGGAATAAGAGGTAGGGGATAGCTGAATTTTACGGTGACCTGATTTAGGGCTCTGTAATCAATGCATGGTCTTAAACCGCCATCTTTCTTGGCCACAAAGAAAAAGCTAGCTGCTGCTGGTGAGGTGGAAGGCCGGATGTATCCTTGATCTAACGCTTCTTTGATGTATTTCTTCATTGATTCTTGCTCTGGAATGGACAGGGAATAAATTCGACCTTTAGGGAGTCGTGCATCAGGGACCAGATCTATTGCACAATCCCATGGTCGGTGTGGAGGTAACCGGGAAGCAGTGACAGGATTAAAAATCTCGGAGAACTTGGAGTAACATTCTGGGATATTCGTTGACAGGTTTTGTGTAGGACTCTCAATAGACGTGGAGTTTACGGTGAGTTTCTGGTTCACCTGCGGATCAGGCGGACGAGGGACTGGATCTAGGATCACGTGACCATGACACCCCCAATGAAGAACTTTACCGGACTTCCACTCAATGGTAGGTTGGTGAAGAATTAGCCAGGGTCGCCCAAGGATGAGATCAGTCTGACTGTTCCGAAGTACAAACGGTTCGAACCACTCTCGATGCGTTCTATCGATACACAGTTGAATGGGCTTTATCTGGGTAGTAACATCTTGCATGTTAATTCTCTCACCTGTTACGGCGTAGATGGAGTAGGATTTGGGAGTGCTGACTTCTCGTAGTTTGAGTCTCTTACTGAAGTTTCCCCGAGATGAAGTTTCCCGCGGACGCCGAATCGATGATTGCTGTGACCGAGACGCAGAGTTCTTCAGTTTTGATAGTCACCGTGATTGTGAGGGGTGTTGAAACAGTGGGATGATAAAACTGAGCTCACCATCAGATTTCCTGGTCGAATGGGGCAATTGAGTCGGAAATGTCCCTTTCCCCCACAATACATGCATAATCTGAGCTCTCGTCTCCGAAGACGTTCAGACTGAGAGATCTTGAAAGTATCAACTTGCATGTCTTCAACTGGACCCTCAGACGGTGGACTTCGAACACTTGTTTGAGAACCTGGGCTATGGTAAGACTGTTCATTGTAACAACTTTGGGATCTTTGATTTACTCTCATGGCTTGCTGCATGAATTTCTCGAGTCCTAAGGTATCATCATATATGGCCATTTGGAGGCGTAAGGCTGGATTCAAACCTCTTCGAAACACGGAGATAAGCGCTCGTTCATTCCAACCACTGTTAGATGTGAGCGTGCGGAACTCAAGGGAATACTCAGTCAGTGACTTCCTTCCTTGACGTAACTGTAGCAGGTTTTCTCCGAACGAGGAATCTTCCGCTGGTTTTCCAAAAACCTCTTTGAAGTGCTTAACAAATTCTTGAAATGTTGCTACCACTGGTGACTCTTTCGTCCATAATGATTCAGCCCATCTCAAAGCCGCTCCTGATAACTGATGAATGACAAATGCTACTTTAGATCTTTCTGTGGGATATAGTTGAGGCTGTAGTTCCAGCGCGAGTGAACACTGCAATAGGAAGCCATTGCAATCATCCGCCCGGCCAGAGAAGGGCGCTGGGCGAGACGGAGGACTGGCAAAGCAGGTAATCGCAGAAGCAGTGTTTCCGGAAGCCCCTGTGGGGAAAAACACCGGCTGTGCTGGGGTAGCGGTTTCAGATAGTGGATTTGCAGCAGCTTCGGGTCGTTTGGAAGTCATCTTGATTTTACCTCGTTCTGTTGCTGTTTTGGTCAAGCCTTCTGTCAGGATTCAGACGCGAACACAGAGGTAAGTGATGAATATACACTTTTCTTTATTTAAGTGAACGGGTAAGGGTTCAGGTTTGCAGGTGCTCAACGGTGCTTGTGAAGAGGATTCGTGGCAGGAGTCTTCCAGGTGAGTGAATCCTCTTGATAAGGAATTTCGTGATTGTGGAGACATGCGCTGACTCTCCATCTTCCCTCTTATAGATCGCTGGTGGGTAGACGAGACCCAGAGAGAATTCCACGTGAGTAGATTCCTTTGGTGCTTTCAAGGGCGAATTAACCAGTTCAGTAATACTTGCTTGCTTCTCTTTTCAGATCATCCGGAGGAGAACGGGACTCAACACTGGATCCAAGACTCAGGAAACGGGAACCGAGGAGCGGATTCTGGGAACATCGGAACAGGAACACAGAGGTTAGTAGATTACAGGTGAGTATACTTTACGTTCTTGGCAGGTGATGATTCAGAGGAAAGCAGAGAGAACTGTTGACGGTCTTTTCCTGTTGGAGGCTTGACGGGGAATGACTGTGAAGCAGGAGTTTTTATGCTGGCTGAGACAATGAGTGCGGATTGGAAACAGGTGCAGTTGATTAATAATCTGGGGACAGGGATCTTGGTGCGGTGACGTATGATGACTCTGATTGGCTCCTGACAACATATAACTATACATATTTTATTTATAAAGTTCCATATAATTATACATATATTTAAAATATATTCCACAATATATTAAACACATATCTATACATATATTTTATTTATATATTTCCATACAATTTTAAATATATTTAAATATATATTCCACAACATGTGGAACATATAACTATACATATATTTTATTTTTATATTTTATATGTCTAGCACATATATTGCAGTATAATAAAGCATATAAAGACAAACTTATAAAGACAAACTATATGTAAAAAATATATGACTATTTTGGTCTTGATTGCAATATACTGTATGTATAAATATATATAAATATGGACTATGCATATATTGCAATATATTGCACAATATAAATATTAAATCCTATATATGGGAATATATTGCCTAATATATCACATGGTATATTCCAATATACTGCAATATATTTTTGTTTCGTAAGGGTCAGTCCTAGTGAGTTCTTGATGTTGTAATGTTTGTTGTTCCCAACAAACATTGTTCCCATCCTGAGTTCCCTGTTCCTGTTCTGAGTGTTCTGTCATTTACTCTGGTTTACCTGTTTGTTTGTTTGTTTGTTTGTTTGTTTGTTTGTTTGTTTGTTTGTTTGTTTATTAAAGTGCTTGCGATTGGATTCAATCTCTGCTTCATTCCTGCCTGCATCGTTACAGAATGTGCAAGAATGTGCAATGTACATATATTTCGATATAATTTTACATATATTTAAAATGTATTCCACAATATATTGAACACATATCTATACATATATGTATGCATATATTTTAATATAATTGTACATATATTTAAAATATATTCCACAATATATTGAACACTATCTATACATATATGCATGCATATATTTCAATATAATTGTACACATATTTAAAATATATTCCACAATATATTGAACACATATCTATACATATACAGTATGTATGCATATATTTCCATACAATTTTAAATATATTTAAAATATATTCCTCAATATATGGAACACATATCTATACATATATTTTATTTATATATTTCGATATAATTTCATATATATTGAAATGTATTCTACCATATATTGAACACACATGGGACCTTATATCTTTACATACAGTATATAACCAATACATTATCCCATACAAATTGTAATACATTATGGTTAATAAATATAAAATTGCATATATTTTGGATATATAATTACATATATTATATATTCATTTACCATATATTTCAATATATTGAAAGCGGCAATCATTTGTATATTTTGCAATATATTACAATATATTTAATATATTGTATAATATATGTATCATCAATATATTACTCCATGTATTTCCAATATATAATATATTGGAAAATGGAAAGGAAAATAATATATTACAATATATTTCAAAGTAATATACAGTATTGGTAAATATATTTTTCTTTTCATAAGGGCTTTCAGTGAAAGGGTGTAAAATTAGACGGCCGAGGCCACGCGTGAAGTGCTAGCGGGCTAAAGCTAGTAGTCGAGATTTGGAAGGTTGGATATAAGTAGTGATATCAAAGCAATCGAATTGTTTTTTATAAGGAATAGTATCATGGATAAGTTCACATGATATAAAAATAGAAAGTGCTTGTTTATAAATGTGTGTTAAAGAAGAAAATCAAGGATTAATGAGGCAATTCGCAGGAGCTACAGACACAAACACCGACCACACGCGCATACGCATCGATAAATCTTCAGTCACATGATGTGACATGATGAGTCACATGATGTCACAGAACCTGCGCAAAATTCCCTTCATAAAACTCAGTCAGCTGATTTCATGTAATTTTAGTGCTCAAATAAAAATTATGTAATTAATGACTCACCCTCATCTCATTCCAAGCCCGTAAGACCTCCGTTCATCTTCGGAACACAGTTTAAGATATTTTAGATTTAGTTCGAGAGTTTTCTGTCCCTGCATTGAAAATGTATGTATGGTATACTTTCCTTGTCCAGAAAGGAAATAAAGACATCATCAAAGTAGTCCATGTGACACCAGTGGGTTAGTTCGAATTTTTTGAAGCATCAAAACAAAATTTTGGTCCAAAAATAACAAAAACATCTCTGGTTACGTATGTAACCTTAGTTCCCTGAAGGGAATGAGACGCTGCATGTAACCGCTATGGGAACGCCCCTGCGTGATGAGTCATGAATGTGTGCGGTGATGACCATCCTGCCGCTTCACAAATGTCATTAATGGGAACTCCCGATAACAATGCCTTAGAGGCGGCCATACCCCTGGTTGAGTGAGCCCGGACAGCCAACGGGGAAGGCTGACTAGAAGACTCGTATGCAAGTGGGATGGCCTCGACCACCCACTTACTCAACCTCTGCTTAGATGCAGGAGAACCTCTCTTAGGAGGCCCAAAACAGATGAATAGTTGTTTCGATTTCCTCCACAGGGCAGCTCTGTGGACGTAAGCGTCTAAAGCCCTCACAGGACAAAGCAGATTAAGTTTCTCCTGGTCTGGTGTTAAAAATGGAGGAGGACAGAAAGCCTGCAGCACAATAGGCCTGACAACATTAGTTGGAACCTTAGGAACGTATCCCAGTTTAGGGAGGATGAAAGCCTTCGCCATACCAGGAGCAAATTCCAAACACGAAGGAGAAACCGACAGCGCCTGAATATCTCCAATCCTCTTCAAGGAAGATAGTCTTCAGAGTGACAAACTTCTCAGGAACCTCTTCAATGGGCTCGAAAGGAGCTAGACAGAGCCCCTCCAACACAACCGCTAGGTCCCAGGTCGGCACCCTCGTACGCACTGCTGGCCTCAGCCTCAGGATACCACGAAGGAAACAAATTACAAGAGGATGTCTCCCGAGAGAAGCTCCACTCAAAGGGACGTGGTAAGCAGATAAGGCCGCCACATACACCTTCAGTGTGGAGTGGGATAACCCCGTGGAGAAACGCTCCTGAAGGAACTCCAGCACTGCCGACAATGGGAAGTTAACTGGGTCCAACTCGCGTTCTCCACACCAAGAGGTGAACATTTTCCACCTCAAGGCATATAATTTCCTTGTGGATGGAGCTCTGGACTGGAGGATGGTCTCCACGACCTCAGTCGAGAGACCTGATTCTACATCCATGTCTTGCCCACACAATCAACCTGATTGTGATAGATGCGCTGAAGGTGACAAAGCCCACTGGGGACAAAGTGAAAGCAGCTGTGGAATTACACAGGAGCACAGTAGGTGCGTGAAAACTGAAATCCACACAACGCCAGATGGGAATGCCTGAGCTAAGGCCTAAGCAAGACTGCCCTACAAGGTGGAATTCAACATTTTATATGTTGAAACGGTTTCTTGAGTCAAAGGATGCCATTGTCTCTACCCTAGCCATTGTCAGTGCACCTGTTGATCCTCTGACCCAAGAGGAATGGGAGGTGGTGGAGGAGTTGTGCAGAGTCCTGGAGCCATTTGAGCAAGTTACTGTGGAGATTAGTGGAGAGAGGTACAGTAAGCAGTTATTTCTACAATTTATCCTGTATATATATATATATATATATATATATATATATATATATATATATATGTGTATATATATATATATATGTATATATATATATATAAAAATCTGTTCTCTCTTTTTAGCTATGTGACAGCCTCAAAAATGATACTCCTATGTAAGGGGCTGCAGCGAATCACATCCAACCGCCAGAGAGAAGCAAATGTAACCACAGGGCAAGTGATAGAGTTTATGGACACCCTATGTTCATCAATGGACAGAAAGTTCCATAGAATGGAATATAATCACGTTCTATCAGAAACAGCTGCACTTGACCCCAGGTTTAAGAAGTTAGCCTTCAGTGATGCCAGAGCGATTGATGAGGCTCTTCAAAGAATCACCTCAGCAGCAGGGAGGGACAGCCCCAGCAGTCAGCTGGCTCAGACACCAGGGCAACAGGAATCAGAGGGAGCAGAAGGAGCAGTAGTGCCACAAACGTCTGCTGTTTGGATGCTGTTTGATGAGAGAGTAACTGGGAATGCAGCACGAAGGAATCCCTCAGCAGATGCCATAATGGAGGTCCGATCCTATTTGGAGGAGCCCCTACTCCAAAGATCTGCAGATCCTCTGATCTGGTGGAAGAACAAGGCCTCTATCTACCCACGGCTTACTAAAGTCATGATAGGGAGATTCTGCATAGTGGCCACATCCGTTCCCTCTGAGAGGGTCTTCTCAGAAACAGGACAAATTATTTCTGAGAGAAGAAACCGCATCAGCCCCTCTAAAGTAAGGCAGCTTGCATTTCTGAATGCAAATCTCTCATTAAAAAAATATCAGCAATGTGTTTGTGTGTTCATGCTAGTTATACAAAACATAACTAGTGAGATAGTTCATGTTGGTTAGTTTTAACATGCCAATAAAGAAGAGAGAAACGAGGGACCCAGTTTAATCCTTTTAAGTTATTTATTTTTCTTTAATATAGGTTATATTATGTTGTTAAGATTGTATTTGTTTTGAATGTTGTTTCTATACATTAAAAAGTTGTAATTTAAATGCAAATGTTTAATAGTATTCTTTTTCATAACAAATCAATGCATTTTTAAAGAAATTTTGAGACATTGTGAGTATGATTTAATTGAGAATTGTGATTATGATAAATTCATAATTTAATTAGAATCGTTTTCACACCTATCATAGTCAAAACATTTTTTTTAAAGAGCCGTTTGTGAGCCAAAAGAGCCGGCTCTTTTCAGTGAGCTGAGTCAAATGAGCCGGCTCACGAAAAAGAGCCGGATTGCCCATCACTAGTACCAGTCTCTCGAGACTGGCCTCTGGGGCAGTTTTTAAAACATAAACAGCGCCCTGTGACCGTGCACAGGCAGAGTTTAACGACCGTTCTGTATTGCTCCCCAGAGCAAACGAGCGTCCCTCGGGAAAACACTCACTGGGACCGTCTACGCCCCATCGTACCGGCAGGGTTAGCAGACACGGCCCCTGAGGGCACCGAGAGAGATTCAGCATATTCAGTGGCGAACACCCCTCTCTCACGGTGGGGACCACCCTCAACATCCTGACACCTGTGGCGTCAGGACCTCTTTGACGAGGCCTTCCTGGCGACAATAACCGTCCTCAGATCGGTTTTGTCCCGGGAAGACTTCGCCTGAGAACGCCGCGTCTCGGCCCAGTTCTGCTGGGGGAGCGCGAGACGCGACACTCTGCTTCTGCTGCGCCCTATGTGAAGAGCTACCTGGCGGGCGGGGCTGCTCCCACCCAGCACCCCCGGGGACACGCACACGGAGGGGAGATATTTATGGAGCGCCCCTGCCTGCTTTTTTCCCTCCTGAAATCTTTCGATGACTGAATTCACCGAGCCACCAAACAGACCATCGGTCGACAGCGGCGCATCCAAAAGAAAAGCTTTGTCTTTCTCCTTCATGCTTGCTAGATTGATCCATAATTGCCTCTCTGTGGCCACCAGGGCTGCCATAGAACGGCCAACTGATCTGGCCATCTCCTTGGTGGCACGGAGAGAAATATCTGCTGCCTGACGCAGTTCTTTAATAACATCAGTGCTCACAACCTCCTCCTCACTAATATCCTTTAGTAGATCTGCTTGATACGCTTGGAGGATAGCCATCATATGCAAACATGATGCTGCCTGTCCCGCTGCCGAGTAAGCTTTGCCCACCAAAGCCGATGTATTTCTAAGTGGCTTGGTGGGCAACGCCGGTGTTTTAAAAGATGATGCCGTATCAGGAGAAAGATGGCTCGCCAAAACTTCCTCCATCCTCGGCATCGCCGCATAACCCTGACTCTTAGACCCAGCAATATTCGAATACATAGATGTCTGGTGCATTAGAATTCTCACAGACACTGGTTTATTCCATGATCTACACACCTCGGTGTGTAGATCAGGAAGGAAGGGCAAACACCGGCGTGGAGGTAGAGAGACGGCGTGGCGGTAGAGAGACGGTAAATATCTCTCATCTTTACTCTTCACTCTAGTTTGTTGTTTTTCGACTGGCCATTCAATGCTTAATTTTTCTACAGCCCTAGTCAAAACCTCCATCAGCTCTTCACTTGTGGGAGACTGGGATGGCGAGTCCCCGATCTCCGCTATGTCTTCAATAGATTTAACCTCCATACTTTCCACATCCAGTTCCTCGGAACTGGATAGTTGAAGTGATGGGACCTCAGCCTGGGCAGGAGAAACCGCATCGTGGACCCCCGCACCGAGATCTGAGGCGCTGGATCTATGAGGTAAGGGCAGAGAAAGGCAGAGCCCGTCTCCATCCCGCTGATAGATCGTAGTTCCCTGCATTCTCTTGCGGTTCTGTTATCAAGCCATGTTCAGTCATGCTGATGACGTAAGACGCTGCTGACGTGTTATCTGATGCGCCCGAGTTTTGTCTACAGTCTCTGAGAGAGACACACACTGTAAACAAAACAATCTTTGCAAACATGTCTAAGGATTTCGACAAAGAGGAAGACTTGCATTTTTTTGTCCAGCCATATTTATTTGAACCCGAAAACACGGACACACCCAGATAACACATCAGCAGTGTCTTATGCCAAGTTCAGACTGCACGATTTTCAAAGTAGTCGGGTCGCTGTTTTTTTCACACTGCATGACTATCTTGGCCAGCATTCAGTCACTGCTGTGTTCACACTGGACGATTGATTGGCGACAGAAGGTTTCACACTGCATGACTTTACAATAACTACGTTTCACAACAAACACACGTGAGATGGGAAAAGGAAACAACGCAACACCACACGTGCAAGACCGGAGTTCTCACGTGAGACTTTTTTTTTCGACCCCGTTGTGGTACAGCTCAGGTGAAACGTCAAACAGACACGAGTGTTCCTGCCAAATTTCGACAAATTTTTCTTCCATTTATTGTGTCCAAATAGACCAAGAAGAAGCTTTTTTCCTGAAACAATGCCATATCATGTTTTTTTTTTCTGAAACAATGTCATATCATGTGATCTATAACTCCTCCCCAAACTCCCTGCTGCTATGTATTTTGCTCTCTCACTGCCTGCCGGTGATCGCCGATGTAGTTTTCAGTCAAAACACTTTTCACACAGCAAGATTTTGAATCGCCGACAGGTCCAGATATTTAGCATGCCAAATTCTGATTCTCTCAGTTTGCGTCTTTGCTCATTCACACTGCGTGATTGTCACTCGCGTGAACGAGCGCCGATTTGCATGTGATTTCGGGCATTTGTCTGCGATTTCTCAAAACCTGTCGGCCAAAATCGTGGCTAAAATCATGCAGTCTGTACTCGGCATTACGTTCACGAGTCACTGCAAATTCACAATACAAATAAAACATCTCGTTAAATAGCAGCATTCGTTTGTTAAATAAGATACTTTTTTTCCCTTATCAAAACTAATAATGTCATATACAACCACTGATAAACATTATCGTTTTGATGAGAAAAAAATACAAAAGCGGATTAGAACCCAGAACCTCCGACACTCTTGGCAAAAATTCTGCCGCTGGACCATTACAGTACAAAAGAAACACAGGCGGATTTATGTATTTATTCACATAAAAAATCACAACACTAACAATTAGATCCCACTGAACGACCACTTAAACCACCACTTAAAGTACCATCACATTTTCGGTCAGACATCATCACATATTTGTATACATTTTTGTTTATTTACATCAGTAAGCTAAAAAAGCTAGAAAAAAAGAATGTATGCATAATTGTACCCAGCACTTTTGAAAATGCCCTTCCGAATACATCTCTGTCCCCAGCACATTTTAAACCAAACTGACGCCCATGCTAAATAGAGTCCTAGTTTTTGTTATTTTTGGACCAAAATTGATTTTCGATGCTTCAAAAACTTCTAACTAACCCACTGGTGTCACATGGACTACTTTGACGATGTCTTTATTTCCTTTCTGGAAAAGGATAGTATACCGTGTATACATTTTCAATGCAGGGACAGAAAACTCTCGGACTAAATCTAAAATATCTTAAACTGTGTTCCGAAGGTCTAACAGGCTTGGAACAACATGAGAGTGAGTCATTAATGACATAGTTCTCATTTCTGGGTGAACTAACCCTTTAAATCCATTAATGAGAATGGCATATTTAATCTAAATGTGTATTTCAAATGTAAAACATAGTTGAAATCATTATTTTTATTTATTTAAACTGTTATTGTGAACATGCACTGTGTTTTTGAATAAGAGTTTGCTGTCAATTCCTCAGCTCATCATTGGTGTCGCCAAACTGCTGTGTCTCTCAAATGTGAGTGTGTGTGGCTCAGAGTATATTTACAGGTGCGCACATTCTCCTGTCAAGTTTGTTTTTAATAGATCAGAAGCTTTGCGCGGAAGAAACATCCCATGTTTATAAATGAAAATATTTTATAAAAAAATAATAAAGTTATTTCCAAGTCTGTTTGTCTTCCACCCTCAAACAATGTATGTCTATATATGTCAATGTTATACAGTGTCGGCACAAATCATGGGTTTTATTTAAAGTCATATTCTTACTGAATAGAAGTCAAGAACATATAGAAAAAGACACTTAACTTGAATACTTGAGAGAAGTAAAATGTATGTCTTTGCAGTATTACAATTCAAGCACTAACACTTTTCACAAAAATGTCTGCTACTGTTAAAAAAGACAAAGATATTGGGACACTTGCCAAATGTATAAGTGGAACATGTCCATAGTTAAAATTATATACTACAACTATGCAAAAATAAGCAAAACTGTAACATGACTTTACTGGTTTAGAAAAAAAAGTGAGGAATTTGCTTCGCAATTCTGAACACTGCATGGTACACAGAAAATATAATACAATGGCTTTTTAAGCAAAAAAACAAAACAAAACATCTGGGCTGTAAGCCAATAGTAGGCTGCGCCCTTGATGTGAAAGATAAATTGTTTTATCTGATAGAAGCTGGCTGCCAGGAAATCAAAAGTGATTTGATCTCCAAATGAAGTGAACTGTTTTTCTTCATTGCTTTATTTGAATATAGATTTAACCTGCACATCATATATGACAAGTTAAGCAATAAATACTGTAATATGATATAATGTAATATTCTATATAATTGACATAAACAACACATTGAAGCTCCTTCCACCGGGCAATGAAATAATAGCTAGACATGGGTTTTCAAACCTCTTCAGGAATAGTTTGAGAAAGCGATCTCATCTTCCTTGTGCCATCAGACAGAACGGCTGTCTGTTCCACACGTGTTTAGCTGGAGGATTCACCCCATGGCTGCCTAGTGATCAGTAATGGAGTCACACTACTCACCCAGAATTGCCAGATAATGCAATATTTTTTTGTACTATGCTATTGCACCCTTTTCATGCCTTGTGTAGTCTTGATGTTGATGCCAGCACTTGCGCTTGAATGACCATAATCTGATTCAACAAAATTTGAGAATGTACCAAATAACATCTTGAAAAAAAAAATATATATATATACTTTTTTTCCAGGTATTAACAGGCTCAATGACACAAAATTGCCCACATTTTATTAGTGTCCTAGAAATGCATTTATTAGAATATACGTTTACAGTAACTAAAAGTCAATGCAGAGGGCCCTTGCATGACAGTGAATGGTTTGAAAATGGAGGAAACAGTATTATATAATTTAATATGTGTGAGTGCCAACAGAGAAGGTCATGTCAGCATAATGACAAGTAGGTATTTACAGCCTCACAGGAGAAACAACAGTTTTAGGCCACCAAGAGTATGTGTGCATGGCACAAAGCCAGATACAGTTGCATAATCACCACTGAGAGGCTCAATCCACAGAAACCACACATATACACATGCCAAAGGGGCCATCTGATGTGGACAGCTATGTTCATTAATGCAACCTCAGTGGATTACACTTAAAAAACACATTCAGATACATACATACAATGCAGAGTTAAGTATTATAGTTCAGAATGAGAAATACACAAGCAAATTTATAAGTAGAAACTTAATAGCCTACAAAAAAATCTATGATGTCTCATGGAAAAATAGTCCATCCCACACTTTAAAAACCTCTCCAAAACAAAACTGAGCACTTGTAAAATAACTATAATAATATGATAAAATATCAGGAATAGGTGGCAATAAGTAAGGAATAATTGACGACAGGCCGTTGAATTATTAGAAAAATAATGCACACCCGAGGTGGTAATGCGGTCACGAGCAGAAGCGGAGTGGCCGTACACCTCGGGTGTGCATTATTTTTCAGGTAATTCAACGGCCTGAAGTTAATTATTCGCTTATACTACAGTTACCACACCTGAAAACATTGTTCAGATGATTCATATCAATACGTTTGTCAAGTTTTTTACATTAAAGCGCTCTTGTATGTAGGACTAATTTCTTACGCATCTAATCCCATGCCTCCGTTGCTAATTCCAAAACGTCCTTTTAGAGGTAACGGAGGTTTGAGCCACTGATAGCAGACTAATGTAATGATGGGGAACACACTTACAATTCGCTGAAATATTCGAAGACCGACTGTTTTCATTGACTGTAGCAGGTCTTACTAATCACCAACTGTGAACACAGACTGAACGCGCTGCTGTGCTGAACGCACGTTGGGCATCATCAGTCAGAAGTATTAAATTACATTCATAACTGGCGTAGGTCAAACTAGTCTGTCCCGGCTTAATGCAGTTATTAATACAGTTATTAGAGAGAGAGAGAGAGAGAGAGAGAGAGAGAGAGACGTTGAAATAATGAGACAGAAAAGCATGCGCATCAATATTATTTATTTATTTATTTATTAACTTCGTTTTAATTAATTCGTTCATTATTGTTTTCTATAATTGACAGTAGATAACCCAATAAATGAAAAACACAAAGGCCTTTTAACAAGTAAGCCTATAAATAATTATTTATTTGTTATATTATCTGGAATAATTACAAAAATCTGTGCAGCAGGACTATTAATTTCTTTATAGGTTCAGTTTAATTTTCTATTTAGCCCATTATATATAGGACTATACTTTATTTATTAAAATTAAACTGTATGTGTCAATTGATTGTGAAGTTAGACATCGAAAATTGCAGATCAAGTGCATGGGGCTGCATTTCTTCTCTTGTTATGAATTGAATACTAACTCCGCGCAGTGATGTGGAACTGTAATGCGGTTCAAACTTGCCTGAAACTACTTTAGCCGTGCGTTTCCCTGAAAATAATTGCACACCTTTAGAATGTTCTCAGCCAATCAGAATCAAGCATTCAACAGCCCTGTAGTATAAAATAAAATACAAATTTCAGAACATAAGATTTTTGACTGCATTAATACAGAAAAATGCTTTCAAAGTGTGCAGTTATAGCTTCTATCCATCATCGCAAGAAGGCCTATGTTTACCAGCCAAATTTGACCCCTATCTGTACCATTTTGGATAATTATATGAAATTTCATTGTTTGTGAAGGTTACATGCAATGCTGCCTTAGAATTTGGACAAACAAAGGTATAATTATGCCAATTACCTTTTGGAACAAAGTTAAAGAGGTGTCAGTAAAGAGGTTAAAGACCAGAGCTGTTGTGTGAGGTAATTAAAAACCAGATATCTAGTTTTTATAGGTTTTCAAAACAAACTACTTAGCTCTGTTCCAAAACATACATAAAGAATTTCAAGGAAGAAAAAGCATTGTTAAATGAGATGGTCTAGCCCAGTGGTTCTCAACCTTTTTTTTCAGTGGGCCACACTATGTCTAAGTTCAAATTTCACAGGCCGCATTTGGCGTCACCAATGCAAACTAAGATATTGAGCATTAAGGTATCTAAATGATGACAGTTAGATTCATTATTATTATTATTATTATTATTATTTAGAGAGTGTATAGTTCTACTTACCATTAATGGGACACCTGATGTTGTCGGGAGCTGACCAGTTTGGTGAAATTTGGCTCAAAAGGAGTAACAGCACAATGAAGTTGTGACTGTAAGTTGCAGTCTGTTAGACGCGCACCGGAAACGTGACTTGATGCGCGTCATTGCAGAAAATGTACGTTCGCAAATGTATGTCAACCCAAATATGTAAAGTACTTTTGAACTTAATAATCTGAGGTTTTGTCCAGAGATGTTTCGCCACATTTCTGTAACTGAGGATGATTGTTGCGCGGTATGGCTGTGTCCTCTTGCCTGAACATCCATCAGTTCATCTTTGAGTGCGCGGCGGGACAAACCGAAAGTTGCAGCCAAGTCCTTGATTTTTTCCACAGGGAAAGTCAACGGCTCTCTGATGAAATGTCCTGCAGATTTTATTTTCTCAAAATCAGAAAAACGAGAGGTGAATTTTTCCTGCATTTGACTGAGAGTTTTAACGAATCGTTCTTTTTGTTGTATGTCCAGTACACCCTCACACGCGTCATTCAGAAGTGGAAAGTGAATTAAATCATCATCTTTGAGTTGTGCCGTGTACAGCCCTAGCTTCATTTTGAAACTGTCAACACAGCTCAACAGGTCATCAACATGTTTTTCGTCACCTTGAAGTTGTAAGTTCAGCTTGTTTAGGTGAGCTGTGACGTCTGAAAGAAAAGCAACGTTTGTTTTCCACTCATTGTCTCTCAAGACTGGAAATCTTTCTCCCTCGCCAATGTCATTAAGAAAGTTTACAATCTCGGGGAGTACAGCCAGAAAGCGATGCAAGACTTTTCCGTGACTTAGCCATCTTACTTCACTGTGCAGAATGAGGTCTCCGTAAGCACTATCCAGTTCGCCCAACAACGTAATAAAACGGCGGTGCATGAGAGGCTGCGCTTCGAATGAAATTGACCACCTTGACCACAGTGTCCATAACCTCCACGAAGTATCCATCAACTAGCTTGCTGCATAGTGCTTGTTGATGCACAATACAGTGAAATGCCAACAAGTCAGGGGAGATTTTTCGCATTTCAGCAACGAGACCCTTGTGTTTTCCCGTCATTGAGGGCGCACCGTCAGTAGTGATGGAGACAATTGAGGATTCCGGTACGTTCATGTCTTTGCATGCTTCACTAAGTGCTCTATAAATGTCCTCGCCCCTTGTTCGTTCATGTAGCGATTTCAATGCCAATAAATCTTCTGTAACCTCAAAAGTCTCAGAATTCACACATCTCACCCAAATGCAAAGCTGCAACATCTCCGATGTCTGTCGATTCATCCGCAGCCAAACTGAGTGCTGAAGCAGTGGCTAGCTTAGTTTTTAGTTGTTCTGTCAAATTCTCAGACATTTCAGAAATTCGACGAGTAACTGTGTCATTGCTGAGCTGTAAACTTTTTATCCTGCGAATTATTTCGCTCTTGTTGCTCAGGTCATCAAACAGACATCGTGATTCCAGAAAACAGTTCTAGTAACTCTAGTATAATAACTTCTAGTATAGTAACTAGCTCTCCATCACTGAAAGGTTTGCCGTGTTTGGCAAGGAGCCAGGGAATTTTGAACGTTGCTAATGTCACGGCCTGAGACACTTTTAAGCTAGCTCGCATTGTATTTTGTTGAACAATGCAACAGCATTGCGACGGGCCGCATGCGGCCCGCAGGTTGAGAACCACTGGTCTAGCCTACAGAGGATTGTTTTTGTCGCCTAGTGAAAGTGTAATTCAGCAAATTCTCTCAAAAAAATCCTGTCGTCACTGGAACGCAATGAATTCTGAGGTAGGCTAGGCCATGAAGGATCCATCGGTTCACAGAAAACGAAGGACACATTTGGAGGTCATATGTGAAGGAGCCTTTGAATAGGATGTTACCTCAGCACACCATCAATACACAACAATTTATGAGATTAAAACCATGTTTGTGCTCCAAACTTACTTTATAATGCAAGTGTTTTAAATAACCTTTTGTGATCTGATTTGGCTTCAGATAAAAAAAATGAAAATATATTATTTTATAGTATTTTGCACAATGATAAAGTCTATATCGATTAGCATTACATTATGAGTATAGCTATTATAATGGAAATACCTGACAGGGCTTAAAAGAACACAGGTAAATCAAATATCATTGCAATCATGTTTATTGTCTTCAAAACATCTTTATCTGCATGTTACAGCGATCTCTGTTAGCTTTATGCATAGACAGTAAAAGAAATGGAAGATTTCAACTGAGAAGACACTTTCTGCCTGATGTCTGAGCGACTGCGCAGGCTCAAACTGAGCTTGACGGCAGTCTGACATTTGTACATCTTCTAGTAGCTGTGCCAAGACAAATCTGAATCACCTAATTGACCCTTCGCTAAGCCACGCCCGAAAACCGCCACTCCTTTCATTTCTTCCAATCATTTCTTTGCAACCGTAACTATGCACGGGAGGTCTGGCAAGCTTTCGAATGAGGGAAACATGCTGAAGCATTGTGCGTATGGATTGTGCAAATCTGATACCGGTATATAAAAGCTTGGAAGGCCTATCGCAATGACGGGGAGAGGAATTGTTTTCCTTCCAGAAAATCTAAAAGCCAAGGGGAGAATGATTAGCGTAATCTAGCATCTACTGACCCATTCACAAATACTGGTAAATGTCGACATGCTTAACAAGAACACCTATTGCTTGGAAATATTTACGGTTCTTTCCCAGATAGCAAACTGACATTGAATCAACGTGGAAACATGACATCGAAACAACGTTGATCTGAGATTGTTTTGCTCATCGAATTAACGTTGAACCAACATCAGATGTGTCATTCTTTCAAAACTAACGGAAAATTAACTTGAAATCAACATTGTTTCAACGTTATGAAAGCAAACCAATTTTCGATTTTCATTTAGCTTTGAAGAATGCCGTGTCTGACGTTGGTTCAACGTTAATTCGATGAGCAAAACAATGCCAGATCAACGTTGTTTCGATGTCATGAGAGACGTCGTTTCCATGTTGATTCAATGTCAGTTTGCTGTCTGGGTTGGTCATAATGATATAGGTTAACGTAAAATAAGACGATTAAAGAGACAAGACAAAGGCTCACTGACATACTTTAAAATATATTTCAGCATTTTGTCCTACTAACCTTAAAGGATTAGTTCACTTTTGAAAAACTTTTGCTGATAATTTACTCACCCCCATGTCATCCAAGATGCCCATGTTTTCATCAAAAACCTTAACTTCTTTTCGACTGAGGACAGAAAGACATGGACATCTTGGATGACATGGGGTGAGTAGAATTATCAGCAAAAGTTTTTCAAAAGTGAACTAATCCTTTAACTTAACCCAATTCGATACGCGGCTCTTCCGGTATTAGTGTTATTCCACAAGATTTATTGATAAGCTGTTTGATTTATAATTATTAAGATTATTTTCACATATCCTGCTTTGTATGAACATAGCTGTTCCTCAATTTGTGTTTCCCATTTGAACGGTCAGCGTATGAGGCGCTGCTGCTAGCGCTGGGACTCTATAACGTTAGGCTTTAACTACAATTTTTAAGAAATTATTCTCTAATCAGTTGCATATAATGTCATGAATATATCCCTTCGAATGCATATGTAGTCCCTTTTGTCTTGCTCTCTCAGATATTTCACTTGTTTGCCGAAAATGACTAATTATCGCATTGGGAATGTCTAACACCGGGTGCATGCACACTATAATAGATGGGCCAGCCAGAGAAGCTTGACAGCGTAGCAACAGTAACTAGGGAGGCAGGGCTTAGCGAAGGGTCAATTCCTCAAAAACGTTGTTGAAATATTTTGTCCCGTTGCTTTCATGGATTCTCTATCTATGGGCTTCTACTTGACTTTATGCATTCATGTCTCCCCGTTTGCCTCATAGACAGGAAAAGATTTCCTGCGAGCTTCTCCTCTGTCGATACGGTAATGTCTCTGTTGTGCGACGGAAAGTTGCATGGTTATTATGCAATCGCTTGCCTATTTTTTTACAAAAACGGCTTTGACTGGGCCGTAACGTAAGATACAATGTAATGGAGCATTTTATACATTGTCGTGTTTCTTAGAAATAAATAAAGGACAAATAGAGTCTTTCAACACCTCAGATGTAAAGTTATTCACTGTCAAAGTGACGCCAAAATGAATGGGAGTCAATGGAATGCTAACAGCAGGTGAAATTCTACTGCGTCAGGCTACACGAGGCTTCAACTTCCGGCTGATGGATTATCCCCTTGGCTTTTAGTCAGCCAGTTCCTGGAATGTCACATGATTACGGCACTTCTTCGTCTGTTCCATACATGGACTATACTGTGCAAGAGGGTGCCATCACGCTGCTGGTATGGACTGAAAACACAGTACATCAGAGTATCCAGCGCACTCATAAAGATTACATTGATGCATTTGGGTATAAATTCAATAAACATTATTCCTGTCTATAGAAATATGATGAAAACCTATGCAAATCTATCAATATTTCTCAAAATCTACACATTGTTGAGCTAGAGAAGCCCTGCAGGGACGTTGTTTTGTAAGCGCTGTCCTGACGAAACCACAGGAGTTTTTTCTTAATGGGAGCGGCTGATGCTCATAACTCATATTAAAGTTATCGAACTCACAAATTAAGACATAACGGTCACTATACGTTTCTCAGAATACAATAGTGGAAAAATACTGAAACTTGAGTCTTATATCTTTTTAATGGTGTATAGTTTGTCAAGATAATAACATTAAAGTCCCTGTAAAGTCAATTCTACAAAAAAGTTCTAAACACATTATAAATGTTACATATGTATTGCTAAAACATATTGCAAAGTCTGTGAACTGTGAAGTACTGAAATGTGCAGTTAGACCGTTAAACAGTTTTTCACCATTGCAATTTTACGGATTAATTGGGCAAGGCTAAAACAGGCTCCGTGACGCACTGCAGCCAATGAGCTCCTGGACACACCTCTATTTGATGACGCACAGAGTCTGATCTCCCATAACACACAATAACACTCTGTGAGCACATTCGCATTCACAGCTCAATCTCAAGTGACTGTCAGTACTACAGCTGAGCCTACAGTTTCCTAGCTAGCTATGCCTTCGACACTGACATGCATGGGCTACTACCTGGATGCGATCATGCACAAAACAGATCGGTATCTTCATTTAAATTCCCTTAAAAACGATCACATCAAGAAGAGGTTTTAGAGAGCCTATACCTTAATGAAGAGCTGAGGATCACCGCCAACACCCTCCTCTGTAGAGATCGTTTTACACTGGATCATTTTATAAACTTTCCTCAGAGACAACTGGGATTCACTTGATAATTCACTGATAATCCACTGTTACTGGTGAACCAGGCCGAAACGACGATCTCCCTGGCTCAGCCAAGCACCAAGATTTCTTTGACGTCCAGCTTCAAGTCTCCTTAATCCTGAATGGTTCCATCGCAGCCTTCCTCTCCCTCCTTCTCAGCCATCTAGCTCATTGGCCTTGTCTCCACTGTCTACCTGCAGCCCCTCAGCTCCTCCAGTGGATCCATCTTGGCCCCTCCAACCCATTCGGCTCCACCAGGTTCTGCCATCCCTCAAGCTCCACAAGGCTCCCTCAGGCCCTCTGACTCCACCTTGGTCCATTATTGCACTGGATCAGCCCTAGACTTCCAAAACATCAACTGCGCCTCATTTTCTGTTCTGTTTAATTTGTTTATTTTCCTGTAAATCTCTCGGTTGCAATATATCTATGAGCCAAATATTGGATTAGTTTTTTTGAGTCAACTTGTTTTCTTTCAGTTAGAACAAGTTTTGAGTTTCTTTTGGATCTGATTAATCGTAGGATCGATAGGACATATGTACCTACTTTTTTTAAGAAAAAGGTTAATACTGTACAATACGAGTGCACTAATATCATTAATTCATACGTAACTAATGCACAGATAATACATGAGTTAATGTATGACTCATGAAGATCTAAACCATCAATTAATGATTACTGCATCAGAAACTAATAAAGAGTCTATGATTAATAGATTAAGTAATACATTAATCGCTATTAATTAAATGAGTCATCATATATTAATTCCTTAAATATATTTTATTAACTAATAGTATAAATTAATGTGTTAATTACCACAATTAATCAACACTACGCACTTAAACATTAGCTAATGATTTGCAAAGGTATCATTATGTTATGACTGGTTGAGGCACATGGCTATTAAGTAATTGTTAAGTAATATGTCATTATGGTTATGGGTTTTGTCATCCCCACTAAATGTCTGTGGTGCAGTTGCACATGCTGTGAGTGTGATGTCAGAGAGTGTTTGAAGGATGGGTAAGTTAGGCCGCACACAAATATCAGCACATCAGAATCTGAAATACTGATGCTAACTGGACGAGACCATTACAGCTGTCTACACTGGACATGACAGACCATTGCAAGTTCATTTCTCCTTCATAATAGAAGTAGCGAAGAGTTTGGAGTTCGATCAGAAATAGAGTGAGGCATTAGTTTACTGTCGGGTTTTGTGTCATGAAGCATTGTGTCACATCCAGTGTTGTATCACTGATTGTAATGGGTTCTAGTTTCTTTGTTCGGTCTCAGACACAGTGTTATGAAATAGCAGAGCCTGGTCACATATTCTCAGTGTTCTTCCTTTATATCATAGAGCTCAAGCCTACCCTTACATGCCCTGGACACACAAAACACACGTTCATATACACAAACTAATTTGAGTATAACATGCTTTCTATTTCACAGAATATCTAGAATATCTAGAATATAAAAATCAACTGTTGGTGGTAGATCCTTCCAAATTTTTGAAATTTCCAAAACATTGGAAGACACACTCTGTCATTTCATATCTAGACTAAAAACACATCTCTTTGACATAGCATACACATAACATATTATAGACTTCTATAATTCAATGTTAGGCTGCATAGATTAGATCAGCTGGAACCGGGAACACTTTCCATAAATTCTGATGTACTTGTTACATTACAATAAGGATGGCGTCTACACAAATATGAGTCTCTCCGTTTATCTTGAGGTTTACCGCAGTCTGCCGGATGCTAGGCCGTATGCGGATCAGATGAAGGACCTGAGCCTGGACACCACGACAACACAGTCCTGAAGTGTCAACTAGTCTCTCCCCTGTCAAGGCCTCCTCACCTTTACCTCTGTACAAATAAACATTTGTGTTCCTTCAGGTGATCAGGTTTGTAATTTCAAACAAACAGCAACTTGACACATTGAACAAACAAATGTTAATAATAAGAATAATAATAATGCATTTCTATTTAAAAGTGCCTTCCTGGACACTTAAGGTCACTGTACAGAAGTAAAAACACCAGAATATGTCAAATAATCAAGAGAATAAAATAAAACATAAAACATTGTACAAGTAAAATAACAAATACTAGTAAACAGGACAATGGATGTTTCACAGTAAATAACATATTTTGAACAGGTAAGCCTAGATTTTGAATTCTGTGAGTGAGTTTATGTTCCTAATGTGAGATGGAAGAGAGTTCCACAGTTTGGGTGCAGAGCAACAGAAGGCTCTGCCCCCCATAGTACTGAGGCGGACAGAACAGAGAGATGAGTGGAAGACGAAGGAACGGAGAGTACGGGACAGGGTTACATTTTATTTCGATAGTCACTTTAGATGTTCTACTAATTATAAATAACTTTTCAACTACATGTCAACTAACTCTCAGAGTATTAGTATATTATAGTAGACTGTCAGTAGACTGTTAGGTTATGGTTAGGTGTTAGGCTCTGGGTTAGGAGAATAAGTTTTACTTGTAGTCGCCAAGTTACTTATAGTCAGTAATGTCTGTTGGGGGACCAACAAAATAAAGTGTTAGCAGATATTAAGCTGACAGTCTACTAATACGTTAATGACAGTTGGTTGACATGTAGTTGAAAAGTTACTTATAGTTAGTAGAATGTCTAAAGTGCACTATCAAAATATAGTGTTACCCGGGGACAGTACTGGCTCTGAACGGAAATGCGATGTGGAAACGTGTTGGCCTATCACTTTTGTCCCTCTCTGCTATTATAGTTTTTCGAGATGGCAACCTGGCCCATGTATATAAGGATAATAAATTCTTTGTTTATGAGGATAAGTCAGATAATTGGCAGAGGTATTTGTACACTATTGAGGACATATTTCTGAATAAAAATATTGATTTTAAATAATAAAATACATAAAGTATACATTGTTCCTTTTAAACATCTCAGGTTACGTCTGTAAACCTGTTTCCATTGAGAGGTAACGAGATGCTGCGTTGACCCGTAGTACGGAACTCGAGGTGCGCACCCGAGTTCGGAAGACAGGCATTCACATCATCCAGACCAACCAAACTCTAACGTCATTCGACCCCGGGGCACACCAAAAGTGCTAGTGTGAAAGCCCCCAAAGTTCTTCCTGATCTCAAGTATTAAAGGTGGAGGACAGAAGACCTGCAGCACAACAGACCCACAAACTTAGTAGGGAGGGACCTAGGAATACAACCCAACCTGGGGTGAAGAAATACTATCAACATACCAGGTGCAAATAAGTTTGTGCAGGCCTCAGCCTCATGTACCACGGAGAAGACTAAATTAAGGATCTCTCCTCAGGGATAACCCAGCAAAGAGGCATTTATTACAGAAATTAATGTACCAACAGGACACAAAACAAGATTCAGAAGGCATTCTGTGCACCAGGCAGAGAGACAGTTTTCATATCAATGCATATTTATTTTTCTTGTGGAGGCAGCTCTCAGACTGGAGTATGGTCTCCACGACCCAGTTCCGAGAGACCTGAATCTATGATTGATATGGGGCGGCAGTGGCTCAGTGGTTCATGTAAGTAGTAATACAATCCACCTTATGTCAAACTGTCAATCAAAAGATGATTGATGACAGTCCCGCTCCTTTCCCCCGCCCCTTTGCCCGCCCCTTCCCCGCCCCTTTTGGCATAGGATGAAAGGGTTGAATATAGGACAAAGGAGATAAGAGGTGATAAAAATGAGATAAAAAGTATCAAAATGAGATAAGAAGAGAGACATCTGGGTTGACGAGATAAGATCAAAAGGCATCAAATGGATTTGACAGTAAGTTTTATGACCTATTGCCCTCTTAAACTTGATAATGTCATTTTGTAACAGTTGTTTTTAAATAATAAAGATAAGATCAAAAGGCATCAAATGGATTTGACAGTAAGTTTTATGACCTATTGCCCTCTTAAACTTGATAATATAATTTGTAACAGTTGTTTTTTAATAATAAAGATAAGATCAAAAGGCATCAAATGGATTTGACAGTAAGTTTTATGACCTATTGCCCTCTTAAACGTGATAATATAATTTGTAACAGTTGTTTTCTAATAATAAAGATAAGATCAAAAGGCATCAAATGGATTTGACAGTAAGTTTTATGACCTATTGACCGTCTAAACTTGATAATATAATTTGTAACAGTTGTTTTTTAACTGTAAAGATCAAAAGGCATCAAATGGGTTTGACAGTTAGTTTTATGACCTATTGGCCCCGTCAAGTCTTGATCATGGCTTGTTGTAACTGTGGCTTTTGAGTGTTTTGAACGTCGCCGCATCCCCTGCATGTCCCTGAGCTGCAGCTGTGAAAGTGATAAGAAAAAAGTGTGGAAGTTCTGTAAAAGAATATAAAATAATCTTACGCATACGCTGAACCAAGCATTTCGTTTTAAATAAAATGGAGACACAAAATGTATTAGAGAGTTGAATAAAAACAAACAGCTTATACCGTATGAAAACAATGCAAATGTTCTTTCGTGATTCAAAAGCATAATGGAGCAGCGCTCATCTAAATGGGCCTCTCTCTGCGTGTGTGTGTGTGTGTGTGTGTGTGTGTGTGACAGACATGGATACCTCCCCACATGATAAAGTGTGTGTGTGTGTGTGTGTGTGTGTGTGTGTGTGTGTGTGTGTGTGTGTGACCAAAATTTTGCTTTAGATCAAATAAAATAATCTCATGGATCCACAAAAATTGCAAGCAGTTAAAAAAATTATTAGAGAGTTGAATAAAAACAAACAGCTTATACCTTATGAAAACAATCCAAATGAATTATCTCACTGATTCAAAAACATAATGGAGCAGCACACGTCTAAATGGGTCTTTTTGTTGTGTGTGTCTTTGTGTGTGTGAGACAGACATGGCTATCTTCCCTCACTGATAAACTACCGGATCTTTATGAATACTGTGAAAGTGAGGACAATTTATATATATTATTATTATTACTTTCACTAAACATGCTACCACTAGGCTCAATTTTTTAGGAATCATGGGGTGTCTTTTAATTTTTATGCAGTACGATGCAGATATCTCCCTTTGAAACATAATGACAAGCAAGGCCTAGAAACTTTGCTTGCCTGCTTATCTGACGTACGGTCCGGCATGTCCTTGAATTTTCTGCACTTGAATGAAAGTAAAACTGAAGCAATTGTTTTTGGCCACTCTTGGAAAAGCAAACCCCGAACACTGACTATGATTATTTAGACTCTAAACGAGAGCACACATTTACTCCGATTTATATCTCTAAATTGGTTGACAGTGTGTTATAGAGTTGAATTAAACATTTTGTTGCTAGTTTTTAAGGCTTTGACTGGTCTTGCACCATCCTATCTGTCAGATCTTTTAAATGTGAAAAAGTCAACAAGATGCTTGCGATCCTCAGACAGCATTATACTGTCATATCCAAGATCAAGATTGAAGCTGCGAGGTGATCGTGCGTTTTCAGTGGCCGGTCCTAGGATATGGAATAGTCTTCCTTTATCAGTGAGGTCTGCATCATCTGTACATGAATTTAAATCTAAGTTACAGTTTTATCTTTTTACTCTTGCATTTAATTCATGACGTTGGTTTCTCTAAACCCATAACCTAGTATTTTATAGTTTGTCATTATATTGTGTGTGGTTTGTTTTATACTTCTCCATTTGTACAGCACAGTAGGTCAGCTTCTGTTGTGCTTTATAAATAAATGAAATGAAAATAAATGAAATGAAATGACATGTGTCACACTAAAGTTGAAAAAACATTGTGTTCTATATAAATGAAATGGTTATAACATTTACATCTAGTCATTTACAAATATAATATTTAACACTAACTATAGTTGAAAAACACTGATCTTCAAAGGTATATAAATGAAATGGTTATAAATGTGCAATTATTAATTTACAAATATAATATTTCACACTTAAGTTGAAAAACATGCTGTTCTTTAAAAGTATATACATTAAATATACAAATAAAAAATATAAATATAATATTTCTCTCTCAAACACCCAGAGCATATGAAAGTGATAAGAAAAGAATTGTGGAGGTTTATCTGCTCTGTAAAAGAATATAAAATCTTACTAAAGCCTCCCACAAAAAGTTTAATTAAATGTAGAACTATTCACTGAACCAAGCATTTCAGTTTAAATAAAATAAAAATCTTACTAAAACCTTACACAAAAAGTTTAAATAAATAAAAACTATCCACTGAACCAAGCATTTCGATTTAAATAAAAATGGAGCCACAAAAAAAAAATTGCAAGCAGTTAAAAATGTATTAGAGAGTTGATTAAAAAACATACAGCTTATGAAACAATGCAAATATGAATGATCTCACACTGGCTCAAAACATAGGGAGCGTGCGTCTATGTATTTCTCCCTCCCTCCCACTCCCACATTGCTAGGGACGCTGGAATTTGATCTGACTAAAGTTGAAAAAGCATTGTGTTCATTTAAAATGATATAAATAATATACAATAAAATATGTAATACAAAAATAAATGTCGTCCTGGACCAATTATTTTGAAATAAATAAATACATCTTGCATGTTTTACAGAGTTTTCAAGAAAAATTACACAGGTAGTGCCTGCCAGCATGGACAGTGTGCGTGACAAATAGGCCTAAGTAATATCATCGCTGTTTTCGTACAACCGGTAATAAATTACTTTTCATTCATAAGACTTATTTTCAGGAGTGACAGTTATCAGTGAAATATGGCGCTCGTGTAATCAAAAGGTCTGCCTACCCCTGGGTATGTGAATTGGCCTTGAAACTAAACACTTCAATTCATAGAGTACTGAAAGAATATAGTGGACACACAGCTCCACCGTTTTCCACAGGCTCTTACTGTAAAAGCTATAAAATAGCCATAGACACGGTTGTGTGCCATACCCCATGTCTGGACCAAAAACTTTTGCACCCTCTTCTTTGACCACCTCATCAAAAAATGCAAAACAGTGAGTATTTTCTCTATAATTCATTTATGCTACGGTCTTTTAAACAATGCTATTGCTGTTTATCTGTATTATGCAATGATTTTTAATTTGAAAAATTGTTTATACATAAGGATACGACGATATAATTCAGTAGTGTTTTAAATAGCACTGGCAACGTATTTGTTTTATCCACATTATGCTATTGGTATTTTTATCAGCTTTATGGTGGTGATACACAGATACTTTTATCTACTATATTAATTTCTCATAAAGTATGATTTTAAAAATGTACAACATTGTTTATGCTCATTATGCTATGTTTTTTTAAACCATATCACAAAAGTATCAGTTTAAAATGACTGTTTTACAGCAATGTTTATTTTGCATTATGCTGTTGTTTTAACTGTTGTATTTTTTTTAACTGATGTAACTAAAATCTGCAACATCGTTTTATTTAAGCCGCGGAATTTCCATAAAAGACCTTAAAATAAATGTTTTGGTTTTTAAATCCTATTTAGATTATTTTAGTCAGACATGCTTATATGTGCATAGGCCTATTTTATTCCTCTTCATTTACTTACTTTTTAAATTTTGGTAGGCTACTTTTTAATTCTTCTTTTACTGTGTCTTTGATTTTAACTTTTAGCAATTTGCATGATAAATTGTTTAACATGTAAGCTATATGAATGACACTGTCACAATGTGATAGGCAAAACATATAAATGTCAATTCAAAGCTATTTACATAGGCTAACGCTTTTCATTGGCATTTAAAATAACATGGTCATTCCTTCTCTCTATCTCTCTAGAGAGAGCAAACACTGCAGGACAATCAGGAATCCAAGTAACATGTTAGGGTGGTTTATATTTATTTTTAAAGAGAAAAACATTATAGAGTGCAACAGGCGCTTTCTGGAAGTAAAAACATTTACTTTCTCCATACGGAAATTTATTTTAAAGACAGACCTACTGTGAGCTAAGAAGTTGTTAATACATTGTATTTGCTTCTAAATAAAGCCTTCAGCTTCTTTTTTTTTCTTTTTTTTAAATAATTGTGTTTCACAGTTGAACTCCTTGTAAAAACTACATTACCCATGAGCCATGATGCTGTAGTGAAAATGATGTCAAACATAGTTTAAATAAAAAATTAAAAAAGCAACACTTTTGCACTCTATGTAAAATGAACAATTGACAGATGAACTGACAGATATTTTATGTTAACAGGCAAAATCTCTGCATCTGATGATGGCCATGTGTTTTCGCCGATTATAACTTGGATTAACTCTTGGCTCCTTTGAGATCAATATGACTTCTGGCAAATCAAATGTGCCGGTAAATTGTAAGTGTAATACATTTTTCACCTATGTAATTTATAAAATTTATCTTAATTAATCAGTCATAGTTAACTATTTGGGACCAATTTTAAGGAAGGTTACATTCTGGTCTAACAGTGTCATATGCAAAATTTGCAATACAGAATTTATTTTGTCTGTGTTTTTGGTACTATTGGATCGAGTTTTGTAGAATTTTCTGCGATGAATTCATTTTATGTAGTGTCATGCTCCTGGATTATTCAGAATCAGAATTGTAACTATTACTATAGCCTTTATCAGCCATTTATTTTACTGCAGACTTATTAAAATTATTTATTTACTGCAGATTTTATCAAAGGCACGAATTAACTCAATTCAGGGCAGCGATAATAAAAGAAGAAAAAAATGAACAATTGACAGATGAACTGACAGATATTTTATGTAAACAGGCAAAACCTCTGCATCTGATGATGTCCATGTGTTTTCGCCGATCATAACTGGTTCAAGCTCCTTTGAGATCAATATGACTTCTGCCAAATCAAATGTGCCAACAAATTGTAAGTGTAAAACACTGAGAAACTATTAAAACAGTTTTAGCCTATGTAATGTAATGTAGAAAATGAATCTTAATTAAGCAGTTCTAGTAAACTATTTTTAACAATTTTAAGGAAGGTTACATTCTGGTCTAACAGTGTCATATGCAAATTTGTAATACAGAATTATTATTATTATTATTATTATTATTGGTACTATTGGATCAAGTTTTGTAAAATTTTTGTAAAAGCCTTTATCAACCATTTATTTTACTGCAGACTTATCAAACTTATTTATTTACTGCAGATTTGATTAAAGCCAAATACTGCCCAAATACTGGGAAAGAAGAGAAACAGGTTAACACAAGGTTAGATTCAATTTTTATATTCTTCCCCATTTTGCCTTCATTTTCCTTTTTCTGTTATTGTTTTCATTTTTATATTCTCAGATCATCAAAGGTTTCTGAAAGCAAACACCAGTCAGTTGGTAGAAAATTGATCCAATAATTGACAATCTTGGTTGCTCAATGAATCAGTTACAAATGTGCAAGCAGATCCAACAGAAGAAGATGAGGGAACAGCTGGACTGTGTGAATTGTGAAAGCATTGTCAACGACCTGGTCAATGCTTTGTTCAAGCATGAAGAATCTCTCATAAAGAAACGGCAATAACAACTGTTGTAGCCTATTGTTTGGCATTATGTACTTTAACAGTAAAAAATAAAAAAAATGTTTTTAATAATTGATTGGCGATGGAGTTTCAATTTTTGTACTGAGAACCATGTATATTGTACAAGTAAAGAAGAAACCAAACTGGCCATATAATGATATATTGCACATAAACAATGGCAAAGTTTGTATTCCTTAAAAACAGGCAAAGTTTGAGAGCCCTAATATTGGTGTAATCTCTTCGAGGTCTCAACCACAAACGCAAAACTTTGTGGTAGGTAATACGGGGCATAGCTTTCCTAAAGGAAAATATTATGGAAGTGATTTTTAAACTATATTTTATTTATTTATATTATGGTTTTCATGTTGATTTAAACTTTTTGTTATTAACTATTACCTTTACTTCAACATCCAGCACAAAATGAAAGAGATTAATGTTCTCTGACCCCACAAATAATCAGATAATGGAATGTTCACAAACTACAATTAGATATTCTCCTGCTTAGTATGTTTGTAATTAGTAGGGCTTAAATCTTTGGATGTATTTTGTCACACTGTAGCGATGCAAAGTACCACAATTTGTAAATCCTGTGGACTGAACTTTAAAACATATTCTTTACGCACGTGTCCAAAACAACCATGTAAGATTCAACAGACCAAATCACTAAGAAAAGCACTGTGTATAATAATTCATACACAAACGTTAACACATGATGGTTTTATTACTATTCAGATAGCTAGTAGATAATACTGTTTCATATTTTGTATGTTGGACCGTATGTGTTTTAGGTATAGACTTTTCTTTTAAAGCAGTCAATATTCAGTGTTTAGGAATGAATGACCATTAAATATTTAGGTGATACTATTTCTGTTTGAGAACTAAATGATACTTTGTTCAGTGCAACTTTCCCTCTATCTATGTTGTGGAATCACACATATTATCACACACAGTATTGATATAAGCAAATATTACTTAAGTTACTTATAGTATTAACGCGAAAAGTAAACGCATGCTGTTTTAAACTTTACAACAGAATCACATCTGACTATTCATTAAAGCTTGAGGCTGTTAAACAAAGTTCGGTAAAACCTGCAGATAACATTTCACAAAGTAAATTCTAGAGATCAAATTGATCAGTTTTGAATGTATGTAACTGACATTTTATATACTAGTCGATTACGCCGTTTACATCATGATTCTTTTTGTACAGTTTGCAAAATCTATAGTCTCTGAGCGTGGTCAAACATATAGGAATTTATGAAAAACATGAACAGATATTTCTACACGAGATATTTCTTTTAGAACATATTCCAGCTATGTCTACGAGACATCGAAATGAAAGATGAGTATTACTGTTTTTCTGAAACCTATAAAACTATTATACTTCAAACTCGTCTAGCTATTGTCCGTTTCACAGCACAGTCGTATATACACAGTTATTTTGTGTATGTGGCTAAACAACGGTTAAGCTAAAGAATTTAGTTGATAAGCGGTATTTTTTACATGTAGGCATCAGTCTTTTAGGCCTGATCCAGAAAACAGGCGTCTTAATAATCGTTATGAAAAGTAAGCAGTTTGTGGCCTCATCATCAAAATGTTTTAACATATAGTAAATATCAATTGTTACATAAATTATATGTGAAACACGCTCAGTAGCATTAGAGCCGGATTCTTGTTTATATCGAACATTGTTATTGAACCGCATGTTTAACGGTGTTAGTGTTCTTATATTGTTTACCACGGTTTTATTTTTAACAACACATCGTATTTTGTACGGTGTCTTCTTAACACTTTCTCCCCATGGATATCTGCTTCCTACAGTTAGCTGTAATGTTAGTGAACTCTTTTTTCATATACGACAGTATTCACATGAATTGGATTGATTTAATAAAGGATGGTTTAAACCATCATAGGTTTTAAATAGCACTTAATTTTTATATTTTAACCCTTTATGAAACCTATCTCTGAATCTATGCAGGTCGTGTAAAACATCTATGTAAATCTATCTATGTTTTTAAAAATACAGCAAAACAAAGAATGAAGACATTCGTTCTATAAGTGACCCTCAAAATCTGGGCATACAACAAAACAGTACATTATCAGAAAATTACTTTTTCTGAATAATCTCACCAAGTGCTGGTGCTTGATAACTGTTATCAAGCGTGTTTTACGCGATATTGATATCACTTTTTAATTTCAACTCGATACATTTGAATGCGCTAAAGGTTTATAACTGAACGTACTAGTGGGTAAAAGTTAACTTATAAAATAAAATAAAATAATTCCTAGCTATTTTCTAATATAGAGAGAGAATCCTATAGAATAAGTTATGAGCTCGGACATGACCACGAAATAATTTTTTATTTCAACATAGTGAAGTATGACAATAACGACATTTACAGGTGATCTAGCAACAATAAAAAGTTGCGGCACGCAATCAGGTTTTTCTCTAGGGCATAGTTCGTCATACTTTCAATTATGTCATCCACATCTGTTTTTAAATTTTTTGACAACAGTGACACACAGAGATCTGTTACAAACGTACACATACAGAGTAGTTCATTGATTTCAAATTCCTCACAAGATTCATGAATCACATCCAAAACTTTTCTGAGGATTATGCCGGCCGGTTCTTTGCCGTTCATAAACATGGGCGTAACATCTGTCCAAGATCCAACCAACCCTCTTATGACTTCCATTTCTTTTTTGAGATTTTTCACACGCTTGGTATCCCTTCCGGCAATCGTTGTTGTCATCAAACGCACCCTCGATGATCCTGTGCATCAAGCTAACCATCGGGCCTCTAAAATGATCTTTAAACATAGAGTCTAGTATAGCTCTTAAACGACAGTCTTTCCCTGTGGCGCACTCGCAAGCCGGATGACGCAGTGCCCCCGTTACGACAGAACTCTGACGGGGGTCGCTCTCCATCAGCTTTTGCGTCGCCATTTCAGAAGTTGTTTGATTTTTCGGTCCTCTATTTGATGATGAAAGATTCTGTATTCTCCTGGAAGTCCTTACAGCACAATCGTCCAGGCCTTGTGAGTCGAAAAAGCGTAGTTTGCGTCAGACAAACAGGAAGGTTGAAGCGGCCTTTGACAGTCTGTGTAACAACCAGACAATGTTCCTTCGACTTTTGTTCGATGAGATGTTGCAGTAGCACAGCAGTCCGCTACTATTAGAGCTAGCGCCAGGGGTTGTGTGTGATAACTGAGGCTGGGTTCTGTGTAAAGTTTATCAGCCCTGATCGATCGTGGTCCGCCCTAACCCCCGTGGTCATGACGTCGTAAAAGGCTATAAAGGATTAATGGATGGATGGATGAATCAGAAGGAAAGTCAAGGAGAAGTTATGCATATGCCACCAGAGAGAATTCTATTAATTACACCAAAAAATATATTTTAAAACATATGGATACGTGAATGTTTGCAATAAGCTCCGTAACAAGCGTTTAGAAAAGTAGATAGGGTGTAATATAACTTTTAGCCACTATTAAGACGTTCAGTTATAAACCTTTAGCGCATTCAAATGTATCGAGTTGAAATTAAAAAGTGATATCAATATCGCGTAAAACACGCTTGATAATAGTTATCAAGCACCAGCACTTGGTGAGATTATTCAGAAAAAGTAATTTTCTGATAATGTACTGTTTTGTTGTATGCCCAGATTTTGAGGGTCACTTATAGAACGATGTCTTCATTCTTTGTTTTGCTGTATTTTTAAAAACATAGATAGATTTACATAGATGTTTTACACGACCTGCATAGATTCAGAGATAGGTTTCATAAAGGGTTAAAATATAAAAATTAAGTGCTATTTAAAACCTATGATGGTTTAAACCATCCTTTATTAAATCAATCCAATTCATGTGAATACTGTCGTATATGAAAAAAGAGTTCACTAACATTACAGCTAACTGTAGGAAGCAGATATCCATGGGGAGAAAGTGTTAAGAAGACACCGTACAAAATACGATGTGTTGTTAAAAATGAAACCGTGGTAAACAATATAAGAACACTAACACCGTTAAACATGCGGTTCAATAACAATGTTCGATATAAACAAGAATCCGGCTCTAATGCTACTGAGCGTGTTTCACATATAATTTATGTAACAATTGATATTTACTATATGTTAAAACATTTTGATGATGAGGCCACAAACTGCTTACTTTTCATAACGATTATTAAGACATAAAACACAACGCCTGTTTTCTGGATCAGGCCTAAAAGACTGATGCCTACATGTAAAAAAATACCGCTTATCAACTAAATTCTTTAGCTTAACCGTTGTTTAGCCACATACACAAAATAACTGTGTATATACGACTGTGCTGTGAAACGGACAATAGCTAGACGAGTTTGAAGTATAATAGTTTTATAGGTTTCAGAAAAACAGTAATACTCATCTTTCATTTCGATGTCTCGTAGACATAGCTGGAATATGTTCTAAAAGAAATATCTCGTGTAGAAATATCTGTTCATGTTTTTCATAAATTCCTATATGTTTGACCACGCTCGGAGACTATAGATTTTGCAAACTGTACAAAAAGAATCATGATGTAAACGGCGTAATCGACTAGTATATAAAATGTCAGTTACATACATTCAAAACTGATCAATTTGATCTCTAGAATTTACTTTGTGAAATGTTATCTGCAGGTTTTACCGAACTTTGTTTAACAGCCTCAAGCTTTAATGAATAGTCAGATGTGATTCTGTTGTAAAGTTTAAAACAGCATGCGTTTACTTTTCGCGTTAATACTATAAGTAACTTAAGTAATATTTGCTTATATCAATACTGTGTGTGATAATATGTGTGATTCCACAACATAGATAGAGGGAAAGTTGCACTGAACAAAGTATCATTTAGTTCTCAAACAGAAATAGTATCACCTAAATATTTAATGGTCATTCATTCCTAAACACTGAATATTGACTGCTTTAAAAGAAAAGTCTATACCTAAAACACATACGGTCCAACATACAAAATATGAAACAGTATTATCTACTAGCTATCTGAATAGTAATAAAACCATCATGTGTTAACGTTTGTGTATGAATTATTATACACAGTGCTTTTCTTAGTGATTTGGTCTGTTGAATCTTACATGGTTGTTTTGGACACGTGCGTAAAGAATATGTTTTAAAGTTAGTCCACAGGATTTACAAATTGTGGTACTTTGCATCGCTACAGTGTGACAAAATACATCCAAAGATTTAAGCCCTACTAATTACAAACATACTAAGCAGGAGAATATCTAATTGTAGTTTGTGAACATTCCATTATCTGATTATTTGTGGGGTCAGAGAACATTAATCTCTTTCATTTTGTGCTGGATGTTGAAGTAAAGGTAATAGTTAATAACAAAAAGTTTAAATCAACATGAAAACCATAATATAAATAAATAAAATATAGTTTAAAAATCACTTCCATAATATTTTCCTTTAGGAAAGCTATGCCCCGTATTACCTACCACAAAGTTTTGCGTTTGTGGTTGAGACCTCGAAGAGATTACACCAATATTAGGGCTCTCAAACTTTGCCTGTTTTTAAGGAATACAAACTTTGCCATTGTTTATGTGCAATATATCATTATATGGCCAGTTTGGTTTCTTCTTACTTGTACAATATACATGGTTCTCAGTACAAAAATTGAAACTCCATCGCCAATCAATTATTAAAAACATTTTTTTTATTTTTTACTGTTAAAGTACATAATGCCAAACAATAGGCTACAACAGTTGTTATTGCCGTTTCTTTATGAGAGATTCTTCATGCTTGAACAAAGCATTGACCAGGTCGTTGACAATGCTTTCACAATTCACACAGTCCAGCTGTTCCCTCATCTTCTTCTGTTGGATCTGCTTGCACATTTGTAACTGATTCATTGAGCAACCAAGATTGTCAATTATTGGATCAATTTTCTACCAACTGACTGGTGTTTGCTTTCAGAAACCTTTGATGATCTGAGAATATAAAAATGAAAACAATAACAGAAAAAGGAAAATGAAGGCAAAATGGGGAAGAATATAAAAATTGAATCTAACCTTGTGTTAACCTGTTTCTCTTCTTTCCCAGTATTTGGGCAGTATTTGGCTTTAATCAAATCTGCAGTAAATAAATAAGTTTGATAAGTCTGCAGTAAAATAAATGGTTGATAAAGGCTTTTACAAAAATTTTACAAAACTTGATCCAATAGTACCAATAATAATAATAATAATAATAATAATTCTGTATTACAAATTTGCATATGACACTGTTAGACCAGAATGTAACCTTCCTTAAAATTGTTAAAAATAGTTTACTAGAACTGCTTAATTAAGATTAATTTTCTACATTACATTACATAGGCTAAAACTGTTTTAATAGTTTCTCGTGTTTTACACTTACAATTTGTTGGCACATTTGATTTGGCAGAAGTCATATTGATCTCAAAGGAGCTTGAACCAGTTATGATCGGCGAAAACACATGGACATCATCAGATGCAGAGGTTTTGCCTGTTTACATAAAATATCTGTCAGTTCATCTGTCAATTGTTCATTTTTTTTCTTCTTTTATTATCGCTGCCCTGAATTGAGTTAATTCGTGCCTTTGATAAAATCTGCAGTAAATAAATAATTTTAATAAGTCTGCAGTAAAATAAATGGCTGATAAAGGCTATAGTAATAGTTACAATTCTGATTCTGAATAATCCAGGAGCATGACACTACATAAAATGAATTCATCGCAGAAAATTCTACAAAACTCGATCCAATAGTACCAAAAACACAGACAAAATAAATTCTGTATTGCAAATTTTGCATATGACACTGTTAGACCAGAATGTAACCTTCCTTAAAATTGGTCCCAAATAGTTAACTATGACTGATTAATTAAGATAAATTTTATAAATTACATAGGTGAAAAATGTATTACACTTACAATTTACCGGCACATTTGATTTGCCAGAAGTCATATTGATCTCAAAGGAGCCAAGAGTTAATCCAGTTATAATCGGCGAAAACACATGGCCATCATCAGATGCAGAGATTTTGCCTGTTAACATAAAATATCTGTCAGTTCATCTGTCAATTGTTCATTTTACATAGAGTGCAAAAGTGTTGCTTTTTTAATTTTTTATTTAAACTATGTTTGACATCATTTTCACTACAGCATCATGGCTCATGGGTAATGTAGTTTTTACAAGGAGTTCAACTGTGAAACACAATTATTTAAAAAAAAAAAAAAAAAAGCTGAAGGCTTTATTTAGAAGCAAATACAATGTATTAACAACTTCTTAGCTCACAGTAGGTCTGTCTTTAAAATAAATTTCCGTATGGAGAAAGTAAATGTTTTTACTTCCAGAAAGCGCCTGTTGCACTCTATAATGTTTTTCTCTTTAAAAATAAATATAAACCACACTAACATGTTACTTGGATTCCTGATTGTCCTGCAGTGTTTGCTGTCTCTAGAGAGATAGAGAGAAGGAATGACCATGTTATTTTAAATGCCAATGAAAAGCGTTAGCCTATGTAAATAGCTTTGAATTGACATTTATATGTTTTGCTTATCACATTGTGACAGTGTCATTCATATAGCTTACATGTTAAACAATTTATCATGCAAATTGCTAAAAGTTAAAATCAAAGACACAGTAAAAGAAGAATTAAAAAGTAGCCTACCAAAATTTAAAAAGTAAGTAAATGAAGAGGAATAAAATAGGCCTATGCACATATAAGCATGTCTGACTAAAATAATCTAAATAGGATTTAAAAACCAAAACATTTATTTTAAGGTCTTTTATGGAAATCCCGCGGCTTAAATAAAACGATGTTGCAGATTTTAGTTACATCAGTTAAAAAATACAACAGTTAAAACAACAGCATAATGCAAAATAAACATTGCTGTAAAACAGTCATTTTAAACTGATACTTTTGTGATATGGTTTAAAAAAAACATAGCATAATGAGCATAAACAATGTTGTACATTTTTAAAATCATACTTTATGAGAAATTAATATAGTAGATAAAAGTATCTGTGTATCACCACCATAAAGCTGATAAAAATACCAATAGCATAATGTGGATAAAACAAATACGTTGCCAGTGCTATTTAAAACACTACTGAATTATATCGTCGTATCCTTATGTATAAACAATTTTTCAAATTAAAAATCATTGCATAATACAGATAAACAGCAATAGCATTGTTTAAAAGACCGTAGCATAAATGAATTATAGAGAAAATACTCACTGTTTTGCATTTTTTGATGAGGTGGTCAAAGAAGAGGGTGCAAAAGTTTTTGGTCCAGACATGGGGTATGGCACACAACCGTGTCTCATGGCTATTTTATAGCTTTTACAGTAAGAGCCTGTGGAAAACGGTGGAGCTGTGTGTCCACTATATTCTTTCAGTACTCTATGAATTGAAGTGTTTAGTTTCAAGGCCAATTCACATACCCAGGGGTAGGCAGACCTTTTGATTACACGAGCGCCATATTTCACTGATAACTGTCACTCCTGAAAATAAGTCTTATGAATTAAAAGTAATTTATTACCGGTGGTACGAAAACAGCGATGATATTACTTAGGCCTATTTGTCACGCACACTGTCCATGCTGGCAGGCACTACCTGTGTAATTTTTCTTGAAAACTCTGTAAAACATGCAAGATGTATTTATTTATTTCAAAATAATTGGTCCAGGACGACATTTATTTTTGTATTACATATTTTATTGTATATTATTTATATCATTTTAAATGAACACAATGCTTTTTCAACTTTAGTCAGATCAAATTCCAGCGTCCCTAGCAATGTGGGAGTGGGAGGGAGGGGAGAAATACATAGACGCACGCTCCTATGTTTTGAGCCAGTGTGAGATCATTCATATTTGCATTGTTTCATAAGCTGTATGTTTTTTAATCAACTATACATTAATCAATACATTTTTAACTGCTTGCAATTTTTTTTGTGGCTCCATTTTTATTTAAATCGAAAAAACTAGCAACAAAATGTTTAAATTCAAGCTATAACACACTGGCAACCAATTTAGAGATAATAAAAATTGGAGTAAATGTGTGCTCTCGTTTAGAAGTCTAAATAATCATAGTCAGTGTTCGGGGTTTGCTTTTCCAAGAGTGGCCAAAAACAATTGCTTCAGTTTTACTTTCATTCAAGTGCAGAAAATTCAAGGACATGCCGGACCGTACGTCAGATAAGCAGGCAAGCAAAGTTTCTAGGCCTTGCTTGTCATTATGTTTCAAAGGGAGATAGATTTTGGTGTCGTCTGCATAAAAATTAAAAGACACCCCATGATTCCTAAAAAATTGAGCCTAGTGGTAGCATGTTTAGTGAAAGTAATAATAATAATATATATAAATTGTCCTCACTTTCACAGTATTCATAAAGATCCGGTAGTTTATCATGAGGGAAGATAGCCATGTCTGTCTCACACACACACACAGACACACACAACAAAAAGACCCATTCAGACGTGTGCTGCTCCATTATGTTTTTGAATCAGTGAGATCATTCATTTGCATTGTTTTCATAAGGTATAAGCTGTTTGTTTTTATTCAACTCTCTAATAATTTTTTAACTGCTTGCAATTTTTGTGGATCCATGAGATTATTTTATTTGATCTAAAGCAAACTTTTGGTGTCACACACACACACACACACACACTTTATCATGTGGGGAGGTATCCATGTCTGTCACACACACACAGAGAGAGGCCCATTCAGATGAGCGCTGCTCCATTATGCTTTTGAATCACGAAAGAACATTTGGATTGTTTTCATAAGGTATAAGCTGTTTGTTTTTATTCAACTCTCTAATACATTTTGTGACTCCATTTTATTTAAAACGAAATGCTTGGTTCAGCGTATGCGTAAGATTATTTTATATTCTTTTACAGAACTTTCACACTTTTTTCTTATCACTTTCACAGCTGCAGCTCAGGGACATGCAGGGGATGCGGCGACGTTGCAAAACACTCAAAAGCCACAGTTACAACAAGCCATGATCAAGACTTGACGGGGCCAACAGGTCATAAAACTAACTGTCAAAGCCATTTGATGCCTTTTGATCTTTACAGTTAAAAAACAACTGTTACAAATTATATTATCAAGTTTAGACGGTCAATAGGTCATAAAACTTACTGTCAAATCCATTTGATGCCTTTTGATCTTATCTTTATTATTAGAAAACAACTGTTACAAATTATATTATCAAGTTTAAGAGGGCAATAGGTCATAAAACTTACTGTCAAATCCATTTGATGCCTTTTGATCTTATCTTTATTATTAAAAAACAACTGTTACAAATTATATTATCACGTTTAAGAGGGCAATAGGTCATAAAACTTACTGTCAAATCCATTTGATGCCTTTTGATCTTATCTTTATTATTTAAAAACAACTGTTACAAAATGACATTATCAAGTTTAAGAGGGCAATAGGTCATAAAACTTACTGTCAAATCCATTTGATGCCTTTTGATCTTATCTCGTCAACCCAGATGTCTCTCTTCTTATCTCATTTTGATACTTTTTATCTCATTTTTATCACCTCTTATCTCCTTTGTCCTATATTCAACCCTTTCATCCTATGCCAAAAGGGGCGGGCAAAGGGCGGGACTGTCATCAATCATCTTTTGATTGACAGTTTGACATAAGGTGGATTGTATTACTACTCATGTAGGTTGTCTACAAACCGAAAGGTTGGTGGTTCAATCCCGGTTCCACCTGACCAAGTGTCGAGGTGTCCATGACACCTAACCCCAGCTGCTCCCGACGAGCTGGATGGCGCCTTCCATGGCTGCCAGTCAGCTGTCAAGGTGTATGAATGTGTGTGTGAATGGGTGAATGTGAGGCAAATTGTAAAGCGCTTTGGTGGCCATTGGGTGTATGAAAGCGCTATATATTTTACCATTTTACCATTTATGAGCTGGACCCCTCGAAGGCCGAGCCCACAGATATCTATTAAGAGACTTCCCATGAACTCCCAGTATCCCATGAAACTCCCGGGAGCAAAGATATCAGTAAATGCGTACCGGTGTAGCGTCAGACCACACCTGATACATCACATCCAGTCCAAGCAGAGTTGCGTGAGGGAGAACCAAATAGAACCGAACCAAATAGAACCACAACGCATAGTTTGTCACAATGCGTTGTGACAACCGATGTGAAAGGTCGACTTTACTTTAGTTTGACCAAAGTTCTCCCTAAGAAGCTCCACCACCTCGGGGTGAAGTCTCCATTCCCTAGGCCTCAGCCCCTGCCTCAACAGGATCTCTACTCTGATATACGAGACCATCAGTGTGTTGTTCTAATATATTAAAAGATGCTTTTTAACCTAGCCTCCTCTGCCTTTGGCAGACTTCAAGCTCTGAGTCTTTGGTAATAAAGATCTCTGTACTTTCACCAAAGCAGCCGTTTACCAGGCAGTCTGCGTTTCCACCCTGCTGTTTGGTGCAGAAGCATGGACTCCCTACTGCAGGCATATTCGGAGTCTTGAAAGTTTTCATATCTACAGAGTATACTAGGTGTCACATGGAAAGATAAAACCCCCCACACAGAGATCCTCCAGCACACCAACTCCAGCTGCATGGAGGCAATAAGCGGCAACTGCGATGGATTGGACACGTTATCCGCATGTCCTCCCACCGCCTTCCCTGACAAGTCCTCTATGGACAGATATATGAAGCCAGCAGGAGACCTGGGGGTCAGAAGCGTCGATACAAGGATCATCTCAAGGAGACCCTGAAAAGCTGTGGCATCAGCCCTGGAGTTCTGGAAGCAAAAGCTGCCAGACCGTCAGGGATGGAGTTCTGCATGTGATCTGGGCCCCACCAGATCGAATTAAAGCGTGCTCAACATAGAACTGAGCTACATCAGCGCAGACTTGAAGTTTTTTTCACTTCATCTGGACAACACATTCCTTCTCACTAGACATGTCTCCCCCTAAACCTTCTCACACTGTCACATTCTACCATATAATTGCACATCCCTTTAAAAAAACACCTCTCTTTTAAAAAAGGAAGAAAAAAAGGAACCAGGAATTTATCTAATTAAAATTTAACCTGCCATATGACTTTTTTCAAAACCCATACAGATTATCTTATTTTAAGAACACATCATTGTTTAGTCTGTTTATTCCCAACTCTCCATGACCAGGTTCTTTTTATTTCAGGCTGTGCAAATACAAGAGAATGTGGAGTAGATACAGTGGTTGTATCTTGTCTGAACAATATCAGATGTAGCCTACTACAATTTTCAACCTCCAGAAATGGGAAAGGTATCAAATGGCATCTGTTCTCAGAATACTCTTATACAGACAATCCAAGGGGCTTTAACATCTATAGTTCCCAGATTTCACATCCAGGCTGTAGATTGGTCCGTTTTCTGACTCTATGACACGTTATGCTTCTGAGTGTTCACACTTTTCCCCATTTGAATGAAAAGCATCACCATCAGGAATGGAAGAAGAATTGGCACATTAGTCCCCAGTCGCCTCCCGAGAAGTTGGCCCCAGACTATATTCATTTTGCAATGGAGTAGATCTGTATGGCAGCATTCAGATGCTTTTGATCAGATGCCTTTATTCAAGAGATTTTTAATAGTTTGAATGGCATGTTCTGCTTCTTCGTTGCTTTGTGGAAATCTTTAATCTCCAGTCACTTGCTTGAAATCGTATCCTGAGATACAAATTTTGGTCCAAAATCTGTGATCAGCGTCTCAGAGATGCAATGCCTCACAAAGAGTGATATGATATGTTTAATTACATCTTATGACTTGGTTTGAGACAGGTAAGCCATTCAGGGTAACAGAAATGCGATAAACATTAAACTAAATAACATGTAACAATGTAACACAAAACATGTTAACATTACATTAAAAACAAACAAACAAACAAACAAACAAACAAACAAACAAACAAACAAACAAACATTATATAGCCCTACTTACTGATAGCAAAAAATTAAAGGAAACAAAACATATAAAAGAAAATAACAAACATTGTTCCCTTTCGTAGTCACTTAGAGTTACGTCAGAAGTGACGGAGAATGGGGTTGGCATAGAAAGCCAATCCTCTTCGAGTATTTAACAACGAGCCAATGGCATGAAAATGCCTTGGGGCTGCGGAATTTGCATAGCGTACTCCGCCCCACCGCGTGGGTATAAAAGGAGGAAGTGAACGCAACCGCAGTATGTTTTTTGCTTCGGAGCCAAGAGCATTCTTCACTCCACAAGCCATTTATCACTGATTCAAGACTCTTCGAGACGAGCGTCCTCTCCAGCGTTGGTGTGACGGCGGTACCCAGCGAGATTCTGCATTGCCTGCGATCTGAGCAGTGGTCTGCCAGACTTTGCGCTTCTCCCTGGTCGCCTCAGCGCTGAAAGAGTGAATTCCTCCTCTCTTCTAAAAGACCTGCACGTGGCACGTGTTTTTAAAGATGGTTCGCCCGTGTTCTTCTGGATGTGGTCGATTTCTCTCCTCATCTAATGGCCACGATCGCTGCTATGTATGTCTGGGTCTTCGTCATGCTAAAGCAGCCCTCGTGGATGAGTCATGTGCCTTTTGTGGGAATATGACCATCTCAACACTGAGATCGAGACTCAATGATCTTACTGTGAGAGTCCCCGCCTCCGTTACCCGATCTGCTTCCTCTACCCGGGGAAGCTCTTCGGCTCGCGGTCAGGGTGATCTGTCGGTGACAGTGTGGAACAAACCCCCGACGCTAGTTCCTCGGGCCACACCCACCGCAACGGTGTTGCAGCCAGCGAGCACTGGAACGGTTCAGACATCGGCTTCTTCGCAGGCACCGTCTGTTTCGTTCGGTGCTCCAGAGGAGGATGTGATGTCGATCACAGCATCACAAGGCGGGCTTGATTCCTCGGAGGAGGATATGGCGGCGTTGCCCCCTCGGCAGTGCCAGCGTTGCCCATGTCCGATCCTGAGATGACGGCCATGCTTTCTCGGGGCTGCCGTGAGTCTCGGGTTGGAGTGGAATCCTCCGCCCCACCCCGATCACTCACGGATGGATGAGTGGTTTTTCGGTAAAGCCGCGATACCCCAATACCATTCTTCCCCGAACTGCATGCGGAGCTGACGAAGACATGGCAGGCTCCCTTGACCTCCCGTGTCCGCTCGTCAGCTTCCCCCGCCTTTCCTCCCCTCGCTGATGCGGCTGCCCGTGGGTATGCGGGGATCCCTCCGGTCAGAGCGCTCTGTTGCGATGCAATTGTGTCCGCAGAGCGCCTCCTCCCGGGGGCCTCCCAAGCACCCCTCCAAAGCCTGTAGGTTCTCGTCGTCGATGGCGGTGAGGGCCTATAGCGCGGCGGGACAGGCAGCCGCCGCTTTGCATGCCATGAGCACTTTGCAAGGGCTCGTTCAATGAACTGCGAGCGGCCACTGACCTCGCTCTCCGGGCGACTGAAGTGGCTGCTCGTTCCCTTGGTCAGGTGATGGCCACCAGTGTGGTCCAGGAGCGTCACCTATGGCTCAACCTGGCAGAAGTGCGTGACGTCGGAGCGGACTCGTCTGCTCGACGCTTCTCAGGCTGGCCTTTTCGGCGGTGCGGTTGAGGACTTTGCCCAGCAGTTCTCGACCGCCCAGAAGCAGACGGAGGCGATTAAACACATCCTGCCCCGACGGCCAGCTGCTGCCTCCACCCAGCCGTCGGTTCAGCCGCCTCAATTTGCTCGCCACCGAGGACGCCCTCCTGCAGCCCCCCTCCCTCCGGCACGACCACAGCAGCAGCCTTCACCCGGGCCGCGCCGTCGAGGCGGCCGCAGAGGAGCGTCACAGCCCCCTCAGGCTCCGCGCCCCTCTAAACGCCAGGCTAAGCGGCGTTCCTGAGACGGGCTGCTCAGTGATGGTGTCAAGTTTTCCCAGGAGGAGGTAGCAGGCCCCCTCCTTCCCCCGGTGGAGGGCCGGGGGAGAATCTTTTGTTCTCCTCTCCCCGCTGCTCACCCACGGGTGGGCAGCACCCTGAGTTGGTTAAAGAAAGACTTGACATCATCACTGAGCACACAGACCGGAATGAGTGCGCACGATGCCCCACGGTGTCGCCCCGCTCATTCCTCTCTGTCTCTGAGGGTGCGGAAGGGAGCGTGTGTCGTCCCCGGACCACGTGGCTCCCCTCCCCCTCTATCACCAGACCCCCGGCAGAACAGACCCCGTGGAACGCTGGTCCTTCCCTGGTCTCTTCTGTCGGGGAGCAGAGCTCGGACTATGCACCCGATCGGGATACCTCCGGTGCACATGCCTGTCGCTCTGCCCCGCTGCCCCGATCCTGGATCTGCGCATCTTGAACCGTTCCCTTCATCGAATGTCGTTCAAGATGCTCACAGCCAAACGCATTTTGGAATGCGTTCGGCCTGCAGGATTGGTTTGCAGCGAATCGACCTGAAGGACGCGTACTTTCATGTCTCCATTTTGCCTCGACACAGACCGTTTCTTCGGTTTGCTTTCGAAGGCCAGGCATATCAGTACACAGTTCTCCCATTCGGGTTAGCTCTGTCCCCTCGCGTCTTCACGAAGATTGTTGAGGCAGCCCTTGTTCCCCTTCGCGAACACGGGGTTCGCATCCTGAATTACCTCGACGATTGGCTACTCTTAGCACACTCTCGAGATCAGCTTTGCGAACACAGAGACCTGGTGCTCCGGCACCTAGCCCGTCTGGGCCTTCGGGTCAACCGGGAGAAGAGCAAACTTTGCCCCGTGCAGAGGATCTCTTTTCTCGGCACGAGAGATAGACTCGGTCGCCATGTCCGCACAGCTCACGAACGAGCGCGCTTACTCACTGCTGACTTGTCTTCGACAGTTCGAGGGCAAGAGTGCGGTCCCACTGAAACTTTTTCAGAGGCTCCTGGGGCATATGGCATCTGCAGCCGCGGCAACGCCGCTCGGATTGCTTCATATGAGACCGCTTCAGCTGTGGCTTCGCGATCGAGTCCCGAGGTGGGCATGGCATCGCGGCTCGCTCCGAGTTCCATTGACTCCAGCGTGCGGCCGAACCTTCTTCCCGTGGTCGAACCTCAGCTTTCTACGGGCAGGTGTCCCTCTCCAGTGAGTTTCCAGGCATCTCGTTGTCTCCACGGATGCGTCTACCATGGGTTGGGGTGCCATGTGCAATGGGCATGCAGCCGCGGGTTCCTGGACAGGACCCCAGCGTCTCTTGCACATCAATTGCCTCGAGCTGCTGGCAGTACGCCTGGCCCTGCACCGCTTTCGAGCACTGCTCAAGGGTCAACACGTACTTGTCCGTTCAGACAATACCGCTACAGTAGCGTACATCAACCACCAGGGTGGTCTACGCTCACGTCGGATGTCGCAGCTCGCTCGCCACCTCCTGCTATGGAGTCAGAAGCACCTGAGGTCCCTTCGTGCTGTATACATTCCAGGAGACCGGAACCTGGCGGCCGACGAGCTGTCACGGGTCCGCCCTATCTCCTGCGAATGGAGACTCCATCCCCAGACGGTCCAGCAGATCTGGGACCAGTTCGGGGAGGCACAGATGAGACCTGTTCGCCTCCCGGGACTCATCCCACTGCGCCCAGTTTTACTCCCTGTCCGAGGGCACGCTCGGCACAGATGCACTGGCGCACAGCTGGCCACGGGACCCACGCAAATATGCGTTTCCCCCAGTGAGCCTTCTTGCACGGGTGTTGTGCAAGATCAAGGAGGACGAGGAGCAGGTCTCGCTGGTAGCCCCTTATTGGCCCACCAAGACGTGGTTCTCCGAACTCATGCTCCTCGCGACAGCACCTCCTTGGCCTATTCCTCTGAGACAAGACCTACTCACTCAGAGACGGGGCACTCTGTGGCACCCTCGTCCCGATCTCTGGAGGCTACACGTGTGGCTTCTGGACGGGACGGAGGCAGGTTTGAGTTCGCGGCAACCATCACTTCCGCTAGGGCGTCTTCCACGAGACACCTCTACGCGTTGAAGTGGAACCTCTTCGTCAGCTGGTGCTCTTCTCGCGAGAAGACCCCGGATATGCCCGATCAGTGTCGTGCTGTCTTTCCTGCAGGAAGGGTTGGAGCGTAGGCTGTCGCCCTCCACCCTCAAGGTTTATGTCGTGGCCATTGCCGCTTCTCATGATGCAGTGGATGGGAAGTCCATCGGGAAGCACGACCTGGTCATCAGGTTCCTGAGGGGAGCGAGGAGGCTAAATCCACCTCGTCCTCCCCTCGTGCCCTCTTGGGACCTCGCAGTAGTTCTAAGTGCTCTGCAGAGGCCTCCCTTTGAGCCTTTGCAATCGGTAGAGTTAAAATTTCTGTCTATGAAGACGGCACTCCTGGTTGCATTGGCCTCCATCAAGAGGGTAGGGGACCTGCAGGCATTCTCCGTTGACGAAGCGTGCCTGGAGTTCGGGCCGGCTTACTCTCACGTGGTCTTGAGACCCCGGCCGGGATATGTGCCCAAGGTTCCCACCACTCCCTTCCGGGATCAGGTGGTGACCCTGCAAGCGCTGCCCCTGGAGGAGGCAGACCCAGCCTTGGCACTGCTCTGTCCAGTACGTGCACTCCGCACTTACGTTGACAGAACGCGGTGTTTCAGGACCTCAGAACAGCTCTTTGTCTGTCATGGGGGAGCCAGAAGGGAAGGGCTCTCTCAAAGCAACGGCTGTCTCACTGGATAGTGGATGCCATTGTTTTGTCTTACCAGCAGCAAGGCCGGCCGTGCCCCCTTGGTGTGACGGCCCACTCCACTAGGAGTGTGGCTTCCTCTTGGGCTCTAGCGCATGGCGCCTCGCTAACAGACATTTGCAGAGCTGCAGGCTGGGCGACACCTAACACCTTCGCTAGATTCTATAATCTGCGAATTGAGCCGGTGTCCTCTCACGTACTCGCTTCCGCCAGTACTGGACCCGCTTAAGTGTCTTCGCTTGCTCGCCATTCCACTCTCCGATTGGATAAGTGCGATATTCCTCAGCTGAGTCTTCCGTTGAAGCCCTGAGTCCTCCAGCACTCATGATGCGGGCACCACTGCGCTTGCTATGGTGCCGGCTAGGTGCATCCATGTGCACGGTTCCCTGACGGTAACTGTCTCATGTGTATTCTCCACTGTAAGCCTCTCTGAGCATGTGTCTTCCCTCGGCAAGCCATCTGCCACCCCTGGAGCTAAGTTCTTGCCACCTGCGGTTGGCGCTCCAGTATCTCCATGTGTAGTCCCTAATCGGCCACATGTGTATTCGTAAGTCCTCCTTCGGTAGGCATTGGTAGCATGTTCCTCCCGGGATATGCTTCCCAGTGTACCTTGGTATTCCTGTGTTAAAGTAGGAACTCCTGGTAATAATGTAATATGTTCAGGAGTCCAGACTTTCGCAGGGCACTGGAAGACAGCTGGAAGATGGTGTGATGGCACAGACCCCCGTTCTCCGTCACTTCTGACGTAACTCGAAGTGACTACGAAAGGGAACGTCTCGAGTTACGGATGTAACCCTCGTTCCCTGAGTAGGGACGGAGACGTTACGTCTCCTTGCCACTTCTGCTGTACCGCTGGGTAGACGCCGAGTTCAGTCTTGGCTCCTCAGCGAAGACATACTGCGGTTGCATTTCACTTCCTCCTTTTATACCCACGGTGGGCGGAGTGCGCTATGCAAATTCCGCAGCCCCAAGGCATTTTCATGCCATTGGCTCATTGTTAAATACTCTAAGAGGATTGGCTTTCTATGCGAAACCCCCGTTCTCCGTCACTTCTGACGTGACGTCTCCGTTCCCTACTCAGGAACGGGGGTTACATCCGTAACCGAGGACGGTTCCCTATCTGGAGGGAACTCGACACTGCGTCGATAAAATCGACTCTTTGGGGACGCTCCCTAAGCGTGCGCCTCTGAAGTATGAATGAAACTAATCCAATCCTGATTGGTGTTGCGTCATGACGTAACATGTGACGGCATACCCGGAAGTATAAAAGTGACGCTGTCACAACACACACTAGCTTTCGCTCTTCAGCAAGCGCTCTATGTCAAACTGTCAGTCTTATTTGGTGTTGTCTGTCTTATATATAGGAAATGGAGAAAAAAGCCAGTGAAACTTTCAAGAAGTGTGTGCATCCTTGCCCTCGCTACATCACGGGCAGGGATACACACACTCTATGTGTGAGTTGTCTGGGAGTGCAGCACGCGCAGGCAGCCCTCGAGGGGGCTGCCTGTGATCACTGTGAAGCTCTCCCGATGAGAGTGCTGCGCTCCCGGCTGGCGTGCTTTGACGAGCACGGTCAGGCTCGCGTTCCTCAGGGCTCCGGTCCCGCATTCGTCGAGGCGATGCGGCGACTGAGTTCCTGGGGATCGCAGCGGGATCTGGCGGAGGAGAGTGAGAATGCTGAGGCATTTTCTCGCTCTCCATCGGCGGATCCCGTGGCCTCTGAGAGTGGTGTGGGAGCCCGTGCTGCGGTTTCTCCTACCCATGATCGGGTCCCGATGCTTGAGCTGTCTGCTTCCGAGGAAGCGGACGTGCTCAGCATCGATGCGGACGACCGTGATTTCAGCACGCCATCACAACGTGGCTTAGATTATGAGGAGCTGGTGGAGGTTGTGACTCGCGCTGTGGCCAGACTTAACATCAGCTGGCCACAAAATGAGCAGGAAACGCAAGTCACAAGCAAGCTTGACGAGCGTTTCCTGCAGCGCAGGTCACGGCCTCAACGCCGGAGTTTGCCGTTTTTCCCGATCTGCATCGAAAGAGATCACGGAGGTCGTGGGAAAGACCGCATTCAGATCCCGTGTTTCGAGTCCTAGTGTCATCGATTACAGCAGGCCTATTCAAATAGCGGCCCGGGGGCAAATTTGGCCCGATTGAAAATTATTCTGGCCCGCGGCAGATTAAAATAAAATAAATAAATTTTTCTTTTTTTTCAAAAAGTACAAAATAATTAAATCTGCAAATCTGCCTCTACACGGCGCACAGACAACTCTTACTCACTCACTCCTTCCCTTCAGCTCACTTCACGCACGCTGGCGGCACCTCCCCGTGCGCACAGGTCTTGCATGTAAATGGCTTGACATCAGCTACATTCCGTCCGCCCGGACAGTTCTTGAATAAGTTTGACTCTAGTATATACTAGAGCTTTTGTGTTAATCAATTTAGATTATTCTTAATAACAATTGTTCAAAGCTATTTTCAGAAAACTTACGCTCCTTACTGTCTGAAGGACGGGGAATAACCTCAGGCAGTTCGACTTATGTTTTTTGTGAAAATCGCTTTGAACATGTTATTCAGAATAATTTTATTAACACAATTATTGTTTATTTTTGTGTTCTGTTCTGCGGCCCAGCCCTGTTCTATAATCAACTCGATTTTCATATAGCCTAATGTTATTCATAAATATGCCTATGCATGTTTTATGTTGCTAATTGAAATAATTTAATGTATGTCTATGTCCACTCAATGTTTTTATGTTACTGAATGGTTTTGTTCCAAGCGACTTTTATTGACAATAAACAGACTTATTTATAGCCTAAGTTGTTCGCATTATTTTACATAAAATAAGCTAGTTTAAAAGTAGGCTAGAATAGCCTACTTTTGCGTTCAGTTGATTTCTGAAATCGGATAGGCTAAGTCGAAGGCCGGTGTACTTTTGCGTTCATTCCTTTTCCCTTTTTTTAACTCGTAATCGAATAACGAAAAACATGCTTTCTTTATTCGTTTTTAGACTGGTGAAACGATATTCACAAACTTTTTTATTTTCTTTATATACAATGCTTAGATATTTAACTTCACATAGGCCTATAAAAAAGAAAGCCTAAAACAAAAACATCTTTTTTTTTCTGGTTAGACATTCTCTGGTTTGGCCTTAGAAAACCAGTAAAATCGATTTTTTTTCATATTAATTTGTGAATATTTTAAAAGTTTCATAAAGGGACAAAATAAACAATACCTTAATATTTATTTTTTAATTATTATATAAAAATAAATATTTATTATCTAGGCCTATTTATTTTATTTATTATACAATGTGTATTTTTTTTACAGCAGCATTAGCAGTTCAAATTCAAATTTTGGTATTCAACTTTGCATTTTAAAAATACAACAACCGTTAATTTTTCGTTTTTCAATTACAGGTTAAAAAAGGAAAAACGAATGTATTTGCAGTATTTGCAGTTTTGCACTTTGTTATAGGCCTAATCAGTACAAGTTGAATGTGCTGAAATAATAAAGGAAACCAAAATAATAATGTACCTTATTTTATTTCATATATTATGTACCTTAGTATTGTATAGTAGCCTATATTTTAGTTTCCTTTAGTTGATATCAATTTGTCCCCGGCCCTCACAAATTTTGGAATTTCCTAGTTTGGCCCCCATGCAAATGTATTTGAATAGCCCTGGATTACAGTAATGTTATCGGGGCTCGAAGACATGGGATATGGGAAGATGCCGAGGGTGGAGGAGTCTTCAGCGAGCTATCTCTCTCGAATCGGCGTCTCCCTAAAAGCCGCGGTGTTGCCTAGTAAGCCCTGCCGGGAAACATCGACTTTAGTGGGCAGGGCTTACATGGCGGCGGGTCGGGCTGGTTCATGCCTGCATTCGATGGCAATTTTGCAGGCATACCAGGCCGATCTTCTGAGAGACTTGGATGAGGGAGAGGGACCGACTCCTGAAGATGTCTCCGAGTTGAGGAAAGCCGCAGATTTGTCTCTCCGGGCCACAAGAGAGACAGCACGTGCCATTGGCCGCTCCATGGCGGCCATGGTGGCCACGGAGAGACATCTGTGGCTGAATCTCTCGGGGATTAAGGATAAGGATAGGTCCTTTTTGCTGGATGCGCCGCTTTCGCCTTCTGGCCTGTTCGGCGACGCCGTTAATTCGGTCGTCGACAGGTTTCAGGAGACGGAAAAACAATCTGCGGCGTTCCAGCAATACCTCCCTCGTAAGGCGAAATCCAGAGTCGAGTAGGATGGGGCAAAGCGATCAGCCCCAGCCATCAGCCAGCTCCTCTCACAGGGCAGAGCAAAAAGAGAGCGTTTCCTCTAGAGCCCCCCCTCCGGGGACATGGCAACAGAGGAAACGCTCTCAGAAGACGAAGTCCTCCGGCCAGAGAGGCGACCTGAGGGACGTCATTCAGGCTAGGAGGACTTCGGGGAAGAAGTCCTAGCTGCGGCAGGACTTCAGAGGGCCGCCCCCTCCGCTGTGGGTCAACCGAGGTTGTTCTCACAGCGGGGCCCTCTAGGAAAAGATGCATGCCCGCCGTTAGCAGCGTTTCGGGCCGCGTCAATTTCCAGCGAAAATGTGATTCTAAAACATCGATTATGGTCACAGGGACCGAATCGGCTACGGTCTGCCGGTATTCCGCTTCAAGTAGTCGAAAAAGTTACTGTGAAAACACCAGAGGTCAGCCCCGAGAGGCTGATACCCTTAGCGGGTTTTGTAGAGGAGTGGTATCGTCTCCCAGCATATCTGCATGGGTCCTGCAGATAATAAAAAGTGGGTACAGACTGCAGTTCGCGCATCGCCCCCCAAGTTTTCTGGGGTGGTGCGCACTGCGGTGGTCCCAGAGCAGGCTCAGGTGCTGGAACAAGAAGTACAGACTCTATTGTTGAAAGGAGCCATAGAACGTGTTCTTCCGGTAGACAGGGAGTCCGGGTTTTACAGCCGGTACTTTATAGTTCCAAAAAAGGATGGGGGGTTAAGGCCAATTTTGGATCTCAGGGTGTTGAACCGATCTCTGAGGAGGTTCAAGTTCAAAATGTTGACCATTCCAGCAATCGTGAGTCAAATCAGGTCCGAGGACTGGTTTGTCACGATAGATCTGAAAGACGCCTATTTTCACATCTCCATCCTTCCATGTCACAGGAGATACCTGAGGTTCGCTTTCGGGGGCGAAGCCTACCAATATCGGGTTCTTCCGTTCGGCCTAGCACTCTCTCCCCGCACATTCACAAAGTGTATGGACGTAGCCCTTGCTCCACTCAGACTTCAAGGGATTCGAATATTGAATTATCTCGACGACTGGCTTATCTTGACACAGTCTCGAGAGATGGCGGTTCGACATCGAGATGTCGTCCTGGGTCATATTCAAAAATTGGGGTTGAGATTCAATCTAAAGAAAAGTGTGCTAGAACCATCCCAGTCGACGACTTTTTTAGGAGTCGATGTGGAACTCGACTACAATGCAGGCACAAATGTCTTCCGCACGTCTCGAGTCAATTCTGGCGATGGTATCCAGGGTAAAGCTGGGCCAGGCCATCACTGTGAAACACTTTCAGAGGATGCTGGGCCTCATGGCAGCGGCATCCAGCATTATTCCTTTGGGCCTCCTTCACATGCGGCCCCTCCAGTGGTGGTTGAAAACCAAGGGGTTCTCCCCCAAGGGGAATCCGTTTCGTATGATCAGAGTAACGCGCAGGTGCCTTCATGCTCTGCAAATATGGAAGAAACCTTGGTTCCTATCCCAAGGGCCAGTACTGGGGGTGTTGTGTCGCCGGGAAACCGTTTCGACAGACGCCTCCCTTACTGGCTGGGGCGCGGTCATGGACGGCCGCTTTGCCAGGGGTCTGTGGCAGGACCATCATCGTGCTTGGCATATAAATTGCCTGGAGATGATGGCTGTTTTCAGGGCTTTGAGGAGCTTCCTCCCAGACATCAAGGGTCGCCACGTTCTAATACGGACGGACAATACGTCAGTGGTGGCCTATCTGAACCGCCAAGGGGGACTCAGATCGCGCCCTCTGTGCAAATTGGCGCATCAAATTATCCTTTGGTCCCAGGGGAAAATACTGTCAATAAGAGCAATGTATATTCCGGGGGTTCAGAATCAGGGACCAGACATCCTGTTCGAGGCAGGGGCTGAGGCCCGGGGAATGGAGACTTCATCTCCCATTCTTTTGGTTCTCCCTCTCACATCCAGCCCCACTGGGGTTGGATGCCATGGTACAGGCTTGGCCGAGGCTTCGCCTGTACACATTTGCCCCCGATTGCACTGATCCCGGGAGTCCTGGAGAGAGGGTCCGTCAGGAGGGCATCAGTCTACTGCTGGTTGCCCCGAGATGGCCAACACGAGTATGGTTCTCGGACATAATATCACTCCTCACATCCTGCCCATGGCAGATTCCTCTGAGGAGGGATCTGTTGTCTCAGGCGGAGGGCACAATCTTCCACCCGCGACCAGAGCTGTGGAAGCTGTGGGTCTGGCCTCTGAGGGGGTTCAGTACCTGAATGCTGGGTTATCAGCTGGAGTGGTTGAGACCATTCTCAGCTCTAGGGCTCTGTCTACCAGGAGATTATATGGCCTCAAGTGGAATGTGTTTCTCACTTGGTGTAGAGAACAGGGATTAGATCCAGCAAATTGCCCAGTGGCTTCAGTTCTGGATTTTCTTCAAGATCGTTTCTCTGCGGGTCTCTCCCCGTCCACTCTTAAGGTGTACGTGGCTGCCATTTCGGCTTTCCGCGCACCAATAGATGGTGGACCTCTGGGGAGGCACCAATTGGTCATTCGGTTTCTCCATGGTGCTTGGAGGATGAGGCCGGCGGTCAGGTCCAGGGTTCCTGCCTGGGACCTGGCAGAAGTTCTAGAGGGGTTATCCCTGGCTCCCTTCGAACCGTTAGAGTCGGCTTCGCCTAAGGACTTAACTCTGAAAATGGTCTTTCTGTTAGCTATCACCTCACTTAAGAGGGTGGGAGATCTCCAGGCCCTGGCGGTGACGCCGGCCTGCTTGGAGTTTGCCCCTGGCAAAGTAAAGGCCTTTTTGCATCCGAGTCCGGGCTACGTGCCGAAAGTTCCTTCTAATACGGCTCGATCTGTAGTCCTTCAGGCATTCCATCCTCCACCTCATGTGTCGGCGGAAGAGGAGAGGCTTCATCTGCTCTGCCCGGTCAGAGCATTGAGTATATACCTGCAAAGGTCCGCCTCTGGAGGAGGTCGGACCAGTTGTTAGTGTGTTTTGGGTCACCAAGGAAGGGTGCACACGTGCTCGGTCCTTGCTAGTGCCTGATCAGTTTCACTCTGGGGCGGGTCTGTCAGGTGCGTGGCCTAGTGGGCACTCGTTCCCCAAAGAGTCGATTTTATCGACGCAGTGTTGAGTTCCCTCGATAGGGAACGTCTCGGGTTATGACTATAACCCTTGTTCCCTGAGAAGGGAACGAGACACTGCGTCGTGTTGCCACGCCCCTTTTTAGACCCTTGAGCGTCTTGCTTCATCGCGAGGCTAGTGTGTGTTGTGACAGCGTCACTTTTATACTTCCGGGTATGCCGTCACATGTTACGTCATGACGCAACACCAATCAGGATTGGATTAGTTTCATTCATACTTCAGAGGCGCACGCTTAGGGAGCGTCCCCAAAGAGTCGATTTTATCGACGCAGTGTCTCGTTCCCTTCTCAGGGAACAAGGGTTATAGTCATTAACCCGAGACGTTTTCAGTGCACCAGCACTAACCGATTGTTGGCAAAATGATCAGGGCTTTAATTGAAACATTGTAAATGCTTATGTCACACAGTAGGTCTAGGATAATCTCATGTATTCTTATCTAAAGCCTTATATGACATGCTTACTTGTATGGAAATGAAAATCCAAGATGCACTCATATTTTCTACAGAAATGTAAAATGCCTTATGTATTCCCTTATGAAAGGAAAATATATACTACTCAAAATATATTGTGATATATAGTAATATTATTTTTCCTTTCCATTTTACAATTGGCCTATATTATATATTGGACATATATGGAATAATATATTAATGATACATATATTATATAATACTTTAAAAAATGAATCAGTGGGTGTTGTAATTTTCATTAAAAAAATTAAGGTGATAATTAAAAATATTGTGCATATTTTTATTAAGAAAATTGTGCTTCAGTGTTGTATTGAAAATATTGAGAACATTTCACCAATAAAACCAAGAAACACATTTTCTAATTTTTAAAGGAAACATACACAATTTATATAAGTATGCTTGGAGTGAAGAATCCTAAAACAAAGGGAAACATCTGTTAATGTTTAATGTTCAGTTATGTTTGACATTTGAAATATATTATATTATGTTGAAGTTTTGATCGTTACCATTGTGCAGAAGAGAAGGGCTTATAGTAAGGTTGTCAATAACTTTATGTATGGATACTCTGAAGAATGTTGCTTTGTTCGGATAACAAAAACTTTGTTATAATGCTGCAGCAACAAGTTTGGTTATGTGCTTTGCTAGGCGGTATACAGTCTTTTAATAATTCAATATAACTCAGAGTGAATAGAAGTATATTTGACTTTAAGTCACAGTCACACATATTTGAGCATAAACTTAAATAAAAATAGCACATTTCACTAAATATTAAATTCATTGTATCATAGACTAAATAATTAAGGGGATTTTACACAATTTATTCAGGTAGATTCCATAAAATAAATTAAGCCTGAATAAATTGTGTAAAATTTAGATATTTAGCCTAGGCTATATGTGCACATACATTTTCGTTTGGATATTCTTTAGACAGATATAGGTAGAGGTAGGTGCCTTTAGAAGAAGAAAAACTCGCTCACTCTCTCCCAACATTAGAGAGAGAGAGAGAGAGAGAGAGGAGAGAGAGAGAGAGAGAGAGAGAGAGAGAGAGAGAGAGAGAGAGAGATTTTGTGTCGCAATGTCTCTCGCGGGCAGAATCGGAAAAGGAAATACAAATGAAAAATGATCACGACGCCAACTACTTTAACTGCAACAAACGACAAACTCACGCGTAAGAATTTCATTTATTCCTCTTTGAAAACACATTGTTTAAATATTTATGAAACCGTGCCTGTGTGTGTGTGTGTGTGTGTGTGTGTGTGTGTGTGTGTGTAGCCTAATAAGACTGGTTCATGACCACGATACTGCGCAGGGAAACTCTTTCGACTTGATGTCTCTCACGAAACGTTTATGTTCAGATGAAAATGCTTTATTGGAGATCTGTTAATTTTCGTATCGTTGCGTTGCGGAGATCGTTGCGATTTCGAGAACGTATCGACACAGGCCCACAGAAAAGAAAGGAATCGAGCTGTCGCATGTTTTAGGAGCGCAACCCTTGGACAGCAGAATGTTTATATACGCTAAAGGCTCATACTCCATAATATGCCCATCGAATAATAAAAACAAAACAAACAGAAAAAAAAAACATTATTACTGCACAAAATTGCTACCCGGGTAGGCTATAGCTACACCTACTGTTTTGTCAGGTAACCATGCTTTAAAGTAATATTATTAATTATTAGGTTTAAATTAAGCTGAGACATGAAAGTCATTTGACGTGTATAGTTTTAATATCGTGTTTCTGGAGGTTATAGTGTTTTGCACCCCCCAAAAAAGAGGGAAAAAAATTATGATTTTCTATTTTCATTAATGAGAATAATGAAAGAACTTCTGAAATGAGACGAACAAATAAAAAAAAAAAATCCTTGTTCCTTTGGTCAGGCATATTTTAAATACATTTCAGCCAGGCATGTTTGTTTGATCTTTTGGAAAGAAAGGGTAAGGGTATGCCGTTTTTTTGGAGGTGCAGTTTGTCTACAAGGGACAGAACAACATCAGACAGTCTATTTGGGATTTAGAGAGGTGGGGTAAAGTAGGCTAATTATTATATTGCCTTAGCTTTTAGTGATTGTAGTCCCAAATGTGCCAGCTCAGTAATCATTACGGATCTCAGTAAAGATTATGGTGATTTTTACCTTCTGTATTAAAAATAACTACAGGTATTTGCTAATTCTGTGCAATTAGACCAGCTGTAAAAATGTAGGCCTACTTAAATATTCCGCCATTTCCTGTTTAAAAAGTAGTTTTCCGCAGTTTTTAAAATATGGGGGTGCTTGAAGCATTCAGTTGCGTTCCAGGCAGTGGGAAGTGTTTTCCACATATCATTAATATCAAAAAGAAGGTCGCAAGCCCTTGTTAGAGGCACAAAACTTCTTTTAGCTTTAGGTATTTTAGCCATTTATTAACATTTAATTAAATTAATAATCCTCTTCGAATAGGTTTTTACTTCGATATCTTGGACTCACATAGCACTATTGATATTGAAACTAACCAGACAAAGGTTGTCTGAACCTTTGAGCAACTTTATACTCACATGGTGTAATTTTTTCTCACTGTGAAACCTTGGCTTCACAGTGGTAAACCAAGCTTTGGTGACCACAAGTTAATTGACTTTTATATGTTAAAATAACATTTATATGTTTTTATTTTACTGCTTGGTCAAAACACTAAAACTTCAATCCTGTCTGCCACAGCTGAGCTGAGGATACAGTATTACCTACTGCAAAAGTGACTTTACACTTTGACAATAGAGACAAAAGCAGCATTAACCCATTGACATTTTACATTCATATAGCCTTTGAATAAACCCATGGTTATTGATAGAGTAGAAGCTGATTTAAAATCTGAAAATGTAAACTGAAATCTCTAGGATACAGTAACATTTCTCTCTATGGAAAGCCTCATTTTGACCTGTTCATTTTTTGTTTTCATGAAGAAAATGGAGAGAATGCATTTGAACAGACGTTTGACCAGAGAAGATATTAGAATGAGAGACATTGTAGGATCCACAGATTAGTGCCATATGAGCCTACTGTATAAAAAACATTTACGCATTTTTATAGGTATTTCATATCGTTCAGCCCTATGATAAAAAAAAAGAAACACTATAAAAAGTATGTCATCAGTCAGGTGTGGAAAATGTGTGCATACACTTATATGTGCAGTTTCATGTGTTGCACAAAGTATCTTAGGCTGGCCAGGAATAATGAATGAGACATTCATTGGGTGTTGAATCATATGTGTAAACAGCTGCTGTATATTCTTATGTAAAATACAATCAAATACAAATAATCCATGTGTCTCTAAGCTATAGTGATTGCTAATACCTGGCTTGTTCTGACGTGTGTTAGTCTACACACACGCACACACACACACACACACCCACACGCGCGCACGCACGCACGCACGCACGCACACACACACAGTTAAATGGTTAAATCTAAACGGCTTCTGATCTCACTGCCTACAAATAGGCCCCTGTTTGGGCCTGAAAACATCCATGGAAATGTACGGAAATGTCTAACTGTATACTCTGAGCGTGCATGAAAGGAAAAGAGAGGAGACTAAGCTGCAGTAACAGGCTCTCTTTCAGCTGGAAACTTTCTTGATACAACCATGCAGAATTTAACTTCTTTCTTTTAGTTTAACTTAATTTTATTCTCTTAATGTAATTGAAAGTCTTTGTATTACTCTTAAAACATTTTTTAGCTTTTAAAACATTCATAATTAGTTAAAGAACACAACAATTGTATGTTTTTTCTCTGCAGATTTTTTAATGCAATTACAGACAATGGGCTTCATTCTTGAAACACTAGCAAAATTGAGTAAATCGGTTGTAAAGCTGTTCTGAAGGAAATTTTTGTATTCATGAACACAAATGTTAGTTGGTATGAAATAAATTTACACCTGCTCCCCTACCACATGTAAATGGTGTGTAAAACATTAGAAAGTTCTGTGCTATTTTAGGCAAACGGTTGACTGCATTTTGAGAATATTTGAGAGTTGAACATTTTTCAAGTTTAAGTAAAACGCTGAGCTTGTCAATGTCACTTTTTACCCAGCTGTCCAATCATAATAATGATTATTACTGACTCAGAGGGCAGTAAAAACAAAACAAAAAATCAAATTAAAAAAATATATAAATATAGCTGCGAGCAGCGATTGCCGGGCCCAAGCCGGTGGCACCGCAACCCCAGTGCCTTTAGTTACCTAAAGGCACCGGGGATGGCGGTACGCCGGCTTTGGCCCTCCACTCGCTGCTCGCAGCTATATGTGTGTATATATATATGTCAGGGGTGGGAATCTCTTAGGCACCTCACGATTTCGATTCGATTACGATTCAGAGGGCTTACGATTCGATGCTAAATCGATTATCTGAATCTTTTTTTGTGTGTGTGTGTGAGACTATAAATACTTTGCTTTAATAGTAAAAAGTAATGACCCATGAAGAATTAATAATATATTTGATTAACATTGCAAAGAACCAACAGGAAAGTAAATGTGTGCCTGAACTAGCAGCATACTTGTTATCCATGGATTTTTTCTCTCTCTCTCTCCTGGAAGTTGATGGGGACCAGCAACTGTTTGGTAACTCACATTAAAAAAAAATAATAAAAAAAATAAAAAAAAAAAACCTTTTGTGTTCAGGACAAGAAAGAAATGAATACAGGTTTGGAACAACATTAGAGTAAATAATGACAGATTTTTTTTTTTTGTGAACTATCCCTTTAAGGACGAGCGGCAGTACTATTTACTCCTGTCGCTTTTAGACCAGCAAGTGACGCGTTTAATATAGACGCATATTACACCAGATTTTCTCTCAAATGTTTGCTTTCACTTTAGACATAGCCAGTTCTGTTTATGTAAACATTGTATGTGTTTAACAGTATTAGCATAAGACTCGAAAGATAACTTAGTCCAGTGTTCAGGCGCTGTTTGACAGGCTTCTAGTGCCTGTGTGAGCGTCGGGAACAGAGCATCAGCACGTGAATTAAATGTTTAACCGGCATGGCTTATGCAAATAATGAACTTTTGTGAATTGCTGTGTCCCGTACCTATTCATTAACGTGTGATGTATAGGCTACGTCACGTTGTACAGTTGAGACAGATGCGCCAGAACTGAACTGATAGAATGCACTGTAACACGATGCTACGATATTTCTTCAAAAGCAGATAGTGGAGACATTTTAATCATCCACGATCAAAAATCGTGCTATCGCACACCCCTCCACACGTCAGCTTTCAACGAGGAGGGTGTTTTGGATTCTGCGCTCAGTCATCGCGTCTGCGTCTCTGTTATGTGCATGCCACAGATGGTTCGGCCACTGCACTTCTGCGCTTCAGAGTTCCGTCTTTCACGTTGCGTCAATATTACGTTATTATAAATATATATAAAATAATACTTTTTTTTTGAAAATCGATTTTTGACATTTGTGAATCGATTCAGAATCGTCCACGTCCGCATCGCGATGCATCTAAGAATCGATTTTTTCCCCCACCCCTAATATCTATATATATATATATATATATATATATATAAAGCCGGTGGCACCGCCACCTTGGTGCCTTTAGGGTTATTCTGCACGACGTGCAAAAACGTAACCCCTGCTTTGGAATACATACTAGTATGTATTCCACAATTGGAATACATACTAACATACTAGTCAGAACTGAATAGTTGATATCTGAATGACAGATCACCATAGAAGTCAATGGAAAAAATGTGACTAGTAACAAAAGAATAGTTACTAGTCACCATTGAAATAAGTACTAGTGTCTAATGAATAAGTACTAGTATCTATTTAATAGGTACTAGTATCTAATGAATAAGTACTAGTAACTAATTAATAAGCATTGGTATGTAATGAATAAGGACTAGCATCTAATGAATAAGTACTAGTATCTAATAAATAAGGACTAGTGTCTAATGAATAAGTACTAGTATCTTTAAAAAGGTACTAGTACCTAAAGAATAAACACTAGTATCTAAAGAAAAGGCACTAGTATCTAAAGAATAAGCACTAGTAGCTAATGAATAAGTACTAGTACTTAATGGAATAGATACTAGTATCTAAAAAATAAGTACTAGTAGCATGAAAATAGAGACTAGTAGGTTAAAATGATTAAATGTTAAAACGGCTTGCCATACTCTATCTGTCGTTTCGACTTGTCACAATTACGTTACAGATATCTTAAATGATAATACAAACTATCCAAAATGTAATTACGACTAGAAAGACGTTGTTGATATCTACAATGTTAATTACGAATAGTCAAACTTAGCTTTTAAATGTTAAAAGGGCTTGCCATACAGAAGCGTAGGCTCAGAGAGACACTCAACATTTTCAAACCAAAATATCTGACTTTCTGTGGGTCCTAGCTCATGAGTGTAAATTAGAAAGTTGTGCGGCTTGAGGAGAACAATATACATAATCGATTCTTGTAACTGTAGATAAAACTAATCCCCCCACTTTTGACAAAAGGTGGTGCTAGTGAGCCCTCACCACGCCCGTTTCTGAAACTTCGCACAAATGTCTACTGGCTAATAATTGTGATGTGTCTGTCGAGTTTCATGCAATTTCAAGCATGCTAAGAGTCTCAAAAGCATCCTAAAAGAATGGTAAAGTTTGATGCGTTGCCACGGCAACAGTTTCAAAGATATCAAGAATCCATTCACAGGTCTTCATCTGCCGTGTATTTACATTATACAGATGAAGTTTGAAGCAAATCGGTTAAAAAAATAGTGTGATTTCAAAGCATTTTGAAAGTGACACACTTCCTGCAGCCAGTTGGTGGCGCTATAACTTTGACTCACAATAGTCATATCCATGTGATCGGCCTCTTACAACGAACAAACTGCTGAAGTTTCATCAAGATCAGTTAATGTATGCTGAAGTTATAACACACTTCCTGTTTCACGTTTCTCGCACTAATTTAATTTCATCGCCACGGCCAAACCGTTCGAGATATCAAAAATCCCCTCACAAACTTTCATCCTCAATGTCTTGACTTCATCCTGACCGAGTTTCGTGCCGTGTGTTTGAATTCTCTAGGAGGAGTATTTCAAATTCCATTGTGTGTGTTTTACGAACAACCCTAAATAGCCGACTTCCTGTTGGCTGGGGTAAAAAGTAAGAGTGTGAAGTATATATGAAACAATGAGATCAACATGTGTACTGAGTTTCATATTATTACATGCAAGCGTGTTTGATTTATGGACCAAGTTTTTGGACCCCGTTCCAGGGGGCGCTGTCTAGCCCCCTTGCCACACCCGGGTACCATCTTCAGCCCGGCTCTGATGGCTGTGGGATCTGACCTGTGTGCAAAGTTTCAAGAGTTTTCAAACCCGTTAAGGGCCCCAAAAGCCGCTAAGAGACTCAAAATCATCAAAAAAAGGAATGTTAAAGTTTGATGTGTTGCTATGGCAACATTATCTTAGATATTGAATAATGCTTTCACAGCTCTTCATCTGGCGTGTGTTTACATTATACAGATGAAGTTTGAAGCAAATCGGGTAAAAGTAAGAGTGCGATTTCAAAGCATTTTGAAAGTGAAACACTTTCTGCTGCCAGTTGGTGGCGCTATATATTTGACTCACAATAGTCACATCCATGTGATCGGCCTCTTACAACGAACACACTGCTGAAGTTTCATCAAGATCAGTTAATGTATGCAGAAGTTTTAACACACTTCCTGTTTTCCGTTTCTCGCCATAATTTCGTTTCCTCGCCACAACCAAACCGTTCGAGATATCAAAAATCCCCTCACAAACTTTCATCCTCAATGTCTTGACTTCATCCTGACCGAGTTTCGTGCCGTGTGTTTGAATTCTCTAGGAGGAGTATTTCAAATTCCATTGTGTGTGTTTTACGAACAACCCTAAATAGCCGACTTCCTGTTGGCTGGGGTAAAAAGTAAGAGTGTGAAGTATATATGAAACGATGAGATCAACATGTGTACTGAGTTTCATATTATTACATGCAAGCGTGTTTGATTTATGGACCAAGTTTTGGACCCCGTTCCAGGGGGCGCTGTCGAGCCCCCCTGCCACGCCCGGGTTCCATCTTCATCCCGGCCCTGATGGCCGCGGGTTCTGACCCGTGTGCAAAGTTTCAAGAGTTTTTGAGCATGTTAAGGGCCCCAAAAGTGCCCGAATAGTCGTATAAATAATAATAATAAATATAGCTGCGAGCAGCGATTCCAGGCCCAAGCCGGTGGCACCGCAATCCCGGTGCCTTTAGTTACCTAAAGGCACCGGGATGGCGGTACCGCCGGCTTTGGCCCTCCATCGCTGCTCGCAGCTATATATATATATATATATATATATATACACTCACCGGCCACTTTATTAGGTACACCTGTCCAACTGCTCGTTAACACTTAATTTCTAAGCAGCCAATCACATGGCGGCAACTCAGTGCATTTAGGCATGTAGATATGGTCAAGACAATCTCCTGCAGTTCAAACTGAGCATCAGTATGGGGAAGAAAGGTGATTTGAGTGACTTTGAACGTGGCATGATTGTTGGTGCCAGAAGGGCTGGTCTGAGTATTTCAGAAACTGCTAATCTACTGGGATTTTCACTCACAACCATCTCTAGGGTTTACAGAGAATGGTCCGAAAAGAAAAAACATCCAGTGAGCGGCAGTTCTGTGGGCGGAAATGCCTTGTTGATGCCAGAGGTCAGAGGAGAATGGCCAGACTGGTTCGAGCTGATAGAAGGGCAACAGTGACTCAAATAACCACCCGTTACAACCAAGGTGGGCAGAAGAGCATCTCTGAACGCACAGTACGTCGAACTTTGAGGCAGATGGGCTACAGCAGCAGAAGACCACACCGGGTGCCACTCCTTTCAGCTAAGAACAGGAAACTGAGGCTACAATTTGCACAAGCTCATCGAAATTGGACAATAGAAGATTGGAAAAACGTTGCCTGGTCTGATGAGTCTCGATTTCTGCTGCGACATTCTGGATGGTAGGGTCAGGAATTTGGCGTCTACAACATGAAAGCATGGATCCACCCTGCCTTGTATCAACGGTTCAGGCTGGTGGTGGTGGTGTCATGGTGTGGGGAATATTTTCTTGGCACTCTTTGGGCCCCTTGGTACCAATTGAGCATCGTTGCAACGCCACAGCCTACCTGAGTATTGTTGCTGACCATGTCCATCCCTTCATGACCACAATGTACCCAACTTCTGATGGCTACTTTCAGCAGGATAATGCGCCATGTCATAAAGCTGGAATCATCTCAGACTGGTTTCTTGAACATGACAATGAGTTCGCTGTACTCAAATGGCCTCCACAGTCACCAGATCTCAATCCAATAGAGCATCTTTGGGATGTGGTGGAACGGGAGATTCGCATCATGGATGTGCAGCCGACAAATCTGCGGCAACTGTGTGATGCCATCATGTCAATATGGACCAAACTCCCTGAGGAATGCTTCCAGCACCTTGTTGAATCTATGCCACGAAGAATTGAGGCAGTTCTGAAGGCTAAAGGGGTCCAACCCGTTACTAGCATGGGGTACCTAATAAAGTGGCCGGTGAGTGTATATATACATATATGAAGCCGGTGGCACCGCCACCTTGGTGCCTTTAGGGTTATTCTGCACGACGTGCAAAAGCGTAACCCCTGCTTTGGAATACATACTAGTATGTATTCCACAATGAAATACATACTAACATACTAGTCAGAACTGAATAGTTGATATCTGAATGACAGATCACCATAGAAGTCAATGGAAAAAATGTGACTAGTAGTAACAAAAGAATAGTTACTAGTCACCATTGAAATAAGTACTAGTGTCTAATGAATAAGTACTAGTATCTATTTAATAGGTACTAGTATCTAATGAATAAGTACTAGTAACTAATTAATAAGCATTGGTATGTAATGAATAAGGACTAGCATCTAATGAATAAGTACTAGTATCTAATAAATAAGGACTAGTGTCTAATGAATAAGTACTAGTATCTTTAAAAAGGTACTAGTACCTAAAGAGATAAACACTAGTATCTAAAGAAAAGGCACTAGTATCTAAAGAATAAGCACTAGTAGCTAATGAATAAGTACTAGTACTTAATGGAATAGATACTAGTATCTAAAAAATAAGTACTAGTAGCATGAAAATAGAGACTAGTAGGTTAAAATGATTAAATGTTAAAACGGCTTGCCATACTCTATCTGTCGTTTCGACTAGTCACAATTACGTTACAGATATCTTAAATGATAATACAAACTATCCAAAATGTAATTACGGACTAGAAAGACGTTGTTGATATCTACAATGTTAATTACGAATAGTCAAACTTAGCTTTTAAATGTTAAAAGGGCTTGCCATACAGAAGTGTAGGCTCAGAGAGACACTCAACATTTTCAAACCAAAATATCTGACTTTCTGTGGGTCCTAGCTCATGAGTGTAAATTAGAAAGTTGTCCGGCTTGAGGAGAATATATGAATATATGAAACGATGAGATCAACATGTGTACTGAGTTTCATATTATTACATGCAAGCGTGTTTGATTTATGGACCAAGTTTTTGGACCCCGTTCCAGGGGGCGCTGTATAGCCCCCTTGCCACACCCGGGTACCATCTTCAGCCCGGCTCTGATGGCTGTGGGATCTGACCTGTGTGCAAAGTTTCAAGAGTTTTCAAACCCATTAAGGGCCCCAAAAGCCGCTAAGAGACTCAAAATCATCAAAAAAAAAGGAATGTTAAAGTTTGATGCGTTGCTATGGCAACATTATCTTAGATATTGAATAATGCTTTCACAGCTCTTCATCTGGCGTGTGTTTACATTATACAGATGAAGTTTGAAGCAAATCGGGTAAAAGTAAGAGTGTGATTTCAAAGCATTTTGAAAGTGAAACACTTTCTGCTGCCAGTTGGTGGCGCTATATATTTGACTCACAATAGTCACATCCATGTGATCGGCCTCTTACAACGAACACACTGCTGAAGTTTCATCAAGATCAGTTAATGTATGCAGAAGTTTTAACACACTTCCTTTTTGATTTATTTACTTACTTTTTTGATTTATGGACCAAGTTAATTTAATTAATACACTAATTATATAAAACTATTGTCAATGCACTACAATTAAACAGGTTATATGCCTTTACTTATAAAAAAATAAAAATAAAAACTTATTTAAAAAATACCAGGCTTAAGAAATGTATTTACTTTAGCAGGCCAGACACACAGTGAAATGATTAAGCCCCTCCCCCTACACACACACACACACACACTCACACACACACACACACACACACACACACACACACACACACACACACACACACACACACACACACACACACACACACACACACACACACACACACACAGGCAAAGAGACAGACCAAGGCTTAGAGAGAGCATGATCATATTCAAACTACAATATCTGACTTTCTGTTGGTTTGAGCTTATTATTGTTAATTAGAAAGTTGTTTGGCTTGAATAGAACAATATACACGGCAAGTTTTGTAACTGTCAGTAAAACTAACCAAGTTATAACACACTTTATGTGTCCTTTTTTAGTCAAAAAAATCCGCCACGGCCAAACCGTTCGAGATATCACAAATCCGTCCGGAATTTAGCATCCTCAATGTCTTGACTTCATGCACACCGAGTTTGGTGGTGATTGGTAACAGCATGGGTTGTAATTTGATGTTTTTCTAGGACATTTATTTAAAAAAAAAAAAACATAATTCCCGACTTCCGTTTGAACTGTCGTAAAACTTAGAGCACGAAAGTTGTTTGGCCTGATGTGATCTATGAGTGTACCGAGTTTCATATTAATCCATGCACGTGTGTTTGATTTATGGACAAATGTTCGAATCCCTAAAAGAATGCATCCTAAAAGAATGGTAAAGTTTGATGCGTCGCCACGGCAACAGTTTCAAAGATATCAAGAATCCATTCATAGGTCTTCATCTGCCGTGTATTTACATTATACAGATGAAGTTTGAAGCAAATCGGGTAAAAATAAGAGGGTGATTTCAAAGCATTTTGAAAGTGACACACTTCCTGCTGCCAGTTGGTGGCGCTATAACTTTGACTCACAATAGTCACATCCATGTGATCGTCCTCTTACAGCGAACGCACTGCTGAAGTTTCATCCAGATCAGTTAATGTATGCTGAAGCTTATGACACACTTCCTGTTTCAGCGTTTCTCGCCATAGTTTCGTTTCCTCGCCACGGCCAAACCGTTCGAGATATCAAAAATCCCCACGCAAACTTTCATCCTCAATGTCTTGACTTCACGCTGACCGAGTTTCGTCGAATTTGGATCAGAGCTCTAGGAGGAGTATTTAAAAGTTCATTGCGTGTGTTTTACAAAAAAACCTCAATAGCCGACTTCCTGTTGGGCTGGGGTAAAAAGTAAGAACGCGAGGTATAGATGAAATTCTGCTATCGACATGTGTACCGAGTTTCATATTATTACATGCAAGTGTGTTTGAGTTATGGACCAGGTGTTCGGACCCCATTCCAGGGGGCGCTGACGAGCCGCCCTGCCACGCCCGGGTACCAGCTTCAGCCCGGCTCTGATGGCCGCGGGTTCTGACCCGTGTGCAAAGTTTCAAGAGTTTTCGAGCATGTTAAGGGCCCCAAAAGTGCCCGAATAGTCGCTAGAAAAAAAAAAAAAAAAAAATATATATATATATATATAAATATAGCTGCGAGCAGCGATCGCGGGCCCAAGCCGGTGGCACCGCAACCCCGGTGCCTAAAGGCACCGGGATGGCGGTACCGCCGGCTTTGGCCCTCCATCGCTGCTCGCAGCTATATTTATATGTTATATGTATGTATATATATATATATATATATATATATATATATATAAAGCCGGTGGCACCGCCACCTTGGTGCCTTTAGGGTTATTCTGCACGACGTGCAGAAACGTAACCCCTGCTTTGGAATACATACTAGTATGTATTCCACAATTGGAATACATACTAACATACTAGTCAGAACTGAATAGTTGATATCTGAATGACAGATCACCATAGAAGTCAATGGAAAAAATGTGACTAGTAGTAACAAAAGAATAGTTACTAGTCACCATTGAAATAAGTACTAGTGTCTAATGAATAAGTACTAGTATCTATTTAATAGGTACTAGTATCTAATGAATAAGTACTAGTAACTAATTAATAAGCATTGGTATGTAATGAATAAGGACTAGCATCTAATGAATAAGTACTAGTATCTAATAAATAAGGACTAGTGTCTAATGAATAAGTACTAGTATCTTTAAAAGGTACTAGTACCTAAAGAATAAACACTAGTATCTAAAGAAAAGGCACTAGTATCTAAAGAATAAGCACTAGTAGCTAATGAATAAGTACTAGTACTTAATGGAATAGATACTAGTATCTAAAAAATAAGTACTAGTAGCATGAAAATAGAGACTAGTAGGTTAAAATGATTAAATGTTAAAACGGTTTGCCATACTCTATCTGTCGTTTCGACTAGTCACAATTACGTTACAGATATCTTAAATGATAATACAAACTATCCAAAATGTAATTACGACTAGAAAGACGTTGTTGATATCTACAATGTTAATTACGAATAGTCAAACTTAGCTTTTAAATGTTAAAAGGGCTTGCCATACAGAAGTGTAGGCTCAAGAGAGACACTCAACATTTTCAAACCAAAATATCTGACTTTCTGTGGGTCCTAGCTCATGAGTGTAAATTAGAAAGTTGTCCGGCTTGAGGAGAATATATGAATATATGAAACGATGAGATCAACATGTGTACTGAGTTTCATATTATTACATGCAAGCGTGTTTGATTTATGGACCAAGTTTTTGGACCCCGTTCCAGGGGGCGCTGTCTAGCCCCCTTGCCACACCCGGGTACCATCTTCAGCCCGGCTCTGATGGCTGTGGGATCTGACCTGTGTGCAAAGTTTCAAGAGTTTTCAAACCCATTAAGGGCCCCAAAAGCCGCTAAGAGACTCAAAATCATCAAAAAAAGGAATGTTAAAGTTTGATGCATTGCTATGGCAACATTATCTTAGATATTGAATAATGCTTTCACAGCTCTTCATCTGGCGTGTGTTTACATTATACAGATGAAGTTTGAAGCAAATCGGGTAAAAGTAAGAGTGTGATTTCAAAGCATTTTGAAAGTGAAACACTTTCTGCTGCCAGTTGGTGGCGCTATATATTTGACTCACAATAGTCACATCCATGTGATCGGCCTCTTACAACGAACACACTGCTGAAGTTTCATCAAGATCAGTTAATGTATGCAGAAGTTTTAACACACTTCCTTTTGATTTATTTACTTACTTTTTTGATTTATGGACCAAGTTAATTTAATTAATACACTAATTATATAAAACTATTGTCAATGCACTACAATTAAACAGGTTATATGCCTTTACTTATAAAAAAATAAAAATAAAAACTTATTTAAAAAATACCAGGCTTAAGAAATGTATTTACTTTAGCAGGCCAGACACACAGTGAAATGATTAAGCCCCCTCCCCTACACACACACACACACACACACACACACACACACACACACACACACACACACACACACACACACACACACACACACACACACACACACATACTGGTACGGGTGGTTTATAAGGACTTTTTCCCAAAAAACGTCCCATCATGGTTTATGGGGACCCACCTTTCCCTTTGTCATAGAGATTAATAAGAAATATTAAACTGCTCCTTATGGCATGGGGTAAAACTCTGACTACTCAGAATTTCATTTTAAGGAAACAGTCTGGTAATATGAAGACCTGACAAACTACAGCACTATGAGGACAGGGCAGGAGTGGGCGTTTCTTGATTTAATTATGATTTATGAGGACCACACTGGTTTATCTGGACATCACTCACATACACACACACACAACCATCTGACCCTTAATTATGAGGACAACCCCGGTTTATCTGGACATCACTCACACACATACACACACCTAACCCTTAATTATGGGGACTAACCTGGTTTATCTGGACATTATCTACTAGTACACACATTATTATACATGAGCATCATAGTTTATCATTACCCATGACAGTGCCACATCACTTAAATATTTTTCCAGCATATAAAAAAATAGTAAATAAATAAAATAATAATTATCAGCAATTGTTCAACCTGGCTTAAAGTTTAAGAGAGATTTCAGAAAACTAACCTTTATAATGTGAGATTAAGCAGGTGTGAAGTGAGTGAAGAGCATAGAGAGTAGAGGGAAAGTGAAATAAATACGGAAATATTTTAACATTAAACATTAATAAATAAAAACCCAAAAGGAACGTTTACTATTTAACCATCACTGACAAATGACAGTTTTGTCTAAAGATAGTTTTGAATAAAGCTAAATATTTCCAGTTGAGTGGGTTTGGGTTTTGTTAATGTGAAAAGAGAAGATTGTTTAAGACTTGGTTTTATATCTAAATGAACATTGCTGACCATTTGGTTTTAACTGGACATCAGTAACCATATGAATCATGCATATACACACACACACACACACAACCCTGACTAACCCTTGATTATGAGGACATTTTGGGTTTAACTGGACCTCAATCACACACTCTCAAACACACACAAGCACCTGACTAACCCTTGATTATGAGGACATTTTGGGTTTAACTGGACCTCAATCACACACTCTCAAACACACACAAGCACCTGACTAACCCTTGATTATGAGGACATTTTGGGTTTAACTGGACCTCAACCACACACTCTCAAACACACACAAGCACCTGACTAACCCTTGATTATGAGGACATTTTGGGTTTAACTGGACCTCAATCACACACTCTCAAACACACACAAGCACCTGACTAACCCTTGATTATGAGGACATTTTGGGTTTAACTGGACCTCAATCACACACTCTCAAACACACACAAGCACCTGACTAACCCTTGATTATGAGGACATTTTGGGTTTAACTGGACCTCAATCACACACTCTCAAACACACACAAGCACCTGACTAACCCTTGATTATGAGGACATTTTGGGTTTAACTGGACCTCAATCACACACTCTCAAACACACACAAGCACCTGACTAACCCTTGATTATGAGGACATTTTGGGTTTAACTGGACCTCAATCACACACTCTCAAACACACACAAGCACCTGACTAACCCTTGATTATGAGGACATTTTGGGTTTAACTGGACCTCAATCACACACTCTCAAACACACACAAGCACCTGACTAACCCTTGATTATGAGGACATTTTGGGTTTAACTGGACCTCAATCACACACTCTCAAACACACACAAGCACCTGACTAACCCTTGATTATGAGGACATTTTGGGTTTAACTGGACCTCAATCACACACTCTCAAACACACACAAGCACCTGACTAACCCTTGATTATGAGGACATTTTGGGTTTAACTGGACCTCAATCACACACTCTCAAACACACACAAGCACCTGACTAACACTTGATTATGAGGACATTTTGGGTTTAACTGGACCTCAATCACACACTCTCAAACACACACAAGCACCTGACTAACCCTTGATTATGAGGACATTTTGGGTTTAACTGGACCTCAATCACACACTCTCAAACACACACAAGCACCTGACTAACCCTTGATTATGAGGACATTTTGGGTTTAACTGGACCTCAATCACACACTCTCAAACACACACAAGCACCTGACTAACCCTTGATTATGAGGACATTTTGGGTTTAACTGGACCTCAATCACACACTCTCAAACACACACAAGCACCTGACTTAACCCTTGATTATGAGGACATTTTGGGTTTAACTGGACCTCAATCACACACTCTCAAACACACACAAGCACCTGACTAACCCTTGATTATGAGGACATTTTGGGTTTAACTGGACCTCAATCACACACTCTCAAACACACACAAGCACCTGACTAACCCTTGATTATGAGGACATTTTGGGTTTAACTGGACCTCAATCACACACTCTCAAACACACACAAGCACCTGACTAACACTTGATTATGAGGACATTTTGGGTTTAACTGGACCTCACCTCACACACAACCCTGACTAACCCTTGATTATGAGGACAAACTGGATTTAAATGGACATCACTATTAAGTCCACACATAGGAGTACCTGTATTAGAGTAAAACCAAATAAACTATTCTACATTAAAGAGTGAATTCACAAATGATTGTGCATCTTTTTGCTGCAACTAAACCTGTAAAAGTAATTCGCACTCCAAATGTGTGCATGTAGCTATATCAGCCAACATATGAAGAGTTCAGATGCAAAAGCCTCTAAGTGCCATTTGAAATTTTCTTCTAAAATTATAATTTTTATCAAGCTTGTATATTAAAGTTCAGTATTTTCACTTAAATGGCAATGAAGATTACCTATTAATTGTCATTTAAGTGAAATTACTGAACTTAAATATACAAGCTTGATAAAAATGGTCATTTTAGAAGAAAATTTCAAATGGCATTTAGAGGCTTTTGCATCTGAACTCTTCATATACAGATGTGGTGCAAAATGAACCTGGGCCCGTATCCCTAAGGAATTTTTGTGCAAGAAGTGGCTCCTAGCAGAAAAAATTCTAAGAAAATTCTCAGAGTCATGACGTTTTCTTAGAATTTCCCCTAAAAGTGACACAAAAATCCCAGTTAATATAAAGCTATTCCTCAAGATTCCTAGCGCTTAAAAGGGCTCCTAAGGCGAGATCTGCTAAGAGCAGGGAGGAGGACTTTTAGTGGCTTAGGAGTTCTTCTAAGCTGCTGCACAAATTTTCTTTTTTTCTCCATTTTCTGTGTTTGTAGGATATTGGTTAATAAGCCTTCATAAATAGACCAGCCAGCAATCACAGACATTGATAAAAGCTGAGCCATGTTAGCCTCGTTAAGACCACACTGAGTTGTAGCGTTGCAATTTCTACTTTATTAAGACAACCCCTTGAGATAGGCCATCTTGTTTTCAATGGGGTCCATATGGGAGTGAAAGTACAAAATATGCCAGCTAGGATAATAATATGAGCAAATAAGACACGAATCATTATTTGAACAGGGTGTAATGAACTTAAGTTTTCACATATTTTAGATTCTAATATTAGGCTATAACCCCTACAGCGTACTATTCATTTTCCAGATATTTTTTGAATGTGAAATATTATTTACAATTACAGTCTGCATAAGATTAGAGTGTATAATTATGTTTATTGATTTAAGGGTACATCCTTTGCTCATTATCACCAAAAGTTCATTTTCATCAAACTTGTAGGATCAACCAATCATGGCTTTTGAAATGATGACTCATACCTAGCAACGGGGTCAACCACACCTCCTCACTAAGATAGGATTCTCCATCCATTCCTTGCTCAGCGTTCACTGAAAATCTTCTGGAATCACTTCTAAGCTAAAACTCCTGGCAAGGAATTTTTAGGTTAAATTAGGAGCTCTCTAAGAGGATTCTAAGAATCTTTAGGGATACGGGCCCTGGTTGGAGAAAAGTCAGTGATCAAAGATCAGCAGGTTTTACACTTCATTGAAGACTAGTTAAAGGGCAATTAGATGAAAAAAATGCAACAAGAAAGCCAATACAACTAAAAAAATTAAACTGAAAGGGCATTTTTATTTCGCAAATGGTATTTTGTACATTTCTTTCAAAACACTCCTCTGGCCCAACAACACTTTTAGAGAACAAAACGCTGATTACAGCGTTTGTAATCAGAATTTTCAAAAAAGAAAATTCTGTCAGTATTTACTCACCCTCATGTTGTTCCAACCCCGTAAGACCTTCGTTCATCTTCGGAACACAAATTAAGATATTTTTGATGAAATCTGAGAGCTGGATCACTCCTGCATAGTAGTCCATAGGCTTCTTGAGGGAATGACACTCGCTAGCCTCAAAGTCATTAAAGACATCGTTAAAATAGTCCAAGTGACGACGTGGAAGTGGTTTGATAAACTTCTGATAAATTTCCCGTTCTCGTGTTGTTTGATCAACTTAAGATTGAGCCACTGTCGTCACTTGGACTATTTTAACGATGTCTTTAATGACTTTGAGGCTAGCGAGTGTCATTCCCTCAAGAAGCCTATGGACTACTATGCAGGAGTGATCCAGCTCTCAGATTTCATCAAAAATATCTTAATTCATGTTCCGAAAATGAACGAAGGTCTTACGGGGTTGGAACAGCATGAGGGTGAGTAAATACTGACAGAATTTCTTTTTTGGGTGAACTAACCCAAAAAACTTTTGGGTTAAAAGTTAAACGTGGTATCAGCAATACCACCTTTAATGGAAGACGATACTGATCTCTCGAAGAACTCTAAGAAGATTTCTTTTCAACGTCAAACCTCGGTTTCTCACGAAATCCCTTATATTTTGGGCTGTTCTTTCTCTCAGGACAGGGTCCTCTGCAGTCTTGCACTGCTCACACTCCAACTTTGTTGCAAGGTGTCCCTTTGAAATATGGACTCTGAAATGTTTCATGACCGCATTCACTTCATTTGGGCTCCATGGCCTTTTCACTATTCTCCTCGATTTGGTCTCTGTAAAACAAACAAACAAACATATATAAACACATATGTATACCTTTACACCTATATGTATGTACATGGAATCACTTTAATATACCCAAATGTTTAAATACCTCTGGAGTTCTCAGTTTCATCCTGACTCATTTGTCTTTTTCCTGAGGGATAATAAGCAACAATTAAAATGTGAACCCAAAATCATCAAATAAATATCTAAAATATAAGCTCACACACATACCTGTGGAGCTGTCCGCCTCACCCAGGCCCATTTTTGTTTTTTCTAAGGGAAAAAAAGCAACTCACTATTCCTCTTCTCTACACAGCAATTGTCAATTATTTACAATTATCAAGAAATCTACAATTATTATTATTATTATGTAAATAACAGGGCACTGAACCAATTCAAGGAATGAAAACAAAAACTGGGGGAAAAAAATAAACGATTACTTGAAATGACCATTAACTGGTTAATAATGTTTTTTTTCTTCTTTTTCTGTTTAATGTTTTAATTTGTCAGTCGACCAATAATGAATTTAAATAGTATGGCCTATGCTGACGCTGACACATAGTGAGTGAAATGCAAATGCTCAGCTGTCAAGTTAAGATGAGTTAGATAAACTTCTGAGATCCAAAAGCTAATGCCAGCATACTGACATGAAGACTGACGAAATGTCACCATGGCATGTAATATCCAGGTGTTTTGAAACCAGCTTAAATTGCAGGTTAACTGCTGCAATTCGAGAAATTAGTTTAATTTTTTTTTTTTTTTTTAAATGATGTATGGCCAGACACTTTGTGTGTCAATCAAGGTCAAATAGGTTTATGATGTTTTGGACCAGCCAGTGTTAGATTTGTGTTTTGGGTGCTTAGTTTGTTTTTGTTTAGAACATTTGGCCAAAATCTTGTGTTATTAAAGTGCAATGCACAGTCTGCATTGGCTATGACTATACAACCAACAACAGACTAAAGCAGGAAGTATACCTCTTTTTTTTACCACAGCGGGCGGTTTGAACTTTGCTGCGGGCGGGAATGGGCGGCTAAAACAAAAACCCCTGTGGGATTGTGAGGTAGCCTAGCGACATGATGGAATCAATAAATTATATGGAAAAGAACCTCAAACGAGGTATTTACAGCACAAAACCTAAGCGGCTCGCTGACAGCAAACAGCTGGCTGTTTTGAATGAGACGACCCGGTTACTGTGAACGGGGAGCGCTTTATGAACGTTCTGGGACGCGCGAGCAGCGCCAGGGGACAGCGTGTCTGTTCGTGTGTCTGTTAAGAGTGAGCGCTCGTGAGCGGGAAAAACACATAACCTGATTTATATGAGATTGAACTGGCCATGTGACAAAGCGGGTATAAGATGGACACGAGCACGAGTTCGCGGGGGAATTTTATAACGCCAGGCTACTATTTTTTGCGGGTGCGGACGGGAGTGTAATGCATATGTTGCGGGAGCGGGATGAAGAAAACAGTCCCGCGCAGGACTAGGCATTCAACATTTTTTTCAAATTAATTTTTATATAAGTATTATTATTTTAAATTACCATTGCCCCAGTTTCAGTAAGTAACTCTCGTAATAAAGTAGCAATGGTTGGGACATATTTTAAGCATTAACCCCACTTAAAAAGTCTAAAAAATCTAAACCGGTTAACATGAAATAAGCTTCTGAGCAGATTTAAGTAATGGACCACTTTAGCAACACTATGACAGCGAGTCCAGGATTAGCACTGAAGAACCAAGCAATCCAAGATCATGCCAAATCATCCTCAATCAAATCCCACTAGCTGAGTATGCGGTGTACGAAGATCGGACCCCAGTTCCCTTTCCTTACTACTGTTACAGAGCAGGCTTCCACTACACCTCCTCTTCACCACTGTCAGGACACTTTCACCAGAATATTAACCATCATGAACTCAACATCCCATCATGCCGCTTACCTGGGACTGATTACAAACACCTGCAGCTGACATCCACACTCAACCCATATAGTCAAGTCAAGTCACATTCATCATATATAGCGCTTTTCACAGTACAGATCGTATCAAAGCAGCTTCACAGTGACAACACGAACAGAAAGTACAACACAGATAAGTAATATTGTTAAATGGTAAAACCCGACTAAGCAAGCCAAAAGCAAGGCAAAGCAAGGCGAACAGTGGCAAGGAACCAAAACTCCATCAGATTGGATGGAGAAAAAACCTTGGTAGAACCCGCAGAACTTAGTTGGGGCCAGTTCTCCTCTGGCTTACATTCATATTGTTTATATATAAATATTAAATATAAATATTGTTCATATATAATATGGAGCCATAACATATCGCCAGCGTTGAGTCGTCTCTTCACAGGCGTTGGGGCATCTGAGATCCCCGTGAGAGGCTGGATACAAACTGGACCTGACAAACGCCATTTTCTCGGGACAACCGCCCCGAGATAACAGCAGAAAGGCAGATGGGAGATAATTAGCATAGCTGATGTTCAGAATGATTTCCATTATACAGGAGTCAGTGTTAGAAAATCACTATCTCACAACTCTCTCACAACCCAACCATACGCGCCAAACGTGTCGACCCCTCGTTGTCTAAAAGGCTGTCGAGCCCGGCTGGTGCGTTAAGCAGTTTCAGCGGCGAACGGTTCTGTATGGCATAACAGAGGACTGAAAGGTAGAAGCGCGCCATGTGAATGCTGGACTGAAGAGATGCGCTCTGAGCTCTAGGTTTAAACTGTGTCAGCGAGTCAGAGCCTTCGAAGCCGTATCGGGAAAAAGGCTGTTCCAGAGTTCTGGAGCTAAATGCGCGAACGCCCTCCCCTCCTTTAGTGGACTCACATATCCTAGGCAATGCAACCAGAAGCCTGGAATTTAGTGATCTTAAAGAACGCGGTGGATTGTGAGGGGCGAAAGAAGGTCCGTTAAGTACACTGGAGCTAAAACCGTTTAGGGCTCTCATAGGTTAGTAGTAGTATTTTGTAGTTGGAGCTGTTGAACTTAGAGGTAAAACCAGTGTAGAGATATGATAAAATCGGTGTTATACTGATCGTATTTTCTTGACCTGAGTAAGAACTCTAGCGGGGTGGCATTTTGGACCAACTGTAGCTTGTTTATTGAGGATGCAGGACAACCGGCTAATAAAGCATTACAGTAATCTAGTCTCGAGGTCATAAATGCATGAACTAACTTTTCTGCATCAGAAACAGACAGCATGTTACGTAGCTTAGCAATGTTTCTGAGATGGAAAAAGGCTGTCTTGTAACATATGAAATATGATTTTCGAAAGACAAGTTGCGGTCTGAGATACGGCCCAGGTCTTCTCACTGTAGAGGATAAAAGGAACAGTGACATCCATCTATATTTAAGCTGTATCGTAAGAGGTTTTGTGAGTCGGCTTTTGTACTCAATGTGATAAAACCTTCCATTTTATCTGAATTTAACAGCAGGAAATCACGCGTCATCCAGCATTTTATATCTTTGAGACACCTCTGTCAATTTAGATGAGTCATGTGTCTTCGTTGTCGCTAATGAAATATATACCCGAGTATGATCAGCATAACAGTGGAAGTTAATTCCATGTTTTCTTATAATGTTACCAAGTGGCAGCATATATATTGAGAATAGCAGAGGGCCTGAGAACAGACTCCTTGCGGTACTCTCATACGTCCACTGGCGTTACACCTTCGATTTTCCCCGTTTAAAACAAAACAAAATGTACGGGCCGATAAAATACGACTCTGCAAACCAGCTTTAATGCCTGTCCCTGAACACCAGTGTAGTTTTGTAGTCGATCAAGAGTTATTTTATGATCTATAGTGTCGAAACGCAGCGCTACAGATCAGAGTAGGACTTAGTATTGAGATACAGCCTCGGTCAGGAAGCTGAAAAAGTAAATCATTTGTAATTTTAACTAGCGCAGTTTCTGCTACTATGATGCGGTCTGAATCCTGACTGGAATTTTTCATAGATATCATTTCTTGCCGAAAAAGTAGCATCTGAGTTGGACAGACACAACTTTCTCTAGCATTTTCTCGACATAAATGGAAGATTTGAAATAGGTCTGTAATTTGCTAAGTTATTTGGGATCTAATTGCGGTTCTTAAATGGGTAGGTTTTATTACTGCCAACTTGAATATCTTTGGAACATGACCTAAAGATAAAGACGAGTTAATAATATTGAGGAGAGGCTCTTCCACTACAGGTAATAGTTCTTTTAGTAGTTTAGTGGGTATTGGATCTAATAAACATGTTGTTGGTTTAGATGCAATGATAAGTTTATTTAGCTCTTCCTGTCCTCTGATTGCCTGTAAAGCGGTGAGCTTGTTCTAGAGGGGCCATAATTGAGGCTGAATCATAAGACACCAAAGAGGATTGTACATTTATAATTGCATTTTGGATGCTTTCTACTTGTCCTCATTGAAGTAATTCATAAAGTCAGTTACTACCTACAACTGCTACACAGGTTATATTTGCTCTGGCGATGTCTGTTTATTTGTTCCAGCTCCTAGCCAGACGGTGTTAAATAAAAACCTTGGATTATTTTGGTTTATTTCTCTTATTAGTTTGCCGGAGATGTCTCAGGCCTCTGCGCAGTTTTTGGGAGCCTTTTTGTAGCGTGACGTTACCTGTCTCTTCCACGTCGATTCTAAAGACCTCTAAATTAGTTTGTTTCCATTTACGGCTCTTAAGATACGAAGAGTTCTCTCTCTGATAGCATGCGTATCACTGTTGTACCACAGGGTGCTTAGTCTTCTTCCTCTAACCTTTTTTAATCTAATTGGTGCAACAATATCTAATGTACTAGTGAAAATGGTGCTCAAACTGCTAGTGGTTCATTCATCTAATTGATCAGTTCTGTTTGGGTTCACTTCGTCAACTTAAGATAAACGAGGGAAGCTATTTTTGAGAATTTGATCTATAGTGGTTGGAAGGATTGTTCTGCCTTTATCTGTGGCAGGGGCGCAACATGGTGCACATATTTCCGGCAGTGCGCATGGATGCAGGTCACCATGTAATGATCAGTGACATCATTCACTTTGCCGGTATAATATTTATACAGTACGGACTGAGTTCCATATGATATAATTTGAGTGTAGTGTATGATTTGAGACAATGGATGTGGGAACCACTGACGTCTTTTGTTTTGCTACCCCAAAGGAGTTTAAATCAGTCTTAAACGGCAGCCCTAGAAGCATCATTTGTATTATCTACGTGTATGCCTAAAATCTCTTCAGCGATTATTGCTTTATCGACATATCACCAATAGATCCGAGAGAAAGTCTCGCAAACTCCTTTAGGAATTCAGCATATGGCCCTGGGAGGTCTATATACAGTAGCCAAGGCTAAGGGATTAATATCGGGACTTCTTCTTACATCTAACAGCGTAACATTTGAGCACAAGTACTTCGGAAGAATTGACACTGTGACCTGTTTTTCTGAGTGACATATGAGACCCCTGTTCACTCTCAAGTTTATTGCCTAAGTATCGCATTGCCCCGGTGTACAATTTCTCTAGCATTTTCTGTGTTTGCTGAACTGTTACTGACCTTGGATTGTTTCTACCGACCTCTGATTCTTCTGCTGCCTACCTCGACCCAGACTGTTATATGCAGGGTGCGATTTGCCTGGGGGGATGCGTGGGATTTCCCCTTACTGGTCAATGTATCCCTGCCTCTGCTTAATTATTTTTTAACACACTTTTTAGCATCAGACAATACATTTTGAAGTTAAACCCACTATTGTTTTATGTCTGATCTCATGACATTTCACACTTTTTTCATACATATTTTACAATAATTCATACGAATTTGTACAAGAGTTACGTTCATGCCGATTTCGACACCTCATAAAATGCATACGAATCGCTGTGAGATCGGATTGATCTATACACAGTATTTACCTCAATTACATCAGAAGTAACTGTAATTAAATTACAGATAAATGAAGAGTAATCCCTTACTTCACATTTTCAAGGGAAAAGTAATTAAATTACAGTAACTAATTACTTAGTAATTAGTTACACCCAACACTGGTTACACCTCATGGATAATAGCCTATCAACACTCGCAGGTCTGCGCTGGGCTGTGGAGCTGTCTGTAGAAAGGAAGCAGCATAGAATAAACATCACAACCTGATTATCTGTTTCTATGATGACAAGCAGAGCTCAGTGTCCCATTCACGGAGAATGGCTGAAGTTATACTCACGGTGTTGAGTGTGAGACTAAAGAAAAGGTTTTTTGATTAGTCACATTCACTCTTGAACGTCTGGCGCGAGTGATATCAATGTTATTCAATAAAAAGACGCGTTTACGCGCGTCTTGAAGGTCCTGTGGCACGAATTAGGCGAGTTGACTAACATAGATAATGCATCTATCTTTTCTAGCATTTACTACATCTCAGCATCGCGATGTAACGTTAACATTATTACTTTAACTTAGCAGCAGTAAAACGGTTTCTATTGATGGTTTAACTTTGCAATCAATCCGTGGTTCACGAGAGGCCGAATAAATTAGCCTACCCTATTGATTTTGCATGTTTTTCGTTGTGTATGATCACAGTTCATATGTGTAGGAAGCTATTAGAGTAAAAATATTGCGTTTTTTCCTGCAAATGCAGTGATGAAGTTCATGTTTTTCTTTTTTTGTTTTCCAAAACATCCCCCCTCTGTTTTTTTTCACAAATCGCACACTGGTTATATGGACCTCTGATTCTTCTGCTGCCTGCCTCGAATCCGGATTGTTTATTGAACTGTGAATCCTGCCACCTGCCTCGACCCTTGCCTGTCATCCACTTCTGCTCTAAGGTTAATCTCCGTTTTTCTGTCTGCCCCTGATTTACCCTGCTTGTTTGACTATTCTAATAAAAGCTGCGAAAGGATTCTTCAGCGTCCTCCATATCATTACAACTACCCTTGCATTGGAAACAAGACAGTCTCCAAAGCGTGCACACCTCACTCACGACGGGGTAGGTGGGGATACTGTATGAGGCATGGACAGCGGTACAGTAGTTGGCAAACAGTGACGTCAAAAAATGAAAGCTTATAGATATAAATCTGGGTGTTGTTTCTGTTCCACAACATTTTGTATGTAATGTTTTGGGTGTGGGATGAATAGGGATGAATATTTAATTAAAAAATATTCAATTTATCTTCAGTGTGTATTAGCCAATCAGGTGTCTTGACGTGAATCACGCGATTACTGTTTTTTAGTAATCGCATGATTCACGTCAAGACACTTCATTGCTAATCATAATGTTAGTCTATCAATATCAGCGCTATATCAATATAATTAGTTAGCAATGACTCAAAAGAGAATTTGGGATTTTTTTTCAATCCAACCCCCAAAACCCGAGGCCGAGGACTAGCAAGAATTCTCACTGACTCCTCATCCAGACAAGAGGTAACGTCCCAGCCCCTACGCCCGAGCAAGCGTGCGTTTCGAGTGCATAGCTGTCAACATTGAAAATAAGGGAGATTTCACGGAATCCATCCCCAAAATAAGGGATTTTTTTCACGATTCTTACTCACAAACTTATAAAATAAAGCCCTAATCATTAAAAGTCTAAAGAGTTTATAACTAGCCTATGTGTGAGAGAGAGAGACAGTGTATGTGACGTGTGTGTGTATGCGAGAGAAAGAGACGGTGTGTCATTTAAAACATTTTTAAATACTAATATCAGATTACGAGGGAAACCGAAGGCGGAGAGTGGTGCGATCGGACACTGCTTCTGCTGGGATTGGGAGAGGTCGTCTGTGCACGAGCAGAGCGTGCGCTGACATGGAGTAAAGCCTTTATGCATACTCGACTATGACAACTGGACTGACAAGACCCCCCCCCGTCAGCACCCCGCACCCCCTACCAAAAATGACTTCCCGCATCTCTGGTATGAGGTTTTGTTGACAGTTTGATGATGCACTGGAGTTATGAGGTTTATTCACAAGCTCTTAGAATCGAGTTCAAGCCGTTCTCTGAACAATAATGTTTTACAAGGAACGCATGAACAAATGTAAGGTTGGATTTTCTTTTTTTAAGCCCTTGTAAATATATACATATAGAATAAAACTTACCGTTGGAACTCTCCGTCTCATCCTGGGTCAACTCCATCCCTTCTTTGCCTCCTACATTTAGAAAATTAAACTATACTTAAACTTGACAATCCAAATACTTTATTTCTGATAATCAGAAACCAGATGTAGTGAATACACTACACAACTGATGCTCACTGGACTAAATTCATCACATACCGCTTACTCCAGACTCAGAGACAGGCTCAGACTCTTCATTGTCATCATCGCTTACTTCTTCCTCATCTAAATCCAGATCAATTTCATCTATAGAAAAACATATTTAATAAACATCCTCACACACCTGCATTAGTGCACATGTACAATTCCTAAACTTCCTTTATCTAAAGAAATGAGAGGTACTCAAAAAAGACCTCATTCACCTAAAAAAAAACATTTTCTTAGTAACCTAATTAGCTTCCAAGTTTTTCTCTTCATGTAATTTACAATTGTCCTGTTACTGTACCGTAACATTATTATTATTATTATTATCATATAAAATAATGCACATACCTTCGATCTCAATTTCATCAAGAGACTTTCCTTTGAAATTGACAAGAGTTCCTTTCTCCATTGCCAAGAGCAGCTTTGAGATTTTTGCAATCTCTATAGTTGCATCTGGCAACCGATAATAGTCTCTATGGACCCGAATGTCGTGGCCCAAAAAGTTGGCTAGTTGATCAAGTTCATTATCCTTAAGATTTAGAACCTGGGACATTGTTGCCACCTGCTTACGGAGCTGCGTAGACCGGAGATATTCTGGGTGCTGTGCACCACACTGACTTGCAAAAAGCCTGATGCAGTCCTGTCCTCTGAAGAAGCTGGTGGGTGAGCACTTTGGTCTTCCAAATAGGAAGGGGTTGTCCCCGTCTACTCCACATGCATCTCTCTTGTCCACAAGAAGTTCTATTGCACTGACAAGCTCAGGGTTTAACAAAATTGCAACTTTTCTCCCTTTCTTGCCCATTATTTCCACTCTGCTGAAATGCTTGGACATTTTTCGCTCAAATGGAGAGAGACTGACGGCGATGTCATCACAGAGCTCAGTCTGGTCTCTTTTCCTAAAACACTCAAGCATCATTCTTGAAACCTCTCCTGCACGCCGTCTGTTAAAGATTATAACTTGTGCAAGTGTCACTTTCGCGAGTTCTGCATATGTTTGTGAAGACTCAAGATGTTTTAGGCTTTCAAAAGCATCAGTGGATTTTTTCTCTAGGTGCTGGTGGAGAAGCTGCACATCATGTGTGAACGGTATAGTTGATGGTTTGTTGAACTTTGATTTGTTCAAAGTAGCAAGAGCAGCATGAGAGACATGTTCTGCCCATTCACTTGAGCACAGTCTTTTGAATCGCTCTGCTGCTTTTGTCATAGCATCATCCTCTGCTGCGATAGCCCTGCAGAGAATGATGTCACCGATCTTGTTGAGCGAGTGTCCTAACTTCAACGCAAGGCTTGGTGTCTTATATGAGTGGCTCTTTTCATCATAGCCAGCAACATCTTTCACAGCCTCAATGACTTTGTAAAAATTGTTTGGCTTCACAGCATCTTCAAAGCTAAATATGGAGTATTTTCTTCTCAAGGTTAGCAAGAGTCTGCCCATTTCCCGAACCTTCTGTCTGATGTATTCGGATTTTGTTGGATCACTTCCATGCTTGTTGTAAAGAGACTGACACAACTGCAGTATGAGGAAGTCATTTCGAACCACAGATGAAATGTCATCAATCTTCATGTTTCCCAAAATCTTCCACACCTCTGGAGATATTGCCTGGGAGAATGTTGACTCTGCAATATCAGCCAAAACCAAGACTTTGGCCTTACCAGTAGCTTCAGACTCTGAAAACATTTTTGAAGGGCATCTCCGTGTATGGCGCCACAGCTCCTTGCGAACAAACAAACCTTTACAGTATACACAGTGTACATATGTTTTGGCACTCAGTTCAATGTCTGATCGTCCTGGCCGCTTCTAACTTTCAGTGGTCCAATTTTACTTTCCATAACCTCTTGATTATGTTCATAGTTGCCTCTGTTTCGTAATTTCTCAAGTAACCTTTTTCTGTCCTTGGAGTGTTTAGGGAGCAAGAATGCGGCAGCAATTTCCGTGTCACTGTCTTGATGCTTTTTAAAGTGGCGGGCTATTTTAGACTGTGGTTTCTTGCAGACATAACAGTAGTTTTTGTGGGTGGAAATAGTGTTTTTGGGGTTTGGCACATTATCAGTCTCTGACCGTTCACAAGACGACACTGCTGGTGTTTTCTTAAAACTCTGAAGCATCTCAGTATTGTGTGTAGTAGTATCATGATCATCACAAGTGAGGTCTTGAGCAGAACTGGATCCGACCATTTCTTGCTCAGTGGTAGAAGAGGGAATGGGTTGTGGTGGCACACTCTTTGCTCTCATAGAAGACTCTGAAAAAGCTGTTGTGGACTTATATGGTGTATTGCATATATTGATAGATACACTATCATCACTATCGCTATTTTGTCTAGAGTCCGGAATGAAGTCATCAGAGGAGGATTCTTCAGTATGTTTATCAGCGCAAGGAGTATACTCTTCATCAGAGCAAGATTCTTCAGAGCTGGAAAATGTTGCATTTTCTGGCTAAAAAAATAAAATAAAAAATGAAAAAGAGAGAACAAAAATAGTATACCCTGCTTATAGTCCAGGACCGTTTTGATGTAATAAACTTAAAAATGTTTATGTAAAAGAAGGTAATGTAAAATAAATAAACATACCAGTGTCATATTATTGAGGAAGCAGGTTTTGTGCCATGATCTTGAACATACTGAAAGAATATACAAATGAGCATGTTTCTTTTACTTTTTTACCAGATTACTGCTCATTTTAAAATGCCTTTGAAATAATTATGATTTGAATAAAACTGCACAAAAACATTTAATAAAATCCCATTTTGTTTTCAATACAAAAATGAAAACACATACAAACATATATGAGTGATGCAGATACTGACATTTGCATGTAAGGCCGAGCCATTTTCGACTTGACACAGGTCCACTGCAATCTTCACAAGAATCCAAACTGGAGATAACAGCACTGTGAACTTCATGGTGGCACTATAACAAAAATGATTTATTAAATCAACATTGAACATAGAACAACTTTCATTCCAGAGTGTAGTGGGCCTTAACTTTTAACATCTATGTGACTGAAAGTCACAAAGTATATCCAGATAGAAAGTGCATATTGGGTCTATGGCTTATCCACAATAAAAGCAGCAGCTGACACATACCCAAAGCAGCATCTTTTCCTCAAACCCTAACATGACGGTCCTCGTAGTGCAGAACTGTCCTTACATTTCAGGTCAGTGTCATGCCCATCCCCCAACACACAAGTTATGGAAAGTAATGAACCGAGCAAGGTATATTTTAGACGTCACAACAGCGTCTTTAAGACGACAGTCCACGTCAACCAGTCCAGTATGATGCCCAAACATCCTACACTTACCATTGCCTGTCAAAGAGAAGAAAACAACGAAGGAACATGCGTTCACTTACTTTCTGTTTCACTGATGAGGAAGGATTCACACTGCATTCAGTCACAGCCACTGATGTCTCGTCACACAATTCCTGTAATTATGACAAAGACGGGTACAACACTGAGTCAAGGATGTTTGCCAATTGGTCACCGCAACTAATTCTAGAATCAATCAAAGTCTAAATATCTAGTGTCCCTTTCATGGCCCCGTCGTGCACAAAGCAGACATATAAAACGTGAGGAGGAGAAGGCTGATAATGCAGATCTTGACTATCAAGTCAAATAAGTCCAATACACATTACATTATAAACATCAACATGCCATTTCCTTTCCAGTGTATATTGGGTCTATGGCTTATCCACAATAAAAGCAGCAGCTGACACATACCCAAAGCAGCATCTTTTCCTCAAACCCTAACCCTAACATGACGGTCCTCGTAGTGCAGAACTGTCCTTACATTTCAGGTCAGTGTCATGCCCATCCCCCAACACACGAGTTATGGAAAGTAATGAACCGAGCAAGGTATATTTTACTTGAATTTGAGACGTCACAACAGCGTCTTTAAGACGACAGTCCACGTCAACCAGTCCAGTATGATGCCCAAACATCCTACACTTACCATTGCCTGTCAAAGAGAAGAAAACAACGAAGGAACATGCGTTCACTTACTTTCTGTTTCACTGATGAGGAAGGATTCACACTGCATTCAGTCACAGCCACTGATGTCTCGTCACACAATTCCTGTAATTATGACAAAGACAGGTACAACACTGAGTCAAGGATGTTTGCCAATTGGTCACCGCAACTAATTCTAGAATCAATCAAAGTCTAAATATCTAGTGTCCCTTTCATGGCCCCGTCGTGCACAAAGCAGACATATAAAACGTGAGGAGGAGAAGGCTGATAATGCAGATCTTGACTATCAAGTCAAATAAGTCCAATACACATTACATTATAAACATCAACATGCCATTTCCTTTCCAGTGTATATTGGGTCTATGGCTTATCCACAATAAAAGCAGCAGCTGACACATACCCAAAGCAGCATCTTTTCCTCAAACCCTAACCCTAACATGACGGTCCTCGTAGTGCAGAACTGTCCTTACATTTCAGGTCAGTGTCATGCCCATCCCCCAACACACGAGTTATGGAAAGTAATGAACCGAGCAAGGTATATTTTACTTGAATTTGAGACGTCACAACAGCGTCTTTAAGACGACAGTCCACGTCAACCAGTCCAGTATGATGCCCAAACATCCTACACTTACCATTGCCTGTCAAAGAGAAGAAAACAACGAAGGAACATGCGTTCACTTACTTTCTGTTTCACTGATGAGGAAGGATTCACACTGCATTCAGTCACAGCCACTGATGTCTCGTCACACAATTCCTGTAATTATGACAAAGACAGGTACAACACTGAGTCAAGGATGTTTGCCAATTGGTCACCGCAACTAATTCTAGAATCAATCAAAGTCTAAATATCTAGTGTCCCTTTCATGGCCCCGTCGTGCACAAAGCAGACATATAAAACGTGAGGAGGAGAAGGCTGATAATGCAGATCTTGACTATCAAGTCAAATAAGTCCAATACACATTACATTATAAACATCAACATGCCATTTCCTTTCCAGTGTATATTGGGTCTATGGCTTATCCACAATAAAAGCAGCAGCTGACACATACCCAAAGCAGCATCTTTTCCTCAAACCCTAACCCTAACATGACGGTCCTCGTAGTGCAGAACTGTCCTTACATTTCAGGTCAGTGTCATGCCCATCCCCCAACACACGAGTTATGGAAAGTAATGAACCGAGCAAGGTATATTTTACTTGAATTTGAGACGTCACAACAGCGTCTTTAAGACGACAGTCCACGTCAACCAGTCCAGTATGATGCCCAAACATCCTACACTTACCATTGCCTGTCAAAGAGAAGAAAACAACGAAGGAACATGCGTTCACTTACTTTCTGTTTCACTGATGAGGAAGGATTCACACTGCATTCAGTCACAGCCACTGATGTCTCGTCACACAATTCCTGTAATTATGACAAAGACGGGTACAACACTGAGTCAAGGATGTTTGCCAATTGGTCACCGCAACTAATTCTAGAATCAATCAAAGTCTAAATATCTAGTGTCCCTTTCATGGCCCCGTCGTGCACAAAGCAGACATATAAAACGTGAGGAGGAGAAGGCTGATAATGCAGATCTTGACTATCAAGTCAAATAAGTCCAATACACATTACATTATAAACATCAACATGCCATTTCCTTTCCAGTGTATATTGGGTCTATGGCTTATCCACAATAAAAGCAGCAGCTGACACATACCCAAAGCAGCATCTTTTCCTCAAACCCTAACCCTAACATGACGGTCCTCGTAGTGCAGAACTGTCCTTACATTTCAGGTCAGTGTCATGCCCATCCCCCAACACACGAGTTATGGAAAGTAATGAACCGAGCAAGGTATATTTTACTTGAATTTGAGACGTCACAACAGCGTCTTTAAGACGACAGTCCACGTCAACCAGTCCAGTATGATGCCCAAACATCCTACACTTACCATTGCCTGTCAAAGAGAAGAAAACAACGAAGGAACATGCGTTCACTTACTTTCTGTTTCACTGATGAGGAAGGATTCACACTGCATTCAGTCACAGCCACTGATATCTCGTCACACAATTCCTGTAATTATGACAAAGACGGGTACAACACTGAGTCAAGGATGTTTGCCAATTGGTCACCGCAACTAATTCTAGAGTCAATAAAAGTCAACAAAAATAAAAAAAAATAAAAAAAATAAAAAAACAAAAACATTTTGCATCATATAAAAACTGAAATTCATGAAATAAAGAACATGGTTGACTTTCAGTGATAAAGTCTTTGAAAAGACTCACCCTTAAACGCCAAGGCCAAGAGGAATCCCATAGTTGTATGTGACCTCTTCATCTGGAAAGATATGTCTTATACTAAACAGACACAGGTGTGGCCGTCCATCAACAATGATTGTCTTGACTTTGCAATTCGGATTTTTGTCATCATCATTCACCAGTCGTCCAAGCGAAGTTGCATCCTCTTTTGTTGCATCAATGCTGTGATAAAAACAGTGCAGCAAGAAACTTACAACATAGACATGCACTAAAACATAAGGTTCTAGTTGAACATTTGGGTTAGGCTATCCTTGGCCTATTTAACCTATACTCAAATACACATTGTGAAAGTTAACTTGACTTCCTAAGAATTTAATAGGTCAGATCCACATAAGGTAAAAAAAAAAATAATAATAATAATAATACCCCAGTTTAACAATAACCATGTTATTAGAGATGCACCGATTACAATTTTCTAGGCCAATCCCAATTTCTGATTTTTCCTTGAGTTTGACCTGCCGATTTTAGCCGATTCCGATTTCATTTTTTCAAATTACTTCACAGCACACACAAATATTTATTTTCTATCTTCTCTTTAATTGAACATTTTGCATAGAACATTTTTGAAAAGAAAATCGCTATGAAACAGAACTATATAAATTACTCCGGGTGTGGGAAATTCACACACATCTGAAGTGCAGTGTTATGGAAGAACTATTTCCTTTTCACATCCAATAAACAACTAAAAACAAAAAAAGATATATTTAATATCAATAAAATCGGAATATGTCAGACTCACCGGCCGGTCGCGATCATGGCCGATCATGTGCAAATTGGCCGATTCCGATCATCAGCCGATCAAATCGGTACACCTCTACATGTTATAGATTATCTCTAACTAATATGTTCCTAATGTTATGAGAACCCTGGCAAATCTGCTATTGTAATAGTGCTGCACGATTAACCATATCACAATCGTAATTACAATGTCAAGCTTATGCGATTATATGACGATTATATTATTTGCGATTATATTTTTTGTCATCTTTTGGCTAGTGTTACATGATAATGCTCTGTTTTTAAAAAATGCTCTTATTTTTAATAAAAACTGTTTAACTAGTTTGCTCTGAATATAAACCAAAAGTAAATAATTTAAAAAAGAAGAAAGAAAAAGCCAGCTTACCAATAACGTGTTCCATTCCATGTGAAGTCAAACAAGTAGTTGCCTTGAACATCCTTAACATGTTTACTTTGAGAGAGATCCCACGGTATTCAACAACAAAGGTGGATGGTTCAATGTGCTCAAGTGCAAACACACCTCTCCCTAAAAGGGCAAAATAAAATATAATAATAAAAATAAAATATGAACCCAAGTGCACCTATATGTTACACCTATCATTTTCAAGAGTTAAATCCTGTAAAAATGTGTACTGTAACATGAGGTGCAGGAAATAAAATAAAAATAAAAAAATTCATTTCTTTGATTGATCTGTCACGCCACTAGGCTCGTGAGACCATCCTGATCTCGCAAGCTTTCAAGGTTTCACTCGCAGATCAGTCTGGATACTTTCTGTTAAAGAAAATTTGGGAGCAGTTCACCAAACGAACGTCCAATCAGCTTTGCAACGAGCGGAAGCAACGCAAGCAAATACGAACTGATCTAGAAACATTTTCAGACAGCGGTAGTCCTAATTCTTTTAGCCGCTCGCTAATGCTTTTTTCTCTTGCATCCTTCTTGTGAAATATGGACCGGGCACCTGAAATGGTGCCTTTTATTCACAAATTGTAGTTACATAAACGGCAAATATCCTTTGCCGACATGTTGCTTATTTGCTGAGCTAACGAGCCTTTACGTTGTGTTTTCGTCGTCGCTCTGTTAGTACGTCATATGCTTCGTTGATCTGATTGGTTGATTTGGCCCGTCTATCACCAACATAGGCCAATCAGCTAACCAGTATTTTCGCCCCTTACCAAAACTACTTCAACGGAAGGTTTCCAGATGGATATGTGGAGCAAATCCATCTGGCGGAGTCAGGTTATCACGTCACATCAAAGAGCACCAAAACGCCTTTTATTGTTTGAATTTCGTGATAAAATAGACAGAATTTGAAAGATTACACATTGCTTATTATCGAAAGTTACAAAACACAGAGCTTGTTATTTGGTGTCAATGGGGGTTAGGCTACAAAACTGAATTCGTTGTGTACTATACACATTAGGGCTGGGCGATATGTCAAAAATATTTTATCGATAATCGCCTTAAAAAATATCGCGATATCCGATTATATCGTCTACCCAAGCCCCGCCGCCCAACACGCCCCGCCGCGTGTTATAGGCCATATGTCATGTTATTTTAGTCAGATATGACGGCGCGACTGCACACAAATCACCTCAGATAAGCAGCTGAGCGTCTAAGCCAACGCGCCGCAATCGCAAATGAAAGTGAAAGTAAGTCGCAGAATCTTAAATCTTCATTAAAAGTAAAGAAACGAAATGATCTGACCACCAGGCTGTTGGCGCTCTCTCTTATTGCCGTCTTTGGTGATTTTGCTGATGATGATCAATAAAATGCAGCGCATCTGTTGCTTTCGGTGACGTGCACTTCATTAAATCTGTATATAGCGCGGGAATTGAAGATCGGATTTAGGCTATCTGTTTTGCACATTTATGTGACCAGGTGTAATGGAATCGTTTTGATAAATCAGAGTTCAGATAAATCAGCTATCCGATCTGAGAAAACGCATGAAGTGGCAGGTGTAAACAGCCCCGTTGAGTCTGGCTGCACTTTATCTAATGATAGCCAGGAATTCAGCTAGTTTAATTTAATGATTGGCACGTTAAAGGTTTTACTTCGCTTAGTTTGAGCTTGAACGAGCATAAATCATTAGCTTTGTGTGGTTAGCTAAAAATTTCCACACTGTTCTTATCACATCGCCTGTTTGAAACGAATTTCGTTTTTGCGAGGAGAAATAATATATAATATAATTCATATATATAATATATAATTCAATATATAATATAGCCTACAATATTGAATAGAGAACAGAACAGAACCGAATTTGATGATTGTAAGAACAGTGAATGCGTGTTGATGTCAAGGTGACAGGTGCTTATTTGTTTTAAGGTCCGGTCTCTTTCTTTTCTTTTTTTTTAGCGTTATCGACTGATTTAATGATAGCCTAAGTTAATTTCCTAATTATAACGTGCACTTTTTTAAAACTTGTATTCAAACTATAATATATTTGTTATTTTATTTGTCTAAAATTAGGTTTTAAAACCAATTGTTTTGTTCTGCATGAGCAAAAACTTAAGCCGCTCAATAAAAATTACTGCTTTATTTATTTAGAAACATAATTTACTAATAATTAGGCTATATATTTGGGTATTTTATTTATGTATTTTTGTTCATGTTTTAATCTAAAGCAAAGTATAACGCTCGATATCTGTAACCGACCTCCCAACATTGCAAACTCTGAACGCGTGCATGAGATATTCAAAGCAACGCAATTTCTTCATCCGTTTGCAATATAACGAAATTTTAATTTTAATTACAATGGTCATGTTTTTATTTTTAGAAGGCCTGTTTATTATGTGCAACATTTAAATTAATATTCAGAAACGGGTAAAGTTACTTTTCTGATGAACTTTTATACTAAACCAGAATAAAATATTGGAGATGTCTGCTATTCTGAATTAACAGGATTATTTTTTTTCGTCTGAGAACGAAAATATAAAAATCAAGAAATCCAGGAAAAAATGTTTAGCAGAATTACGAAAGTGATAAATGATCTTTGACAGGTAACGCATCTCAAAGTCGCATGCTGAGTCCAACACAGACTCGTGTTGCAGTTGGAGCAGTCAGCGCCGAACAACAGGCACACAATATTAAGTTTAGGCAAAAGTTCAGCGAGAGATTTCCTTTATCCTTTGTTCTTTGATCAACTTCAAATATTGGCACCGAGTACAGGCTGTCAATGCACGGATTCAATAGACACAGGCACCGACTCTGTTTACAGGTCGGGGATATTTCGAACTTGAAAAAAGATGTGTAATGACGTCTTTCCATGGTTGAAACAATTCTTCTGATGTTTAACCATGTTTATTATTTCATTCTATAAATTAACAAGAAGTATATTTGTGTGATACTGTATGCACATTTGTCCGTGCACGAGAAGCGGCTGTGTGCTGCTCAGTAAACAGCGCTCATGCAGAAGTGTTCTCTCTGCGTCTTGCGCTTAAAGAATGCTATCAAGAAGAATCGATTTTCTATTCCTAACCCTACTAGCCTACAGAAAATATTTTAAATCATGCTATTGCATGTAAATAAATATGTGTATAACTACAGGGCTATGCGAAATATGTTTGTCTTTTTTTATTTTTTTATTGACGATTATCGTCTGGAAACAGACTTAGATATCGATATCGCGATACTTGCGAGACATCGTCAATATACGATAATATCGTCATATCGCCCAGCCCTAAGTGGCAGGTGTAAACAGCCCCGTTGAGTCTGGCTGCACTTTATCTAATGATAGCCAGGAATTCAGCTAGTTTATTTTAATGATTGGCACGTTAAAGGTTTTACTTCGCTTAGTTTGAGCTTGAACGAGCATAAATCATTAGCTTTGTGTGGTTAGCTAAAAATTTCCACACTGTTCTTATCACATCGCCTGTTTGAAACGAATTTCGTTTTTGCGAGGAGAAATGATATATAATATAATTCATATATATAATATATAATTCAATATATAATATAGCCTACAATATTGAATAGAGAACAGAACAGAACCGAATTTGATGATTGTAAGAACAGTGAATACGTGTTGATGTCAAGGTGACAGGTGCTTATTTGTTTTAAGGTCCGGTCTCTTCTTTTCTTTTCTTTTAGCGTTATCGACTGATTTAATGATAGCCTAAGTTAATTTCCTAATTATAACGTGCGCTTTTTTAAAACTTGTATTCAAACTATAATATATTTGTTATTTTATTTGTCTAAAATTAGGTTTTAAAACCAATTGTTTTGTTCTGCATGAGCAAAAACTTAAGCCGCTCAATAAAAATTACTGTTTTATTTATTTAGAAACATAATTTACTAATAATTAGGCTATATATTTGGGTATTTTATTTATGTATTTTTGTTCATGTTTTAATCTAAAGCAAAGTATAACGTCTCGATATCTGTAACCGACCTCCCAACATTGCAAACTCTGAACGCGTGCATGAGATATTCAAAGCAACGCAATTTCTTCATCCGTTTGCAATATAACGAAATTTTAATTTTAATTGCAATGGTCATGTTTTTATTTTTTAGAAGGCCTGTTTATTATGTGCAACATTTAAATTAATATTCAGAAACGGGTAAAGTTACTTTTCTGATGAACTTTTATACTAAACCAGAATAAAATATTGGAGATGTCTGCTATTCTGAATTAACAGGATTATTTTTTTTCGTCTAGAACGAAAATATAAAAATCAAGAAATCCAGGAAAAAATGTTTAGCAGAATTACGAAAGTGATAAATGATCTTTGACAGGTAACGCATCTCAAAGTCGCATGCTGAGTCCAACACAGACTCGTGTTGCAGTTGGAGCAGTCAGCGCCGAACAACAGGCACACAATATTAAGTTTAGGCATAGGTGCAAAGTTCAGCGAGAGATTTTCTTTATCCTTTGTTCTTTGATCAACTTCAAATATTGGCACCGAGTACAGGCTGTCAATGCACGGATTCAATAGACACAGGCACCGACTCTGTTTACAGGTTCGGGGATATTTGAACTTGAAAAAAGATGTGTAATGACGTCTTTCCATGGTTGAAACAATTCTTCTGATGTTTAATCATGTTTATTATTTCATTCTATAAATTAACAAGAAGTATATTTGTGTGATATTGTATGCACATTTGTCCGTGCACGAGAAGCGGCTGTGTGCTGCTCAGTAAACAGCGCTCATGCAGAAGTGTTCTCTCGCGTCTTGCGCTTAAAGAATGCTATCAAGAAGAATCGATTTTCTATTCCTAACCCTACTAGCCTACAGAAAATATTTAAATCATGCTATTGCATGTAAATAAATATGTGTATAACTACAGGGCTATGCGAAATATGTTTGTCTTTTTTTATTTTTTTATTGACGATTATCGTCTGGAAACAGACTTAGATATCGATATCGCGATACTTGCGAGACATCGTCGATATACGATAATATCGTCATATCGCCCAGCCCTAATACACATAAGACGTGAGGTCCATTGAGCCGGGCTGGGCGGGGCCGGCGTAGCAGGGGGCGAGGGGGGGCGTGTTCGGTACGCAATGGGAGTATCGCGATTCGAATCTTCAGTTCTGAAATCGCGTTTTTTCGGTTCGGTTCGAATATCGTTACACTCCTAAGAAACAACTGTGTCGATTTGTCTTGGTAAAACATTAACATATTGACAGTTCTTTCTGTTTAGTGCCCATCTTTTGGGTCTGTGGGGAAATAAAAGTCCTTCTCTGAGGGGGGGTTTACTTAACCAGAGCAGACAGCTTGGAGCCACCCTGGGACTTTGGAATGTGGTGTCCAGAACTTTGGAGTGTTGAATCCATGTGAATTAATCTCATGAGAGATTAATTTGATTAATCTGTGTTTGATTCGCCTCAATTCCTTAAACATGTAAGCGAGCTCGCTGCCGGTGTGGTGAAGTGTTGAGTCCCACTGAATGACACACCGGCGTTATGTTTGGGACTTTTTTTTTACACCTTTATCATCATGACTAGGGCTGGGTATCGATTCAGATGTTCAATTTCGATTCGATTTCGATTTGCAAGCTCTCAATTCGATTCAATTTCGATTTGATTTCGATTCCTGAATTGATTCTCGATTCAACTATAATGAATATAGACTTAATACAAATCTTATGTTTATAAAAAAAAAGAACAGTGGACATAAGTTTACTAGTGGTTAATTAATACAAAGAAATTAAGAGCCACAAACCTGTATATAAAACTTTTTATTTTTCTGTTTGTTTTTACAATGGGGTAATTTTTTTGTTAAGCGTTTATGCAACACATGGAAGCTTGATTTCAATCTTTGAATTAAATCGAAAAAAAGTAGCACAAATAAATACAATGCAATAAAGACATATTAAAAATAAAGTTTTTTGGGTAGGTCAGAAATACTACAGGAACCAAATAAAGTAATCCAATGTAAAATAATACTGGATAGTCTTTTAGCCCTGACTGAATTATACATAAGCTATTAAGTCTGATTGCTTACAATTAATGCTACATTTTGTTGTTATTACAAAAGAATTAATGTCAGATAAATGTGGCTGTGTTCACTTTAAGAACTAGTGCACGGATCCATTACTGTCTCATTATAACTTTCTGTCTGGCTTCACAAGTTTACTCATTAAGACCAGAGTTTTGACATAATTCTGCATGTTTTTAACTGTTAAAGCAATTTAATCCAGGAAAAAAAAAAAACCTGTTACTGGCGAGCTGTTTGTGAAGTGGATTAGGTTGTACTGTATGTGCACACAGTGAAAAACATCTCTGAGAGCGCGCAAGCACGGGATGGTTTAACATTGCTTGAATGTTTAAACTTAAGACGTGAAAAGGAAAAACGTTAGTTACGATCATAGGTTACGATGCAATGCTGGCCCGATTGTGCAAGTCAATATTCCGTCATGTCCCGACTGAAACGCGACCTAAACGCGAGTGTGTATTGACGTGCACAGCGCTTGGTGCTTGCCTGGTGCAGAGAGTGAAAACGCAGCACGCGAGCCCTGAATACGGAAAAAAATCGATTCGTGGCCGTTGAGAAACGATTTTGAATCTACCACATTTTAAAAAACGATTAATTCAAAAATCTTTTTTCCCAGCCCTAATCATGACTATAAGTTTGTGTACGTGCATTTGCAGTCCTTTGTTTTGTGCAAATGTAAGTTGTAATAGTTTATTTTATGTACACCCATCTATATCTGATTAATCTCATATTGGATGCATTTGGTTAAGAGTTGACATTATTAAGAGTTGACATTATTAGTGGTGCATTGTCGTTTGAGCAGTGCGCTAAAGATCATGACTATTGCGGACTGCCATATGTCATTCTCAATTGCATGTAACTTAGTTAAAGTTCACTTGTGCAATCACGTCATTTTGTGCATTTTATGTGTTTTAATATTATGTTTATTTAGTATACATCTGATTAATATCATATAGGTTGTGTTTCTTTGAGTTAAATAACACGCTAGCAAAGTGCTGAATGTTTATTCATTCAGCGAGTGCCGCTCAAGCAGCAATGCACGAATAACGATGATTCGTTTGGGACTATCATATTACATAACATGAGATACTATTTAAATAAATTGTTGTGAATTCATAGGGTTTAGGCTAGTTGCCCTTTTCAGTGCCTTGTTCCAGGAAGAGCACGTCCCACAACAGTCACACATTCTGATAAGCACGTGCTGACCCAGACAGCAAACTGACATTGAATCAATGTGAAAATGACGTCTCTCATGACATTCGAAACAACGTTGATCTGGCATTGTTTTTCTCATTCGAATTAACGTTGAAACAACGTCAGACGTGGCATTCTTCAAAGCTAAATGAAAATTCGAAAATTGGTTTGCTGTCATAACGTTGAAACAACATTGATTTCAAGTTGATTTTCTGTTAGTTTTGAAAGAATGACACGTCTGACATTGATTCAACGTTAATTCGATGAGCAAAACAATGTCAGATCAACGTTGTTTCGATGTCATGTTTCCACGTTGATTCAATGTCAGTTTGCTATCTGGGAGGCAGCGTTAGTGACACATTAGTCGTTATATTTGATTATTAAATAGTTTAATTTATCAATCAAATCAAAACATTTTACAATCCTACTAAGTGAGGCCTTTATTTAGATAAAAAAAAACAACACATTCTCATTAATTTGGTGAGAAACATATTTTTTTCAGCAGCATTTGCAGACCCGGTCATGCTGTTTGCCATATGACACTGCTAATTTTTCTTTTTTAAGGATTTATAAGGACATATTGAGAAAAAGCGAGAGGTGGTTAATCGCGGCCTTATAAGCCTTTCTACACTGCTCGACTTGTGAGGACATTAGTGCTGTTCTCATAGTTACGGTATGTATCCATGGCAGCACGCACACATAGTGCAGTATTAAGTCTAACGGTTTATCGATTAATTGATCAATTTAAACGGTGATTGATCATGTGAAATTGTGAAAATTGACATCCCTACTGTATATATAATTTTAAGTATTTATTTAAAAATAATAATAATAACAAAAATTGATTAATCTCTTAACCTTTATGAAAATGAGCAGCTTACCCAGGGGTAAAATGTGTGAATGTGAAAGATCATGTCCAGACTGCCAGCAATAGGCCAACTTAAGATTCTTACAAGTGCATGTCTACTTCATGATTTGATTTGCCTGCAGTCTGAACATGGTCAAATTGCCTTGTGGTGCACAATTTACCTTTGAATGCGTTGATATATCGATCCCTCAATGAAGGCTTTGTCTTTGCCCGACAAAATGTGTTCTTTTGCGTCCTGCTCTGGTTTTATTCTCTTCTTTCTTAACATGTTGACTGAAAACATTCCAGAAAACATAATTAATATGCTTTATACAGTACATTATTGTCAGACTGTAGTCTGTATCAGGGTGAATGACGGATAAGGATTTAAAATGTGAAAAAAAATAAAACTGTCAAAAATTTCAAATTTTAGGACTTTCTATACTTATTAGAGTGTTGTGTATGTAATGCAATGACATGAACACATTTAAAGAATGTAATTAACCATTTTTTCGGTGAATCAAATCTTTTTCCCATGAAAATGTCATTCCTGGGTAACGTAATCAATTTTTAAATTAATTACATTTCTACCATTGTTGGCATGTACAAATGTACTGGTATCCATAATTGGAGCTCAACAAACAATTAGTACTTGTAAAACTATATTTTAATAATAATTAATATAATCAATTTGGTATTTCATATAGACATGGGCTCATTTTTGCCTGCTGAAAACTCAAAATTCAGAACCAAATAAAAAAAAAGCTGTAAAAAGTTTAAAAATGTTGTCCAATAAAAATAAGACTTGTTTTATACTTAACAAAAAAAAAAAACAACAGAATTGTGTAATCTAATACACAAATACGGGTTAAATTAATTTCCTGTGTCATCGTTAGCCGGAATGACGTACTGTTAGACGGAATGACATTCTGCAATATGTTTCAGGATTATCATGAAAACCATCCTTTGTATCATTTTCCTTTCCAACACTCAAACTTGAAACAAAGTAAGAAACATTGAAACATTTTTGATGATTTTTAAAAAAAGTTTAATCAACATTTTTTTTAATGTAAATTAATTAATTCAGCCAACACTTAAATGCAACAGCATTTCATACATTTTGTGATAAAACAACATGAACATATTTAATACATTTTGTGATAAAACATTAACATATTTCATACATTTTGTACCTACATTAGATTTGGTAATAGCATTACCTACATTAGAACATTACTTACTCATTAAGTGACATTGTAAGCATTCACGTAACCATTTGTGTAACAAATCTATCTAATCAGATCAATTCACAACACTGTTAATACAGTGTAAGGAAGATTGGAACTTTTGATAGGAACGTTTTTGAACATTTCCATAGGAACTTCATACATTTTTGTTCTGTGACATCCACAATGAGTGTGGCTATGTGACTACCACATGTTTTGGAATTTCTCCCAGTCTGGGTTACATAGTTGTGACGAACGGTTTGCTAATGGCTCAGGCTCCGATGCAGGATGGCTTGCATGTCAGATATGTAATAAAATCTATATCTGGGGTGGTTGGCCACACAAAGGCATTTTTGCCCATTGTCTGACGCATGCAGCTCACTTCAAGTTCATCATCTCCCACCAGATTCAGGACTTGGCCTACAAATGGCTGTGAATCATATTTAACAATCACAAACCTTCCAACTATATCTGGTGTAATAGTAAGATGTGGTGTTGTTGCTTGAGCATTGGTGGGTAATTCACACACATCTTTGCAATTCATGTCCACTTCATTTGGACTGAAGCAGTCACAGTAGTTTCCCTTCCCCGGCTGCAGAAGCAGGACAGCTCTCTGTGCCTAAACCGTCCAGGGGTAAGACACACAATCTGGTGAATTTTCATTGTGCCCTTCACAACAGGCAGCTTCTCCGGTACAGCTTCATCATGTCTTAGGATGTCCTCTTCTGACACCCAAAAGTACTTGATTGAAGAGGCTGTGCTCTGTAAAGCTTCATAAAGCTCTTTTGGTGTTTGAATATCTGCTCCCATTTTCACCCTCTGATCAGCCGTGCGTTTTACAGCACCACCCACGCCATCTGGTGCACCCTTACCATGGGCTTTCTCAGAGAAATTCCAGGTCACCTCCTTGAACCCCAAAATAAACGGCAGTGTGGTCAGGAGATAGAAGTTGCGCTTATTTCTGTACTGGGTAACAGGCCCGTCACTCATGAAGTGGATGGTTGTAAGAGTGGGCTTCTGCTCCTTCAACTTCTTTAAAATTGGCTCAATGTGTGCCCACACAGCTCTTTCATCATGACGTAGGCTGTCTGAAATAGTGGCATATGATTGACTCCCCATCTGATGTGTAGACAACACTGGTGTGAATTGTGGCCTGTTTACGACTTCCACCAAAATGGAAAGCTTGAATCTCCGTGTGGAGCTTGCAAGCATAATTCTCAGAGAAATCCATGTGGACCACTACCTCTGTGTCACTGATGGTTTCCTTCACTTGTCTGCACTGCTCAACCTGGTGTATCCAGTTGTAGTGATGTTTGGCAAGCAGATCAAGTTTTTCATTCAGTTTTTTTTTGTAGTTCCTGCCATGTTCCACATTCTGTTTTTTTTCACAAAGTTTGTGAATTCCTTCTCACCACAGGTGTTCTTGACCCTTTCCCACTGTAGCCATGTGGTGGTGGTGTTCTGTTCTTGAGGAGCTATTTCCACTTCTTTGTAACAGCACTTAACACAGACACGATACATACAATCCTTTCTTAGAGGATCACACACGATCGATGCCAACAACTCTGAAATCCTTGCCACTTTTAAAAAGCCACTTTGAAATAGTTTCTCCACAAGCATCTGGACGTTTTCGTGGTCAATGCAGGCGCATGTGTTGCGATCACTTGTTTTAGGTTCCGTAATGTAGAAGGGGCGCAAGCGCACAAACTGTCTGTATGACAGTATGAGTTCCTTCTTTGTGTCTTTATTGTATTGTAAATGTAACTCTTTCATTGGTTTTAGTAGGACTCTTCTTTGTACTTTCTCCTTTTTTTGGTCACTGTGTCTTTTTTTCCTGGTAGAAGTCTACTATTTTCATCCCTACACAGGAAGTGAGTAACCTGTGCCTTCTTTGCTGCAGCAAGCTTCTTGGCTCCCCGTGACTTGCGTTTCTCATTGACGTGCACTGCTTTTGTTTTTTTAAACCTTTGCAGACGTTTTCTTAGTTTCTCATTTTTTTTGTTTGACCGAGCAAGTTGCCTTTTAAGTTTGTCTATTTCATTCTTTAGCTTATTTTTTTTGTGTGTTTTGTTCGCACGATGCCATCATTTCTTTCTGGGGAAGACGAAGCAAGTGGCTGGAGATTCTCTTGAGGGTCATCTAGCTCTCTGGGTTCGAGGTCCTCGAGATTAGACTCATTCATTGAGACTGGAGTGTCGTTCATTAGTTCATTGTTCTGCTTTAATCTTGCCCTACGATTCCTCTGGTTTACCCTCCACTGCTCCCTTTTCTTCTTTGCAGCAGAAGAGGTCATCTGCTGTATAACAGGCTTTTTGGGAACTGGGCTTGATTTGTAGTAGCTACACACAATAATAATGAGTATTAGATGCAGGTTGTAATCACACCAATTTCATTACAATCATATTTTCAAAATATTACAGTCAATCTGTAAAATTATAATGCTTCATAAACAATGGCCAAGGTTATATTCCATCACATTATACAGCTAAAACATTTAGGCTTATTGCAAATGAGTGTGAACCTATTTCGATTAATATTTCAAGCTTGTTTGTTACTGAAACATTATTATTTCACTTAGTCATCACTATAATACCTTTCTCTCTTTTTTCGAAGATACTCAGCCCTAGCTTCTGCATCTGCGTTTATCCTGGCTCTGAACCTTCTCTGCCTCTCTTTATTAGACTGAGGCATCTGGAAGGACAGAATTGACCTTAAAACATCAGAAGCTATAATAAAGGTTTAATACCCTGGGTCACACTTTATAATAACTGCATGCTATTAATCATTAGTTAAGCATTAGTAAACAGTTAATTGATAATTTATAAAGCATTAATATACATTAATAAGCAGTTTATAAATACAGCTATAAATGCTCTATTCTTGATTTAAAAGCATATCTATAATGTGTTAAAAAAATCATACTTTATTAATTATCAATTTTTAATTTCTGAATGAAGTATTGCATTATTTACAAACCAGTTATGTTGGAACTGTCAGTGATTCATAAGATCACTTAGAAAGTGTAAGTAAATGATTAATAAACTATTTAAATGTACATTCATACATTTTTATTTATACATATTGTAATAGTTACTTAGTGTGTAAATAAATGCTTTATTAACATATTTCTACTGCATTCAGGGCTAATTCAAGAAGTTATAAAGCATTTAGTAGTGGTCAGTTAATGTTAAAAAATTCAAGTACATAATTGAATGTGACTCATTGAATCATATGAAATCAATATGAATGACAGCAAAAATATTGCAAAAAACATACAAGTATGTAAATAATATTAATGTTAATAATATAACTAAAATAACTATGCCTAAAAGTTTACAAATGTTAATTAAAAACTAGATTGTTACGCATGTGTCATTCTGGATAACGGATGACATGTCCTGGCTAACAGAGTTTTTTTGTTATCCAAGAATGACATGTTGTTATCCAGGAATGACAAAACAGACATTTTTTCTTTATAATCAGGCACTAACTTAACCACCTATGGAAAATTACAACTTAGCTATCATCGCTATAAGGTAATCTTTTAGATCAAATAGATCGTTTTTTATTATAAAAACATTATAAATGTTTTATTAGTGTTATCCAAAAGGACACATGATATTGCTGCAAAGTGAACCAGTGACCGAAAAGGTCAAAATATCAACATTTTAAGAGAAGCTTACTCACCTCTGCACATGTTCTGATGCTCCTTCAGGGTCTTCTTTTTGATACAATATTATGTCACATGACATACCAAAATGCATTATGGTCCAAAATGGTCATTGAGGTCTGTTATCCAGGAATGACATTAGAGAATTCACAATTTGGAGACAAAAGTCTTTCTGTCATAAAAATGTAAATAAGCGTAGGATTATCACTATATTTGTAGGTATCCTTGAAAACATCAATACAATTATGCCCAAGTAGATTTTAAATACTTTTATTTATATTTTTAACATTTTTGTTGTATTTTTGTATTCAGGATTTTAAGCCGGGACAGTTACCCGGAATGACATTTTGGGACTTTGGAGCTCAATAGTTCCTTCAAAATTAATTATTTATATTGGATTCTTACATGAGTAATAAAAGAGGGGGAAGTTGAGTCATTTAATGAAGTGCATTAAAAAAATTATACATATTTAATATAATGAATATGCTTTGGACACCAGAATTGACACGCCACGTCATTGACCCATCAATAAATACAACATTTCACACATAAATAGGTTTTTGGCTAGTTCCTTTTAATAAGAAACAGTCAGTGATTTCAAATTCAGTCCATTTTAATACCATTTTACCACTCTTTAATTTGGCGCCTCAGATCAAACTAATCTAAACTCGCTACGTTAGAAAAATTAACTATAGAGAGAATATTTTAGAAAATGCTACATGTATTACACCTGATTTACATTAAAATAATCAATAAACAAATAGAATCGAAAGAATGTGAATTAAAATTGAATTGAATCATAAAATGTCACCTAATATCAGCCCTAAAATTAATCAACTAGTTTTGGCACTTCTTTCTAGTAACGTTACATTAATGAAAGTATACTTTTTTTCATTAGTTTTGTTTCTGTTTATTTAATATATTTCTGTATCTTACTGTATTAAACTGTAAATTCATCCACTCAGACCAGTCATCGTGATGACAACATAGATTTGATTTATTTCAAAATGTAATTTAATTCTCTCAAGCATCCATGGACATGTTTCATCAACTATAAACAACAAGAGAATTTCGTTTGTACCAAACAAAACTAAAACACGTGGATAGCATGTGCAAGATGTTTGGAGACGCCATTTTAACTGCTTATAGACTGATATTATCCCGATTAGCGGCCACGTTTAAAATAATGTAAGTTAACTAACGTTATTTAAAACTGACTCATGACACTTAACTCCATAAAGGTGGAATATTAAATAAATACACTTACCTTCCTCGTGATAATCTCCCGCTATAGCTCATCAACTTCGCTCCTGGCTTAATTAATAATCTTCTGATTAATCAGCGTCACACCACACAGGCGATTGGAATCAAATGCGCAGGCCCGCTGACTTTGACTGATGTGCAATGCAGCCAATCACTGACAAGGATTCCATCGTTGAACCAATGAATCGCGCTTAGGCGTGGTCTGGGTGTATGAAATGTGTATGATACTGCAGTACCATCGAATTTCACATAGAGGGAGATTATACACTCTGAGCATACACTGGCACACACTGAAAAACGGGTAAAACGGATTTATAAGGACATATTGAGAAAAAGCGGGAGGTGGTTAATCAGGGCCTTATATGCCTTTCTATACTGCTCGACTTATGAGGACATTAGTGCTGTTCTCATAGTTACGGTATGTCCTCATAGAGTCGGTATGTATCCATGTATTTTGTCCTCATAATTGATCGCACACACACACACACACACACACACACACACACACACACACACACACACACACACACACACACACACACACACACACACGAAGGACTTCAAATAACGATCTGACAATGAGAGGAGAAAACTGTGCAGATATGTAGGGGATAGAATGAGCTGCAGCTGGTGAGATGATAATTGTCAGCAGACCCGCTGATGTAGCCAAAAGATTACCACTCAGCAGAACGGAGTGGTAATGCCCACTCACACACCCATACAGATAACAACAGAAACACGAGACAAGAAGGAATCAATGAATTTATGAACCGTGACACTAACAACTCTTCTTTGGACATGTTGGGAAAATTGGGAGAACGTCCTCGGGTTCCGACTGTAACCCTTGTTCCCTGAGAGGGAACGAGAACTGCGTCAAAGTGACACCTTCTGGGGAACGCCCCTCAGCGTAGCGTCTCTGAAGCATGAATGAAACTGAAGCCAATCTCCGATTGAATCAACGTGATGACGTGATGTGTGAGCGACACATAGGCGGAAGCATAGTAAGGAAATCGGCATACACAACATGTCAGCTTCTGTGATGAAGCAAGTGCTCCCAGGCAGGGGAAGGCGTGGCCACTGAGACGCAGTTCTCGTTCCCTTCTCAGGGAACAAGGGTTACAGTCGTAACCCGAGGAGCGTCCCTATCGAGAGGAACTCGAACTGCGTCAGAGTGACACTTTGGGGGAACGGAGTACCCACTACGCCACAACGCGCCCTGCCTGTCCTGGTGTGAAGCTGCTCACAGGCACACTCAGGACGCGAGCACAAGAGAGCCGGGTGTCGACGGAATGTCTAAGCTGTAAAACCTAATAAAGGTATGTGGGGTAGCCCATCCAGCTGCATCACAGACTTCCTGGATGGGAGCCCTGCGAGAAGGGCCCTAGAGGACGCTATGCCTACTAGTGGAATGAGCCCTCACAGCCAAAGGTGAAGGCATACCGCGCACCCGATAAGCTGTGGAAATCGCATTGACAATCCAGTTGCTGATGGTTTGTTTTGAAGCCGGAAGCCCCTTTTTCGGGCGACCCGAAACACACCAGCAACTGGTCCCGCCTTCCGCCATGAAGAGGACCTCTGAATATATATTCTTAAGTGTCTCTGACAGGGCACAGCCTATGAAGTCTCTCCTCATCTGTTCGTCAGGTGAGGTGGAGGATGAAATGCCTGCAGAACCGTCAGGCCGTGCCACATTAGATGGCACCTCAGGCAGGTAGCCTGGCCTAGGGTGAAGGAAGGCCTTAATGTTGCCTGGAGCAAACTCCAGGCACTCGTTTGATATAGAGAGCGCCTGAAGATCTCCCGCCCTCCTCAGAGAAGTGATGGCCAACAGAAAAGCGACCTTCAGCGTTAGGTTCTTGGCCTCAGCCGACTCCAGTGGCTCGAAGGGGGCCTCAGCCAACCCTTCGAGAACTACTGCCAGGTCCCAAGAGGGAACCCTGGTACGAGCCGCAGGTTCTCATCCTCCAAGCCCCACGGAGGAAGCGTACGAATCAATTGGTGTCTCCCCAGAGGCCCATTACTCGATGGAGCGTGGAAAGCCGCAATGGCAGCCACAGTACACCTTCAGCGTGGACGGGTGAGCAGCCAGAGGAGAAGCGATCTGGAGGAGACTCCAAGCACTGAAGCCACTGGGCAGTTAACTGGGTCGACCTCCCGCCTCCTACACCGATTAATAAAGACATTCCACTTGAGACTCATTACAGTTTCCTCAGTGGAGGAGCTCTAGAGCTGAGTATGGTCTCCACTATCTCCAGCTGACAGGCCGGCCTCTAGGTACTGTGCCCCCTCAGGGGCCAGACCCCACAGTTTCCATAGTTCTGGCCGAGGGTGAAATATTGAGCCCTCCGCCTGTGTCAGCAGGTCCCTCCTGAGGGGAATCTCCCATGGAGGGGCCGTCTGGGAGCAATGTTATGTCTGAGAGCCATACTCGGGCCGGCCACAACGGGGCTACCAGACAGTAGGTCGATCCGTCGCAGGCGGACACCTCTGTGAGACTCCCGGAGCAGAGCGATCGGGGAAGCATACAGACGCAGCCTCGGCCAGTGTCTGTACCATATCAGTCGCAGCCCCAGCGGGGCTGGAGGGTGAGGGAAAACCACAGTGGCACAGTGGGTCGTCTCTCGAGACGCAAACAGGGTCCACTTCCACTGGGCCGAACCTCTGACATCTGACTCCACCACCTCGGGGTGAAGTCTCCATTCCCCGGGCCTCAGCCCCTGTCTCAGACAGGACGTCTGCTCCCTGATTTAGACTTCCCGGGATGTATGTTGCTCTCAGAGACAACAGTTTCCCCTGGGACCACAGGAGGATCTGGATGCGCCAGTCTGCATAGAGGGCGAGACCTCAGGCCCCCCTGATGGTTTATATAGGCCACCACCGACATGCTGTCTGACCTCACGAGGACGTGGTGACCTCTGAGGTCCGTCAGGAAGCTCCTCAGAGCCCGGGAGACCGCCAACATTTCCAGGCAGTTTATGTGCCAGGAGGAATGATGGTCCTGCCATAGACCTCTCGTGAAGCGGCCGTCCATGACCGCGCGCCAGCCCGTGAGGGAAGCGTCTGTCGAAACGGTACTCCGGCGACATGATGCTCCCAACACTGGACCTTGGGACAGGAACCAAGCTTCTTCCACATAACCAGAGAACGGAAGGCATCTGCAGCGTAACTCTGATTGTGCGGACTGGGTTTCCCCTCGGGGAGAACCCCTTGGTTTTCAACCACCACTGGAGGGCCCTCATGTGCAGCAGGCCGAATGGAATGATGTTGGATGCTGCTGCCATGAGTCCCAACACTCTCTGGAAATGCTTGACAGTGATGGCTTGGCCTAGCTTTATCCCAGCCACTGTGGCCAGAATGGATTCGACACGCGCGGAGACAATCGTGCCGCATCGTGACCGAATCCCATACCACTCCCAGGAACGTAGTCCTTTGGGCTGGTATTAACACGCTCTTCTTCGTGTTTAGTCTCAACCCCAGCTTCTGGATGTGGGCAAGAACAACATCTCGATGCTGAACCACCTGCTCTTGAGACTGGGCCAGAATTAGCCAGTCGTCTATATAGTTGAGCACCCTGATGCCCTGGAGCCTCAGAGGTGCTAGAGCTACATCCATACATTTGGTGAATGTGCGGGGAGAGAGAGCTAGGCCGAACGGAAGAATCCGATATTGGTACGCTTCGCCCCCGAAAGCGAACCTCAGGAACTTCCTGTGGGATGGAAGGATGGATATATGAAAATATGCGTCCTTTAGATCTATCGTGACGAACCAATCCTCGGATTGGATCTGACTCACGATCATGGGAATAGTGAGCATCTTGAACCTGAATCTCCTCAGAGAGCGGTTCAGATATCTGAGATCTATGATCGGACGCAACCCCCCATCTCTTTTGGGAACTATAAAGTAGCGGCTGTAAAACCCGGACTCCCTGTCCAGTGGAGGAATACGTTCTATAGCCCCCTTTGCCAGCAGGGAGTTTACTTCCTGTTCCAATACCCGACCCTGCGCCGGGTCGACTACAGTCCAGACCACCCCGTTGAACCTGGGTGGGTGGAACCCGAACTGCAGCCTGTACCCGTATTGTATCGTGCGCAGCGCCCACGGGGAAATATTCGCTAGATTTTTCCATGCATCGAAATATTTTACCAAGGGAACCAGGCTCTCGAGCCTGGTTTCGGGTATTAATCGGGATTCGTTCTCGACCGCCTGAAACGGATCTCCGGCAGGACTGGACCGAAAACGATTCTCGATGGGCGAACGCAGTCGCTGCCCGTCCGCAGGCTCGTGGGGCGGACAAAGCAGCTGGCGATCGCTGGAAACCGATGTGTCCCGAACGTACTTGACGGCGGGAGAACAACATCGTTTTCCTGCGGGCTCCGCGAGGGAGACGACCTCGGTCGCTCCATCACGGGTGGGGCTGCCCGCAGAGATCCTAGCATGGCTAGGACCTCTTAGAGGTTTTCTTCAGCCTGCAGGACGGCCCTCAGGTCGCCCTGCTTGGCTTGCGGTTTAGATTGAGAGCGCCGTCTATGCCCCCAAGCTCCTTGAGGGGGGGCTCTAGACGCGACGCTCTCTTTCTGAACCTGCCTGTAGGTGGAGGAGCTGGTACCTGGCTGAGGCTGCGGCTGCCCACTGGGGGCAGACTTCTTAGAGACTGAGCGGCGAGGGAGAAATTGTTTGAAGGCCGCTGATTGTTTTTCGCCTCCTGAAACCTGTCGACAACGGTATTAACGGCGTCGCCGAACAGGCCAGAAGGCGAAATGGGGGCATCAAGGAGAAAAGCCCTGTCTTTCTCCCTGATGCCCGTCAGATTTAACCATAAATGTCTCTCCGAGACCACCATTGCCGCCATGGAGCGACCGACAGCGCGGGCCGTCTCCTTGGTGACTCGGAGAGACAAATCAGCGACCTTCCTCAACTCCGCCACATCCTCCGGAGTTGGTCCCTCGCCCTCATCAATATCTCTAAGAAGGTCGGCCTGGTGACGCTTGGAGAAGCGCCATGGTGTGAAGACTCGCACCAGCCCGACCCGCAGCCATATATGCCCTGCCCACCAGCGAAGATGTTTCTCTGCACGGCTTGGTGGGCAGCACCGGGGCTTTGAAAGGATGAATGCCGACTCAGGTGATAAATAATTAGCTAAAGGCTGTTCAACCTGTGGCATCATCCCATAACCATTCTCTCGGTGCCCCCATGATGTTACTATATTTTAACACAGTGGGATTGGAGACACGAGAAGAATGAGGTTTTTCCATGATTTACACACCTCAGTATGCAAATCAGGAAAACGGTAAGCCCCGATGATGAGGTTGTTCCCTGTGCTGCAGGAAGCGCTCATCTAGTTTGCTTTTAACCTGCACTTCCTGCTTTTCTTGAGGCCAATCGATATTTAAATGAGCCACTGCACGGGAAACAACCTCTACCAGCTCCTCATATGCGGGAACACGGGGTGGCGAGTCATCCCCGAAATCCCCGCCCCCTCGATGCTGAGCACGTCCACCTCCTCGGAGGCAGACAGCTCAAGCATCGGATCCTCGAGCTCGCGCAGAAGAAGCCGCTGGGCGGGCTTCTGCGCGAGGCTCGAGTACATCGGAACTGCCCGATGAATCCCGAGAAGGTGCCTCAGCAGCCTCGGGATCCCAGAGCACAGATCCATTTGCGAGCCCCATGAAGAGCGTCGCCGCGCCGCCTCAGCGGACGCGGGTCCCGCACCACGGGGCTCGGCGAGGCTGACCCTCTTCATTGAAAAGGGCCAGCCGGGAACGCAGCACGCGGAGCGGTGAAGCCTCACAATGCTCGCAAGCAGCTCCCTCGAGAGCTGCCTGCGCGTGCTGCATTCCCAAACAATGTGTACACAGTTGGTGTGTGTCCCTGCCCGTGATGTAACGAGGGCAAGGATGCACACACCGCCTGAAATTCTCACTCGCCATGGTTTTAGGGAGATTGACTTGCTTAGACAGACAAACAATAAATAAGACTGACAGTCACAGAGAGCGCTTAGCTGAAGAACAGAAAGCTGACATGTTGTGTATGCCGGTTCCTTATATATGCTTCCGCCTATGTGTCGTCACACATCACGTCATCACGTTGATCCAATCGGAGATTGGCTTAGTTTCATTCATGCTTCAGAGACGCTACGCTGAGGGCGTTCCCCAAAGTGTCACTTTGACGCAGTTTGAGTTCCCTCGATAGGGAACTCCAAATTTGTTATTCACCTCCCCCAGGGTCTGAAATCTCTCATCTAGTGAAGACAGGGCTGTATCCACGACTACTGTCAAGTTTCTCCTCGGTTTTCACACATCAGTTCTGCTTTAAACTTGAAAAATGCTTAGTCAACCACGGACACAGGAATCATCTCAAAAATGGCTTTTACTTTCACTCTTCATTAAAGTTGTTACAATCTTGACTTGCAGTCTTTTCTTTCCATTCATGTCACAATACATTTGAACAGATGAACTTCACTTGCAGTTAGATTATCTTGAAACAGTAAATTCTTTGGTAGAAAGCTTCAACCTCAAACTAGGTTGATAACCTTTTTTAACAGAAAAACAGGAAGAGAAAAAGAATACAAAATCTGATTATAATCGGACATTGACATTACAACAATATACACATTCTTTTAGACATTTAAATTATTAAATAGATCGTATATACTCGTAATCATAATCATGTAAAATTGTCTCATCAGAATATGAATGAATCAAGCGTCAAGCAGTCATCCTACCAGCAGCGTCTCGGGTTGATTAATCACTGATGCACATCCAATTTGCGTTGTGTATTTCTCTCTCATACCTCATAACTTCCAGTTACAAAGTTTTCCCCATTTTCCAAACGGAGGGAAGCTGGAAAACCCTGCACGCGACAAGCGTTATTCTCCCCTCTATTGTTTCTGCCTGTGTTTGGTCTCTAATGCGCTCTGAAGAGTCAATCTTTATCAGGTGCGCTCGCAATTAGAGTTCGGCTTTTTCCGACAGATGCTGGATGACGTCACCCGGAAGACGGCGCTCTTCGTGCCTTTACGTAACACCATCCATGACAGCCAATTCGGCAAAACCGAAAGAAAATTCTTTTCATTACAAATACGTGTTTGACTTCACACCTCCCACTTGACCTTCTTGATTCTTGAATCCAAGAGGTCACACTTACTTCTTTCCTTCCAAGTCCTTGTACTGTTCTTCCACTGGAAGCAATACAACTAATCGCCGAAACATCCCTACGAATAATGGTTGATGGAATTTTAGTGACTTCACATTTGGTAATTTTCCTCGTGCCCGATTTCTCTGGTCCTGAACAAAAGACTGGGTGACTTGAGGAAACTCTTACTTCAACGTCTCTCACAATACCTTTAGGATCAGCATTTGCCTTGATGACTCTTCCCAATTTGTATTGTCTTCTCAGAGCATTCTGGTCTGCAACCCAGACAATGTCCCCTTCTGTAACATTCCTTTCCCTTGTGTGCCATTTACTCCTTACGAACAGATTTGGTCCTGCCAACTGGCTCCACTTTTCCCAGAACTTGTTCATTTCTCCTTGGATAACCCTTAATCGCTTGTACGGGTATTCTGCAAAATCCGAAATCACCTGGATCTCCTCTTGGGTTTGCTCTCCCCAGCAACAGGGAGTTCGGTGTGACATACTCCAAACAATACTCACGACTTTGAGTTTGTGCGTCTATTGGCCTTTCATTTGCCAGATTTGCTGCCATATACAGAAAAGTCTGGAATTCCCCCATGTGAAGATACCATCACCTCCTAGATTGAGAAGAGCTCTTTTCACAACACGAACAGCAGCTTCAGCCGCTCCATTCCTGTGGGGTGAGTTAGCTGGATGAAACTTCCAAACCCACTCAGTTCCATGTTTCCCGGCTTCCTCTTCAAATTCTGGTTTCTTTACTCGCTCCAAGAATTCATACAGATCTTTCAGGGCTGACTGTGCTCCCACAAAGTTCAAGCCTAGGTCTGACCACACTTTGATGGGATGTCCTCTCAAAGCAGTGAACCTCTTGTACGACAGCAAGAAACTTTCAGTGGATTGATCGCTTACAACATCTGTGCTGAACAGCCCTTGAAGCCATACAGCAATACACAATGTCCCAAACCTTCAATCGCACCCTTTTCTTTACTTCATCCTTCACTTCATAAGGGCCAAATAGATCTACCGTAACAAACTTAAAGGGTGCAGCTGGTCCAGTCTTTTCAGGTGGGAGATCACTCATAATCTACTTGCATTTCTTGGCCCGTGCTTTCCTGCAGATGACACAACTTTCCACCACTTTTTTGGCCAATCTCCGACCTTTCACCACCCATGCTACTCCCCTCATCCTCAAAAGTGTTCCAGCAATCTCTTCATGGTTGACATTATGCGCCTCATGAGCCAGTAGCAATGATACTCGTGCTTCCATAGGTAATAGTGGAATGGTGAGTCCATCTCTACCAAAGGCTTCATATCTTCCTCTGCACACAAGAAGTCCTGTTCTTTCTTCTTTAACCCTCTCGGGTTTGAACCGTATCGTCGGCGATATAAGCACACTTTTTTCCCTTATCAGTGCAAAAAAGACTCAAATTACTCTGTTGATTTTGATCTTACATATAAGTGTTATACATCATTCGATCCTGTGAAGTGTGTATTTTTTTGTGGAATCTCACAATAAAAACAAAGTGTTGTGTTTTTCGCCAAATAAACAATAATAAACATGATGCGCGTTCTGCGCTTCTTCTCAGTGAAGTCCATTCCTAAAACGCGTCCCGTAAAAATACACTGTTAGTCACTCAATACTTGTCACAGAGACACGAGACATATGTCTTTTTAAAGCTTGTGTTCTCTTCTTTTAATGAAGTAATTTATTAAAAAAATAAATATTTCCAGTTTATGTAATCCTTTTGAAACCAAGGAGAGGCACAGTTTTTTCGTTCTCAGTTCATTATCTTTAATTAGCTGGAGACCGCCACAGCCCCAGCGCTTTTCACATGGTAAAATGGGGATGCTAATGTAATGCAAAGCATACGCCCTATCCTGATCAGTGGCATAGAAACACAAGTTTCTTCGAGTCAGATTCACTGATAGTTCATCGCATTTTGAGGATGGCACGCTACTCCGCCGAAGAGGTCCTTCAGATCAGGGACGTGCACAGGGGGGTTGCTCAGGTTGCCCGCGCAACTGCCCATATGCCCTCTCGACTCAGGTTGCCCTTCCGAGGAAAAAAAAAATCGTACAATGGATGCAGAATTTCACGGAGGCCTAGATAAAAAAATAAAAAAAAAAATCGCAAAGACTCAATTACTTCCATACCATTCGGGCACCGAAAGTGAAAGTCAGTGAGGGAAGGGCAAACTGTAAACATGCACGCGACCATAGACTGCACGCGACCGGTGCATAAGGCCCCGCAAATTACCGCCTCCATCTCGTGTCGCGTTCCATTAATGTGTATACAACATCCATGACAAAATGAAGCGAAACTATCCTTCTGGTCACGAAAAGAGAAAGAAGAAAAAACCATGAGAGTGAATTGCGGGAACAACAATCAGGTAAACTTGTGTTCTCTCCTCTCTAAGTGACAGCAAAGTTTGATGTTTTTCGGTCTTAGCTGGGCAGGCAGTGCATCTCTTTGTGCCTGACAAATGTGAGAGTTACAAGATTTATTACGTTTGTTTTTGATAAATATGACAATGTGCAACGGTGTTTGTTTACTGCAGCTCGGAAAACATAACCGCGTCGCGTGTGTTGTGGTGCGTTCATATGCGCGTGCACGAAATGAAACTCGCATTTTTCAAGCAGAAATATGTGGAGACCAGACATACTGTACAATACATGCACGTGAATGATGGCAGTCCCAATCAAAGTACACATTATAAAGACACTGATTATCTAGTCTCAGTGTAGTTAAAAACTCCAAACAACTGCTCTAATTATGCAAGACAGAAAGCAATGTATTGCCAATTTGACATTGACTATTGATTTATATGCTTTATATTGAATTTTAAATGTTGATTAACTGGGCATACTGGTCAATATGGATGCACATCCCTCAGTAAATAACCATAAATCAAGAATTGCTTCAATATGCGTAATAAAAAAAAAAATCATACTGATGCCAAAAATAATCACGCTGTAGGGAGAACCAAAGTTAATCCCAAAAGCCAAAGCTCAGGGTTATACTTTATTATTTTCTTCTTATTTATGTTTACGTTAATATTCACTTGTTATCTTAACATTCTATAAAAAATACTCTATTCAATAAATATTGTTTGTTTGAACCTCATTCTGTTATATATTGTTGTACTTATTCTTTGACTGTTGTGTTTAAAGGAGGGAGGATTGTATTGGGAGCGCTGAAGAGTCAGGTGTGACTGTGTGGCAATGGCAAATGGTTTACATAGCTCATGGCATCTCAGATCAGGTAGAAGGGCCCCTTAGCAGAATGTTGCTTCAGGGCCCCACGGGGAGGTCAGGATCAGCACTGGGTTTAGCAGTAGATTCTGTTCCCTACTGTAATTAATGTTCCCTTTTCGCAATCATAGTCATGCGTAGTTGCCTGTAGCCTACCATCAGAACTGAAAAGGGGGGTGCCCTTTTTCAGGTCAGAGCAACTGCCCCTCAAAATTCCTGTGCACGTCCTGCTCTCAGATGATTCTGGACAGCGAGGAAGAATTCACCTTTTCCTCTGAGGAAGATTCCTGCAACTCGGGACGACGAACGGCTGCATTTTGAAGAACGCGTTGACCCCGCCGAGGATTTCATTTCGGAGTAAGTTGTTATAATTCATTTTCTGATCATATAGAGCTCATATGAATTTTCCGACTATATTTTGAAAAGATTGCCTCACATCATACGGGCATAGTACAGCCTACGCTCGTGTCCTATGTTTTGAATATGATATAGCCTGTTACTCTCTAAACAAATTTGTATATTAGGCTATTATATTATCAAATACTATGCGTTATGTATTTTGTTAACAACTACATGTTTAGGTTATATAGCGTACTGATTAAATATGTTTCAGCCTCCGGTAAAATATGTGATCTCTAGCCTACTGTCTAAATACAACACATTTTTTATATATAAATGTTCATGTATATGTAATGTATTTAGTTTGCTAATAACTGCTTATGTTAATGTGTTTGAGAGAAATATATTTCAGGCTCCGGTAATTAGGTCTAAATATAATATATCTAGGCCTATTTATATAATTAAATGTTCAGCTTTGGTTACCCTAGACACTATATCATGCGTAAATAACTTAGGCCTGCCTTATGCACAGATGTTTGTGAATAGCTACATGTGTAAATGTTTGAAATGCGTTCGCAAATGGTCCATCCACACTAAATGCGTGCAATCGGGCCATCAACAGATAGCCTACTCGCGGTGACGCGACGCGTCGGCCCATCAATATTTCTCCGTCCCATATGGCCCAGCAACAGATATATAAATGTTCGGTTAGCCTATGACACTATCATGGCCTTGTGAATACAGGTGTAAATGTTTGAAATGTAGTGATGTGTCATTCACGAACTATCCGTTCATTGAGTATTTCATGTATATGGCCCATCAATAGATATTTCTCCGTCCCATGGACCATCAACAGACATACATTGTGCATCCATACCCATTAATTGTCCATCAGTTTACTTTGGTTAATGTATGCTAACAGTTTTTTTTATTTTTCATTCAGGAATGTGTCTGCATCATGTTCTCCTTCGCCAGCAGCTCGCAGAGGGACACGCAGGTGTCGTTCACATCTCAGTGCGATCGAGAATCATACTGGGTAAGTTTATAGATGTAATATTTTACAGATGAAATGTAGCCTATTTGTGTTTACAGCATCATAATGTAAAAGTTCCTATTCTTGAGTGAAACTACAAAAAAATTCTTTTTTTTAATCCATACCCATTATTTTTCCATCAGTTTACTTTGGATAATGCTAACAGTTTATTTTATTTTAATTTCTCAGGAATGTGTCTGCATCCTGTTCTCCTTCGCCAGCACCACGCAGAGGGACACGCAGGTGTAGAGCCGACGCAGGTGTAAAGAGACGACTCAACGCAGGCGATATGTCATTTAATATTTATATATAAACAATATGATGTAAGCCAGAGGAGAACTGGCCCCCGACTGAGCCTGGGTTCTCCCAAGGTTTTTTTTCTCCATCCAATCTGATGGAGTTTTGGTTCCTTGCCACTGTTGCCTTGCTTTTGGCTTGCTAGTTGGGGTTAGTTAGTTAGTTAATATTATTATTTTTATTTTTTTAACAATGTTATTGATCTGTGTTGTACTGTGTTGTTCAAGTTATCACTGTGAAGCTGCTTTGATACAATCTGTATTGTGAAAAGCGCTATATAAATAAATGTGACTTGACTTGACTTGACTGTACTATGTTTATGTATGTAGCACTCTGGTCTTGTGAGGCACAATATTTAGTTCCTCCACATGGAGGAATTACAATAAAACAGAAAACATAATCTTTGATTCACCTCTCTTTCTTAGTTCAGGCTGCCTTCACAGCAGCTTGATGGGCCATTAGCCGCTGGGGAGTGTCTTTTGTCTCCCCTGGTGTAAATCTCATTTAATATTCATGGCCATTAACACTCCCACGCATACAGCAGTGCTGACACAAAAACTGACTTGCAATATTTAAATTGTTATATTGTGGTTTGTGAAAGTGTGGTCAGAATAATTTTCACATCATTTTGTAGTAAAAATTCTAGCCTACAAGAATGGTAAGTCAAAAGTCTTGTGAACAGCTGTTCAGTATTTGTTAAATGGCCTTATTGCAGTGACAATTTTTTTCCTAAAACTAACTTACCATGCATAATATTTTTTTCTATAAAATGCAAACATGTACATCCATTTTGCTCATGTATTATTGTAGCAGTGTTTGTGCTGAATATAGCATAATTATATGTTGGCCAATGGTATGTTGTAAGTAGCTGAAATAAGCAAAAATGTCAGGGCATGTCAAAACTTCTCAAGGGCCCCAAACAGACCTCAGACCCCAGGGGGTTGACATGCCCTGACATCTGTGTTTTTTTCAGCTGCTTATAAACATATTAATGGCACAGGTGAAATTACACTATATTTAGCAGAAACAGGGCTACCATGATGTATGGGCAACATGTTTGTATTTTTGAGAGAATATTGTTTATGCATGGTTATTGTAAAAACTAAAAATGAAAGTTTCTGAAATAAGGCCACAAAACACATACTAAATATGCGTCCACAAGACTTTTGACTAATTGATGTTGTTGCCTAGGGTTTTTTCTTCACAATGATCTGAAAATCATCCTCCTAATCGTTCACATAAAACTGTGAATTGGGTTATATTGTGAAAAACATTTTTTTGTTTGCCAAGGCAATATGCGAATGAGCGTGAACAGGCCAGCCCCATCATGAATAATTAGGTGATTCTCACCTGAGAGACAAAGACACGCATAATAATGAGCCTTTCATTCAGGTGAGTCAGACAAGAAAAAATTGAAAGGACATTTTATTTATATTTATTTAATATAAATATATACACATACACACACACACGTGTGTGTATGTGTATATATTTATATTTCACTTAAATGACAATTAATAGGTAATCTTCATTGCAATTTAGGTGAAATTACTGAACTTAAATATACAAGCTTGATAAAAATGATCATTCTAGAAGAAAATTTCAAATGGCACTTAGAGGATTTTGCATCTGAACTCTTCATATCTCATCTGAACTCTTCATACACTCTAACAGTCTAACTAAATGAACTTTGTTCGTACGTCCGTTCACACACCCGAATCATATTTAAACACTCTTTTTGGTTATACAGATAACTAATGTTATCCTACTAATGTAAGGATGTGGATGTCACATGAGATTCTTGTTCCAATGAAAGCGAAAGTGAATTAACTGGTGTGACTAGACCAAGTGGATCATAGAGTCCCGCTACTTGACTCAAAAGGTGTCTCCTCGTCAATGGATTGGGTGTCTTCAACCTAACTTCCTCTTCAAGAAGATCCTGCTCAGTCCTCACTTTCCTTTTCTTTTTGGAGAAATTTACAGAAGTCATTATATACAATCTATCCTCCTCTGGCAGGTATCCAATCCCCAGGGCTTTCTCATCCCCCTCTACCAGCTGATTAGGAAGTGTTACAGTTCTCTCAGGAGTCAGGCTTGAAACTTTGCTTGTCTTTTCAGAAACAAACCTCCCACTTCGACCAGACCAGACCCATTCCTTCAATGCGAATCCACCAGCTTCTAGGATTTCCTCAATGCCCTTTACGATCTCAACCAGCCTCTTTCGATCATTTTGAGATGTGAGGATATCGTCCACGTAGCTGTCTTCTTCTAGGACCCTTCGCTCCTCTTTTAAATGAGCAAAAGCTGCCAAATCAGCGGTCTCCCTCATTGCTAGCTGCGCAATACAACCTGCAGGACGATCTCCAATGTTAACCCTGGTTATGGCATACTCTCCTATTTCTTCCTCAGGTTTGTCTCGCCAAAGAAATCTGTGAAGATGCATTTCTCGTTCTTCCAGCCATACTGAATTATACATTTTTCTGATATCTCCCAACACTCCAAACACTCCTTTCCTGAATCTGAGCAGGACGGCTCTGGTAGAATTCAGCACATCGGGTCCTTTTAACAGAAGGTCGTTCATGCTCAGTCCCCTGAACTTCTGGCTGCTATTCCACACAAGACGCACAGGCGTGGTGACTGAATGTGGGTTTGGTGCAACAAGGTGACTTACATACCAGACCGGACCTGTCCACTTGTCAAGCACTTCCTTTGTTAGTTTTACTGCAGCTTCTCTTCTAACCATCTCATGAACCTGTGCAGTGTAAACTTTCTTCCACTCAGGCACTTTCCCAAGCTGCCTCTCGGTCCTCAGGAATGTTGATTCTACTCCGCTCCGGTTGTAAGGAAGAGAAACAGGGTCTTGGATCCATGGGTACCTTGCATCCCAATGAGGTCGATTGCTATGAGAATCCACTTGCACATAAGTAAGCCCACTTTTTATGATTTCTAGCTCTTTCTCCTCAGCCCAGGTCATCTCTTTCCCTCCCGGCTGACAGGTCCCGCAGCGGCAACCTCCACACTTCGGCTCGCATGCAGCTCCTATGCTATCCCAGCTCCACCATTGAAGGAATTCCTTGCCACTTGTAAATGTGCTTTTTCCATCAATACAGGCAATTTTCTTTGAAACTTTGGAGGAAAACAGCGGCTCACTTTCTCCACGGACCTCTGTATACCTGGCCACAGCAGTTCTCATTGATCTTGCAAAATGTGTCTTCAACTCATAAGCTGTCATATGGATCTCTTCAAACAAGTCTGGGTGTGCCCCACCTACCATTTTTCCAAGTGGGCTGTCCCAAAGGACAAGATCTCCTACAATCTTTACCCTTTGTGGCGCGAGCTTTCCTTCCCGATGACTGAGAAGAAGTTCTATCTTGTCAGGCCTCTTTAGTTCTGCCAACTCAACATCTGGAAAGAACTTTTTCAGTTGCTGTGGACTCACACTCTTGTGCATTCTTGCAATCTCTTCTAGACCATAACAGACAAGTTGATGGTATTTCTCTGTTCCTGCTGATGTTCTTACTCGAATTCTGAGGAGATACCTTTTGGTTCTTACACGGATAGCCATCTTACCCACTCCATGAACAACCAGGTTGATTTCTTCTCCACTCAATCCGAGCCTGTCGGCAGCCTTGTGAGTTATATAATTTGTATCAGATGCAAGATCAATTAGAGTCCCAATTGTTTGTCCTGCATTGGTCGTCACCTCTTTAAGCATCATGATGACTGGAAGCTCCTGAAGTTCATTTTCCTCCAACAATCCTAGTTTCCCTTCTTTGGAACTTTCCCTCATAGTTCTGTTGGTAAATGCTTTCATACACCTTTCCACCATTTCAGGAGAAAGCTCAGAGAGAAATTTCTCTTGTTCCACAGTTAGTCTGCCTCCTTTTTCCCCTTCATGATGGTGACTTTGCTTTCATGTTCAGATCTGGCCTCCCCTTTGGGACAGAACAGATAATGATGATCTGCAGAGCCTCCTCCTTTGCATTCCTTTCTCCTGCACAGAAACACATCTCTACACATGCTGTCATCTTCATAATAACCCAAGCACCTCCTGCATAACCCAAGCTTCCTCAGGATTACCTTCTTTTCTGTAAATTGCAGTTCCTTGAATTTATTGCAAAAGAAGATTTTACCTTTGTGCTTCTCAGATCCACACACACTGCACACACCTTCAAACGGAGTTATCTTTGTTGACTTAGTGAATGCATAACTTCTCTCTGGCTTTCTGTCCAGCCTTTCCACTTTTTCCTTGACTCTTAGCTGCTCAAGTCTCTCAAGGATTCCTTCCTCCTTCTTCAAAAACTCGAGAAGTTTGTCAAAGTGGTTTACTGATGTAACCTCACTATCCGGAGCAGTCACCAAAGCAAGCCAGTCCCTCTTCATAAACTCAGGAAGTTTACTTTCTATAGATTTAATTACAAGAGGATTTTTAATGACCCCCGTGTCTCCAAGGTCAGTAAGATCCACTAAAGCCTTCTCCACCGTTTGGACGAGTTCGATCACTTTGCGTGGCTGGTTTCCTCTCATCACAGGAATTCTCTCCAATTCCTCCACAATTTCCATTGTAATTGCATAATTGTTCCCGTATCGATTTTGAAGCACCCTGAAAATCTCTACAGCAGTGTTGTAAGAGGACAAACGAAGATCTTTCACAATCCTGGCTTCTATACTGTCTAATAATTGAATTTTCTTGACCTCCACAGATCCAGAAGGTTCTCCCTGTTGTTGAAGTTTTTCCCAGTCCTTCCTCCAACGATAGAAGTTTCTCTTGTTTCCATCGAACACAGGCAAACTTGCTGGTCTGAATCTCACGATGGGATTGCTTGGAGGCATAAAAGGCAGTGTGTGTGGCATAGTGGGATTTGGGACTAATGCATCTTCAGCGGCCCTCGCGCTCTAGCAAACTCACCCTTCCTTGCTTCGAGTTCATTTCGGTCTTCCCTTAACCTCCTCACACGTCCTTCCCAAACTCTCCTTTCGGCATCAGGGGTCCATTTCTCCCAGCTTGACAAAGCTCTTACTGCCTCTTTAACAAGTTTTTCAAGAAAGTTGAGTTGAACTTCATAGTTTTCATACTCACTGCTATCAATAGCCATGTTTGCCGCTCGATCACAGGTTTTCTCTGCTGCAGATATTGCACCAGTCACTTCGTGCAGTCCATATCTTGACCAAAGATTAATTTGAACAATTTTTTCAACTTCATTAAACTTCTCATCACACTCACTTGCAGTTTTCTTAATATCAGCTTCCTGCTGCAATGGCTCTTCATCTTTGCTCTCATCACCCTCCATATCAGCAAGAAGTCCAGATCTGTAATCATCGTTTGTCTCAAAAACCCTCCGTGCGACGAGTAAGAACTTCTTGAACTCTTCCTTCAGCTCCTCTTCCAATAGCCTGTGAGCTTCTCTGTTAAGGAAATTGACTTGTCTTGTGAAACTAATTTTTGCAGCAGTCCTGTCTTTTTTAAGTTGCTCAATTGGTTTCCCCACTGCTTCTTCAGCCATTTTCAACTTATCCACTTAACACTCCAACAACAACAACAACCTTCCTGTCTTTCACCTTCTTGCTCCAATGACGCACCGTCTGAGCTTGGCCGTTCTGCACTGCCCCAAATGTGAAGTCCACCGCTGTTATTCTGATCTCCAAACTGTGTAGATAAGCTGGGCTGTCAGCTGTGGTTATCAACTGTCAAGTTTCTCCTCGGTCTTCACACATCAGTTCTGCTTTAAACTTGAAAAATGCTTAGTCAACCACGGACACAGGAATCATCTCAAAAATGGCTTTTACTTTCACTCTTCATTAAAGTTGTTACAATCTTGACTTGCAGTCTTTTCTTTCCATTCATGTCACAATACATTTGAACAGATGAACTTCACTTGCAGTTAAATTATCTTGAAACAGTAAATTCTTTGGTAGAAAGCTTCAAGCTCAAACTAGGTTGATAACCTTTTTTAACAGAAAAACAGGAAGAGAAAAAGAATACAAAATCTGATTATAATCAGACATTGACATTACAACAATATACACATTCTTTTAGACATTTAAATTAATAAATAGATCGTATATACTCGTAATCATAATCATGTAAAATTGTCTCATCAGAATATGAATGAATCAAGCGTCAAGCAGTCATCCTACCAGCAGCGTCTCGGGTTGATTAATCACTGATGCACATCCGATTTGCGTTGTGTATTTCTCTCTCATACCTCATAACTTCCAGTTACAAAGTTTTCCCCATTTTCCAAACGGAGGGAAGCTGGAAAACCCTGCACGCGACAAGCGTTATTCTCTCTCTCTATTGTTTCTGCCTGTGTTTGGTCTCTAATGCGCTCTGAAGAGTCAATCTTTATCAGGTGCGCTCGCAATTAGAGTTCGGCTTTTTCCGACAGATGCCGGATGACGTCACCCGGAAGACGGCGCTTTCGTGCCTTTCCGTAACACCATCCATGACAGCCAATTCGGCAAAACCGAAAGAAAATTCTTTTTATTACAAATACGTGTTTGACTTCACAACTACATTAAATCAATTTGTTTTCAATTTTTTAAGTGCATCACCAACAGGCTGCACAAGAAAATCCAGTATTTCTGTAGCCGTCAAGAGATTCTCTGGTTTTTTTCAGCATGTCAACAGCCACATCTAGCTGCATGGATGGTGATTGCATCTGTTTACTCACATGCTGGATCTTGTTGAGAATATCATACCAAATGACTGTGCAAATAGAGAAGCGGTAGGATCCAATCTACTCAGCCAAAGACTGGGCTTCAACTTTCACAACAGGGTCTTGAGTAGTTTCCCTCACCTCCAGAAGAGCATCTTTGACTGGCCCAGCCTGGTACCTTACTGGTTGGATGCTGTCTATCCTGCTTTCCCACCTGGTCTCTGACCATGATTTCAGGGTGGTTTTGATGTGTTTCAGCAGGATATCCCATCTATGGGTGGAGGCTGAGAAGAGTTTGAACAATTTTGCTACATAGCCAAAGTAGCCAATGGCATCTGGTGAGCTCTTAGCAGCATCAGCTACCACCAAATTTAAGGAATGGGCACCACATGGGACAAAAAAGGCCCTTGAGTTCAGTTGAAGCAGCCTAGCCTGAACACCTTTATTCTTTCCCTTCATGTTGGCACCATTATTGTAGGATTGTCCTCTGCAGTCCTCAAAGAGGATGTTCAGCTCCTTTAGTCTTTTGAGGATGAGAGCAGACAAACTTTCCCCGGTTTACTCCTCTGCCACAAGAAAGCCCATGAAATGTTCTTTAATTTGTGGCAATTCTTCTTCCACTGACACAATCCTGACAATCACAGAAAGCTGTTCTTTATGACTCAGATCAGGGGTGCAATCTAAAATGATGGAGAAATACTTTGAGGTATTGATCTCTTCCAATATTTTTTCCAGTATTTTGGTGCTTATTGAGTCTATGAGTTCATTTTGGATTCTTTTGCCCAGTTAATGTGTGTGACTTCCAGCTCCACTTTCCACCCTACCAACATGCTGCGTCATTATTCTTTCCTCTTTAAGAAAATTGCCATTGTCTGGTTTGTTTAATGTGTCTGTGGATCCCCTTAAAGGACAACTCCGGCGCAAAATGAACCTTTGGTCTAATTACACATTGTTACCTAGTCAACCGTTATCTGAGATATGTTTTCATGATTGCCGAATGTAAATAGTTTTATCTCTAAAAACAGTTTAGCCTATAATGCTAGTATAACGGGATATTGGGCATAGAGTAATGACAAATACAAATCGCTTGTTATTACCACTAACAAGGCTCAAAATAGCCCCACAGTAACACGGTAGCATAATAAGGGTCTCTACATTCAAACCGAAGCATTGAGAACTTTGTCAGTGTCCATACAGTTTAATAAGAAGATGTTTTATACATACACAGTCAACTTCGCGAATACAGGAAGAAGCCATCTTTGAAATATAGTCTCTACCAGTCGATCTACGAACGCCGATCCAAATGCGCTGAACTGTGCAGAATCTCATATGGTCCGTTGTTTCTGGAAGAAACACAAACACGAACCATTTTCTTCTCTTCAATATGTACATGTTGCCTACTGGTCACGCTCACCTTATCACCTTATTCACATCTCACCGGCGCACTAGGATCGGCGTTCGTAGATCGACTGGTAGAGACTATATTTCAAAGATGGCTTCTTCCTGTATTCGCGAAGTTGACAGTGTATGTATAAAATATCTTCTTATTAAACTGTATGGACACTGACAAAGTTCTCAATGCTTCGGTTTGAATGTAGAGACCCTTATTATGCTACCGTGTTACTGTGGGGCTATTTTGAGCCTTGTTAGTGGTAATAACAAGCGATTTTTATTTGTCATTACTCTATGCCCAATATACTAGCTGTCACAGTCCCCGTCAGCACCGTCCTGTCTTGTCATTGGCACTACACTTCCCATGATCCTCTTGTCTCCACACTTGAACTCACCCCTCATCAGCCACCTGTTCCTCGTCTTGATTATCTGTATCACCTGTCTTCACTTCATTATGTTTGATTCCTCTGTGTATTTAGTTCCCTCTGTTTGTTCCAGTCTTGGTCGGTCATTGTTGATGTTAACACGGTTTTGTGTGTGTGTACCTGTTTCCTGCCTGTGATCCCGTATTGAAGTTATCTTCGTGTTAATCTGGAGTCCTCCCGTTCTTCCTCCTGCACCACGCCGTGACACTGAGCGTTATAATATCATTATAGGCTAAACTGTTTTTAGAGATAAAACTATTTACATTCGGCAATCATGAAAACAAATCTCAGATAACGGTTGATGAGGTAACAATGTGTAATTAGACCAAAGATTCATTTTGCGCCGGAGTTGTCCTTTGAAGCAATGTTTCTTTCAGCTAAGGACTGAATTATTGCCACCAGTCTGGTAAGCACCTCTCGCCACCTATTTCTCTCTGCCTCAGCGAGTGCCATCTCTTGTTTATCTATGGTCAGCCCTTTTTCAAGACGAACCTCTAATTCCTTCCATGTTGCCATGTTTGTATTGTGCTCATGGCTATCCTCATGGACCTTGAGCAAGTGGCTTGCATTTTTCCAGTCCTTTAGTCCTTCTTTAATCAATTTGAAATCTTTCTGAGAAAAGATTTTGCAGCAGAAGCAGTACAAACTGTCGTTCTTTTTTGAGTACATTAGCCAGCTTCTTTTGATTTTTTTTCTCCATTGACTAAGACTCTATTAAAATAGTCATGCTGACATCTTCTCCCGTCTTTTTGTTTCGGAAATGTGAAATTGTTTTTTATATGATATGGTCCTCTGAGAACAAACTCTGCTCTTACCTTCTCAATTAAAACAGATGGTCAGTCAGCAGGGTCTAATGGCGCAGCCTTTTTGTAAACTGATGCTGAATTGCTGGGCAGTGCTGAAGTGGAGGGAAGAGATGTGCTTGATGCTGAATCACTGGGCGGTGCTGAGATGGAGATGTCTGCAACTGGTGGCCCAGGATTTGCAGGGACGGGGTTCAAATATTTCAAAAGTGCATCTGACGAGGGAAGAGGAGGATTATGTGACCATTGGGTGTTACATTTTATTATTAAAAAGCTGATGATAGTGAAACTATAAAAATATGGCAGTAACTAAACCACATTATAGCTTAAACACACAAACAGCAAGAATAATTACATCTGGTATTTATGCACAAAACTCTATTCATTTAGCACTTCTTTAGCATATCCTACAGTAGTTACATTTTAAAAATTAATTTTTAAAGTTTTCCAGTATATGGCATGGCAGCAATGTCCTACTAACTGTATTGACTGGACCGTACACATAGACTGCCATTTTAAGAGTGCTTTATTGCTCAACCTGCGTGTACAACAACATGAAGCAACAACGCCCAACGGCGCCCTCTGTTGGCTTGCTTTACTATAGGCAGTATCAGTACATCTCCCCTTTTTTTTACAAAGACAAGATCAGTCTACTTTAACAGCACTTACTCAAAATAACAGCAACAACAAGAGAAACAAGTAAGTACTACACAATCTTGCTACGTATTTGTAACATTAGCTGCACAAAACTTTGTTGCATATAACAAAATAAATACTCAGTAAATACTAAGTAAAGTTTTTTTGTTTTTTTTTTCAAACCCAACTTGACATTCTTCAATCAGTCTTTTAAGTCTCATTGCATTTCCCAAACCTAACTTAACATTCTTCAATCAGTCTTTTAGGTCTCATTGCATGACGACGTGGTCTTCCCCCACCTATCTCAGTGGAAGGTGAGTTTTTTTGAATGTTTTCTGTGAAAGCTGGAGAGCTAGGTGAGTTTTTCTCTCCTTGTGTTTGCTCAGTTGGTCCATCAGAGATAACAATGTCTGTACTTTCAATACAGGTGCTTAGCACTTTCAACAGGTGACGGCGATTTCTTCGCAGTGTGTTACCATACTCGGTAAGTACCTCGTAGGATCTTGGTGTTGTCTCTTTGATGACCTTCGCTACAGGTCCCCATTTCCCATCACATCTGACACGTACCGTGTCCTTCTGTTCCAGTGGACATAACTGTTTGGCATTCCTGTCATAGGCTTTGCTCTGGCTGTTCATCTGTGCATAATCTCTGTGTCTCTTTTGAAGCAAGTGTTCTGCTGAGGGTAGACGTGTTCTCAGCTTCCTGCTCATGAGAATCTCTCCTGGAGACTGTCCACATTCAAGAGGGGATGCTCTGTAGTTCAGCAGTGCTAAATAAGGATCCTCTTCCGTCTCAGCAGCCTTCTTTAGCAGACGCTTTACAATCTGCACCCCTTTTTCAGCCAAGCCGTTTGACTGCGGGTACAGCGGGCTTGATGTTACGTGTTCAAACCCATAAGTCTCTGCAAAGTCTCTGTAATCCTGACTGCTAAACTGTGGTCCGTTGTCACTCACCACAGTCACTGGAATTCCATGTCTGGCGAAGATGGCTTTAGTGTGTTTTATCACTTGTTGTGCTGTTGTATTAGTCAACATCGCCAGCTCTGGATAGTTTGACTTGTAGTCCATAATGACAAGGTAGTCCCTCCCTGCTAGGTGAAATAAGTCTGTACCGACCTTTCTCCATGGTTCCTCAGGTTTACTGTGAGCCATCAGGGGTTCCTTAGCATGTCTCGCAGCGCTGCACCAGTGCTTCGATGTGCTTATTCATGTGTGGCCAATACATCAAAACTCTCGCACGTCTCTCTGCATTTCTCAATGCCTAAGTGTCCCTCATGCGTGAGCTTTGCCATTTGTGAGCGAATGGAGGTAGGTATGACAATCCGTTCACCTCTTAAGAGCACACCATGCACCACTGACAGCTCATCTTTAATGCTCTGATATGGGTTTGTCAACCTCTGATCTCCTGGCAGGTGGATTTTGTCTATGACAGCTTGTAGCTCACGGTCATCTGCTGTTGCTTCAGCAATCTGTCTACATTTTTCCTCAGACACTGGTAGGTGTTTTTGTATACAGTCTACATGAACCTGTACATCATGTTCTGTGTTACTTGATCCTGTATGGCTCAAAGATGCTCTGCTTAGTGCATCTGCAATCACCAGGTGTTTCCCTGGAGTGAACTCAAACTTCAGACAGTATTTCTGGAGACGGAGCATTAACCGTTGGATGCGAGGAGGAGCATCTCCTAGTGCCTTCATTGAGATCGCTATCAGTGGTTTATGATCAGTCTCTAATACCACTTCTCTTCCATAAATGTATTCATGGAACTTTTCACATCCGAAAACTGCTCCTAATGTCTCTTTCTCTATTTGTGCATAGTTTCTTTCGGCTTCGGTCATCGTTCGTGATGCATACGCCACAGGAAACCATGCCACGTCATGCTTTTGAAGCAGAACAGCTCCAAGTCCATCCTTTGAAGCATCAGTAGATACTTTCACTGGGAGCTCAGGATCAAAGAATTTCAACACTGGTTCTTTAACTAAGCTATTCTTGAGCATGTCCCACTCTGTCACATGTTCATGCTCCCATCGCCACTCAGTTCCGCTTTCTAGCAAACTGCGCAATGCTCTTGTGTTAGCCGACAGATTTGGAATAAACCTTCCCACATAGTTGACTAAGCCCAATGCACGTTGCAATTCTGTCTTTTCTTTGGGTTGTGGCATTTCTTTTATAGCTCTTATTTTCTCAGGGTCTGGCTGTATCCCTGCAGCAGAAAGTCTGTCTCCTAGGTAAGTAATGTCTCTCACCCCAAACTGACACTTTTGCTTGTTCAGTTTCAGTCCTGATTTTCGTGCTCGTGCCATCACTTTCTGCAGTCGCTCATCATGTTCTGCCCTTGTAGCACCCCATACGACTACATCATCCAGAAAGACTCCCACACCTTCCATGCCATCGAAGATTTGCTGTACTGTCCTGTGGAAAACCTCTGGAGCTGAGGCAATACCAAAAGGCATACGTAGGAAGCAGTGTCTACCAAAGGGAGTGCTAAATGTGCACAATGCTGCACTTTCCTCATCCAGTTTAATCTGGTAGAACCCTGAAGATGCATCAAGCTTGGAAAAGAACTGTGCTCCAGCCATTGCGCTTGTGATGTCTGCTTTAGTTGGCAGCCTATAGTGCTCTCTTTTAATCCATTTGTTCAGATCTCTTGGATCAATGCAAAGTCTCAAATCACCGTTCTTTTTTTCCACAATGACGAGAGAATTAACCCAGTCAGTAGGTTCTTCTACTTTTCTTACCATCCCTTTGTCTATCAAGGATTTTAGTTCTTTTCTCAGTCTTTCTTTCAGGGCTAATGGCACTTTTCTTGCTGCATGGATAACCTGTTCTGCATTTTCTTTCAGCCGTATTTTGTACTGATTAGGTAAGCAACCGATACCCTGGAACACATCCTTGTATTCTCTCATTATCTCAGCAGTAGAATCAGCACTTATGTCCATCCGTTTGCTGTGTGCTGTGCCCCTAGTGGTCACTAGAGCGCTATCAATGACATGAACTCTCTTAATAAGCCCAAGTCCTTCACTTGCTTTCAGACCTAAAATCGGCTGTCTATCCTCCTCCACTAGAACAAACAGTGCATTTATGGTGCATCCTTCTCCTGTAAGACTCGCTCTGAAAACACCCATGTGTGGAATCGGCTGATCGTTAAATGCCCTTAAGTCCAATTTCTTTGGTCTCACTTTTGGCCTTGTGCTCATCTTATTGTAGTATTTTCTCGGCAGGACATTTACTTGTGCACCTGTGTCTATTTTCATTGGCACAGTCACTCCATCCACTGTCAAAGGTGCAATCCATTCATCATCATTACTGTCCATATTAGTCAGAATTGCTGCTTCGACATACAGTTGTTCTCCGTCCTCACTGTCACTTTCTTTTTGATTTTGTCCGACGACATGTACCCTTTTCTTTGTGAGACAGTACCTGGCAAAATGATTTTTGCCTCCACACTTTCGACATTCTTTGCCAAAAGCTGGACATTCTCTTGGAGCATGTTTACTTCCACATCTTTCACAGTCCCTGCCCTGTGGTTTCCATTTTGGTTTTTGTGGCTGTCTCTTATCAAATCTCTTTTTGTGTTTTTGCACCGGATCAACAGCAGCAGTTTCACTTTCGTTTTCAAACGACTTCAATTGCATCTTCGTGCTTTCTGCAGCCTGACAAATACCAACTGCTTTCTCAATGGTAAGTTCTGTTTCTTTTAATAACAGCATCCTTACTCTCTTGTCCTGCACTCCTATAACAATTTGATCCCTTATCATGGAGTCGCACAGTGTTCCAAAATTGCAGGATTGACTCTTAAGGCGCAAGTCTGTCACATACTGCTCTATTGATTCAGTCTCTTTTTGCATTCTGTTCCTGAAGACATACTGTTCATATGTTTCGTTCTTTCTCGGCGTGCAGTAATCCTCAAACTTGCTCAGTACCACAGGCAGCGTCTCTTTCCTCATCCGAAAAGACGAACGTGTTGTATACATCCAGCGCAGCCCGTCCAGCTACAGTTATCAACAGAGCTATCTTCCGTCGATCGCTTCTTTTGCTCAGAGCCCAATAGCTAACAAATAAAGCTCAAAACTTTGCCTAAAGGCTTTCCAGTTAGCATGGACGTTACCCGTCAACTTCAACTCGTCCGGCGGGCGTATATTATTCATTACACTCATGTTTTACGAGTTTACTCCTGGTACCATGTATTGACTGGACCGTACACATAGACTGCCATTTTAAGAGTGCTTTATTGCTCAACCTGCGTGTACAACAACATGAAGCAACAACGCCCAACGGCGCCCTCTGTTGGCTTGCTTTACTATAGGCAGTATCAGTACACTAACTACAATTTATGACGTTATAACCATGAAACAGAGGAGAAACGTAAATCTTTATTTAAATTGAATTTTAATGTTTCTATTTTTAATAAATCCATACATATATATATATATATATATATATATATATATATATATATATATATATATATATATATACAGCTATGGAAAAATTAAGAGACCACTGCCAAATCAGCAGTTGCTCTGGATTTATTATAAATAATAAATCCAGAGCAACTGCTGATTTGGCAGTGGTCTCTTAATTTTTTCCATAGCTGTATATAATACATAAATGTAACAACATTTTATGTAGGACTCATTTTAAATAAAGATTTATAACATATATAACATTACTAATTTTGCCAATTCAAATAAAATATACTGCACAACTTCAACTAACTATGTCATAAGCTAATTCAAATTAGCGAACGTTACAGGCATCGTCGAACTAACTTAATGCAACATAGATAAACTGATCATACATTATTACCTCTGTCTTTTTCACGTTTTTCTTCCTCTCTCTCTTCTTTCTCTCCCTGGGAACCAGATGTCTTTTTGACATAATGACAACTTATCAGTGTCAGTGAAATCGGGCATCCGTCACTCACAATCACACAGGTAACGGATGGGGTTTCAGCAGGCCGGGGGAGATTGGAGATTCATGCGTCACTCTCAGTCGGACCGGGGATCGGGATTCAGGAAAGCAATGTTATATTTTTTTGTTTTTGTGGGACGATCGCTTTTTTAAATCCATAATATTTAAGTTGTATTGAAAATAAAAAAATTATAAAAGAAAATATATTAATAAAAATAACAAATTGGGCGCTCGGGCGCCCCAAGGGGTGGGCGCGCCCTTAGCATTTGCCTATTCTGCCTATGCCCAGGGCCGGCCCTGCTCTTGGCATGACACACACCAGGCTTTTAGCATGGCCTGGAACTCCAGAGCTGTGAAGGGTAGGGGAGAAATGTCCAGTGTGTTCTGGATGGGCATAATGTAGAGACATCCCTTGCTGGCCTCCCCAGCTCTTCAGAAGGCTCGCCCCCTGTGTATCCTTCCTCCTTCAGGTGTCAACAAATGAAGTTTTATTAACTAAGTTCGGAGAGGAGCACGTTCAGATAATTAACACGAGTGGACAGCAATCAGCAATCAATGAGAAGAAGGTACAAATAGACTCAGCAGTCTTACCTTGATTCATTGACAGTTTGCCGCATTTAGTAGATTCACCTCTTCGGTCAACTAACTTGTTACTCACAGCATGTCTCCAACAAGCTCCTCTTCCGACGAAGAAATCACCAGGGATGCAACTGTTCACTCCGTTGGTCCCACAGTCATGCCTCCTACGCTGGTTGGTGCACCTGAGCCCCCGGCATCTTCTCGCGGCCGCACACCGGCCCGACATCAGCCCGGCGCTCATCAAGACGCCATGACCAGTCTCGCCGCCTTCGGCAAGACTTCCATCTTCTTCCCCAGCTTCCTCCTACCGCTCGGCCGTCTCTGACCATCCCCACCCATCGGGAAATGGACCGTAGCTGGATTGAGGCAAGTGCTGGGTAACTCCGATATACAAGCTTCAAGGAAAATGAATAAAGCGGAGCTGTATGATTTATACGTCTCCTTAAAGTCAACTCCTAAGACGACCCACAGGCAGAGCAAAGCCCGCAGGGCTCAAAATTCGCCTGCCCAGTCACCACCCTCTTCTCTCCGCACAGGATGCGGCTCGCTTCACCCTTCGAGAGGCCGCAGAAACAGGCCCTCAGCGAGCCAGGGCCGCACTCCAGGTTTCGCCACAGCAGGTCCACTACCAACTTTTGATGAGGCCCAGCCCTCGACCTCTGCTTTCGGCGCCTGCAGCGCCACATACAGCCGGGCCCAGCGGCCTCCCCACAGCCGCTCAATTCTACTCTCCCACCGTGCATAACCCTTTTCCTTTCCAGTGGCCTCCAGCTCCAGTTGCAGACACTAGCGTGAAGCTATCGCCGCTAGCATCACAGACCCAACAATGTCAACAACAGTTCTACCCAACAGGTTACAATCCCGCCCACTTCCAGTGGCGTGCAGCTCCAGTAGCTCAAACAAGCGCGGGCCCGTCTCCGCTTGCAGCACAAGCTCACACTGCTTTCTATCATCCTCCAACTAACTTTCCTTCTCATTTTACAACAGGTCATCCAATCACAAGGGCACAGCCGACAATCGCAGCCCCGGATTATACTCTTCCCAGCTCCATTATACAAACTAAATCACCATATTCTCTTTTCACAGCCACTCGGATGCCTCTTCCGCTCAATGCAGTTGCCATGGAACCCCCACCAGTTTCTCAATCCATCCGCGCTCAGATCCTCTCAGGTACGGACATAGACCTCTTCTCTGTTGTCTCTCCTCCCTGCAGCTGAATCAGACCGCCAAGTGGATTGCAGTGATTTTTCAGTTACCCTGAAAAACACAAACACCCACTCATCTCGCGTCCTTTCATTTCCCGAATTCACGATCGCTTTTTCACGGAAATCATCTGTTCGGCTTTCCCCCACAGGCGGCGCGAACTGAACGATTATCAAGCAATCATTGCCGAACTTGCGCTGTCCTATGGGGAGGGCATTTCTACATTGTACCATAAACTTTTCTGCAAAAAGTGCTGTGCGAGTCGCACAATGGAACCAGAGCACATACTGGGTGCACTTGACTCGGATCTTCACAGCAGGGTATTTTTAGGTTGCAAAAACATTACCTGTGCAGTTTGCAGGTCAGTGGCTCACTCAATCGCAACATGCCCACAGGTTAACCCTACCTCTCTTCCCTTCGTGAGAATAAATAATGCTAAATCCACCAGCTATGTGCCGCATGCAGCAACCACCAGCGCATTTCAAGATTCTGCGTTTGACGAAAGCAGGCAGCCCTGTAATCACTTCACGCAGGCAAATGTCAAAGAGCGTGCTGCCGCTACATGCACATCTGCAGCTTTTATGGTGGCGCCCATGCTCGCATTGTATGTCCAGTCTTCAAGTTTGTGAATAAAAAATCAAAAAATTATTTGGCGACTCCTGTGAATATTTTGCGCATGCACCACAAACTAGCTCATCACCCAGATGCCGAATTTACCGATTATCTGCTGTCAGGTTTAAAAAACGGCTTTAAACCCGGCTTAGAATGCCCGCTTTCTCAAAACATCATATGTAATAATCTCCAATCCGCCCTGACAGAACCTGAAGTTGTAGACGAACTGATCAAAAAAGAAGTTGAGTCAGGTTTCATGATCGGTCCGTTTGACAATCCTCCATTTAATCTGTTTCGTATCAGCCCCATTGGAGTGGCTACAAGGAAATTCTCGGGTAAAAAACGCCTAATAATCGACCTGTCAGCCCTGCATAATTCTCCATTCCCAAGCATAAACAGCTTGATCCCTCTCGATGAATTTTCGCTCAAATACCACGACATAGATCAGGCTATCGACATGATCAAAATCGCAGGTCGGGGTGCTTGGCTTGCAAAAGATCAACATTACTTCTGCTTTCAAAGTAATGCCTATCCATCCAGGTTCATGGCACCTATTTGGAGTTTGTTGGCTTGGGAAATATTATTTTGCTGTACGTTTAACATTCGGTTGCAAAAGCAGCCCTAAAATATTTGACCTCCTATCTGAAGCCGTTTGCTGGATCCTGTCGAACAACTATGCCATTCCTTACCTCATTCACCTGCTAGACGATTTTTTAATAATCTCGCCTCCCGATGCTATTCCAGCGGCACACATACTTACGGTTCAAAACGTTTTCTCTGAGCTAGGAATTCCTATCGCACAGGAAAAAACCATGGGCCCTGCAACGTCTATCGAGTTCCTAGGAATTAATTTGGATTCAGACAAATTCCAAGCATTCCTCCCCAAAGAAAAAATTGACCGAATAATTCTCGTCTCCTCTACTTTCCTTGAAAAATATAATTTTTCAAAACGCAAACTCCTGTCCCTGCTCGGTCATTTAAACTTCGCAATACGCATCATCCCGCAAGGCCGCCCCTTCATCTCGCATCTCCTCTCACTCGCGTCCTCTGTCCATTCATTAGAAGACCACATTTCTATAACCCAACCATGTCGTCGACGAACTCAGGCTATGGTTAACATTTCTAAAACAATGGAACGGCCTTTCTTTTTTCTACAACAACCTTGTTTCATTCCCCATTGACATACAATTGTTCACAGATGCCGCCCCCTCAATCGGGTACGGGGGATTTTATCAAGGTCACTGGTTCGCTGGCTCCATGGCCTCCCCAGCTTCAGGATATAACTCAATCCTCAGCTTTATTCGAACTTTACCCTCTCGTAGTTGCAGCATTTCTGTGGGGAAAAGAATGGGCCGCTAGCAGCGTTTTAGTGCATTGCGACAATGACGCAACAGTACATTGCATTAACAAAGGCCGTTCCCATTCACCCGCTCCTGATGCCACTCTAAGGCGTCTCACCTGGATCTCAGCTTGCGACCAATTAATTTTCATTGCCAAACACATCCATGGGTCAAAAAAACAAATCGCTGACTCTCTGTCAAGTCAAGTCAAGTCACATTTTATTTATATAGCGCTTTTCACAATACAGATTGTATCAAAGCAGCTTCACAGTGATAACATTAAAGTAGTACAACACAGATCAATAATATTGTTAAATGTTAAATAAACCCAGCTAAGCAAGCCAAAAGCAGGCAAAGCAAGGCGACAGTGGCAAGGAACCAAAACTCAATCAGATTGGATGGAGAAAAAACCTTGGGAGAACCCAGGCTCAGTCTGGGGCCAGTTCTCCTCTGGCTCACATTCATATTGTTTATATATAAATATTAAATATAAATATTGTTTATATGTAACACGGCGCCATAACATATCGCCAGCGCTGAGTCGTCTCTTCACAGGCGTTGGGGCATCTGAATCTCCTGTGAGAGGCTGGATACAAACTCTGTCTCCTTTTTTTGTTCCAGAAATTCAGGATGCTGGCTCCAGAGGGCGGATCAATTCCCAACTCCAGTTTCCTCGCTATTCAGAACTGATATTCTCGGTAATCCACTCGTTAAAACCACTGCTCGAAGAATCACTTGACCGGCATCCTCCAAGCAGTATCTCCCAGGACCCTTCAATCCTACGTTACTGCTTGGAGATGTTTTACAATCACTTTGTTACTATTTTCAGAACCTTGATGTCATTTTTCACAACTCTAGACACAAAACTCACAACCAATGATCAAAATGCACATTTTTCAAAACTTTAACCCATTTCTCAATTGCTTGGATACAACACACATACAACTTTGATCATTTGTTCATTCAACATAAATCACCTGTTCAATATGACACAACTTAACATCAAAGTACGACTATTTCAAAAGGCAATTCACACATTACATTTCAAATGAGTGTCTATTCATTTCCTTACAATGATCTAACTATCAATTGATACAACTGCTCAAAATGATAAGTAACTGTTGCAGTACTCTTAATGCAGTTGTATGGAAACAGACACACAATCTTCCATGTTTACAGTAAATCATGAAAGTTTCAAGATAAGAGATTCATTGTCACCAATTAGCATGGAGCATGAACCAATTAGACTACAATATCCATGGATGTAGCCTAATATTTTATATTTTTGATTCCAATAAACCTATGTTGTGATTGTACTGTAGTGTTTTGCATCAATATATCACACACTTGATGATTCCACTATGTGTGTATTCTCTCTACAACTGCAGAACTTTTACAGAGATGTATATTTACTGTACATGTAGTACCATAATGAAACCTGTATTCCCTATTTTGTTCTACAATATTTAATGATTGTACGAACAATGACTCAGTGAAACAATCAGTTGCTTGTGTGTGGGTGATCTATAATTATGTTTCAATGGTATTTCATGGTAAATTTGTTTTTTGAACCAATGATTGTGCAAGTGCAAGATCTCTTTAAAGATGTGAATGCACAATGCAATGTTTATGAACATTAGACAGCCTGTGTTACAAGTGATAACCGTTTTGAGTTTTGTGTCTAGAGTTTTGAAAAATGACATCAAGGTTCTGAAAATAGAAGCAAAGTGATTGTAAAAAACTGTAAAACATTTCATGTCTCTTATAACTTATCTTTTCCTGATTTTTCTCTTCTTTCAATCACCTCTTTTATCTCCTACCTTAACAGCATTAAAGGCCTACAAGTCGGGTCAATTAAAGGTTATTTGAGCGGCATCCAGTTTTTCCATAAACTGATGTATGGTGCTCCTTCCATGGAGATAAACAATTCACAAACCTCTCTCCTGATTAAATGGATTCAAAGATCCCAGCCCACCCGCCCTGACGCCAGACAACCCATAACGCTGGACATTCTCACCAAATGTATTCGAGGCTCTCCGCTCAGGTTACCAGCCCCTTAGTTCCGCTCGCACACTCGATGCCATGTTCATCCTAGCATGGTTCATCCTTTTTTGGTTTTCTTAGATGTTCAGAAATCGCCATCACTTCTAAATTCAACCCAAAAATCCACCCCACCATCTCAGACTTATCAGTAATTGATGGTGAAACCATTTCATACTAGGGCTGCACGATTAGTCGCACTATGTTGATATGCGCATCTAATCAGTAAAGCCGGTTCCTTGATTAGCAGTAAATCACCTTCACCTGCTTTCAGATGGAGCGGCTTTTACTACAAAGAGCCGTAACTTACTGACAAGCTGAGCCAATTCGCGTTAATATCGAGGACGTATTCGCCAGCGATATTTAATGCGATGTGGTTCAGCTTGTCAGTTAACTATGGCTCTTTGTAGTAAATGCCGCTCCATCTGAAAGCAGGTGAAGGTGATTTACTGCTAATCAAGGAACGGGCTTTAATGATTACATGCGCATAACAACATCGCACAATTAATCGTGCAGCCTATTTCCATACTTGATTAAACAAAGTAAGACTGACCAAATCAAAAAAGGTCATTTCATTTACATTTTCAACCTTGCTTCGAAAATCCAACCATACCAGTCAATTCTGGCATATCTGCAATGGAGAAGTTCCCAGGCTAAATCTCCTCTGGAACCCCTATTTTTAGACGATTCCAAAAAACCTGCGACACGTTTGTGGTTCCAGAAACACCTTAAATCTGTTCTCCAACAGTCAGGCATTCCAGCAAAGAATTTTTCAAGTCACTCATTTCGCATCGGGGCAGCAACTTCAGCAGCTCAAAAAGGCCTTTCCCAACAGCAGATCCAAGCCCTTGGGAGATGGTCCTCTGATGCTTTCCAAAGTTATATCAGGACCAACCGGTTCCACATTAAAAAAGCCCACCAAACCCTCATCGGGTAAGGAGAAAAGCATCGTTCTCACAACGAACGGAGTGAGAGCTTTCCCAGTAGAGCACTTACATTTTCTCTTCCATCCAGCGAGCATCTGGCCTCACAGCGGATGCAGTTTGAGAAAATCTCCTGGGCAAGCACAAAATTTTTCCTCTCTTCAGTTTCCTCTTTCCCTCCAGCGAGCATTGGTCTCACAGCGGACGGAGTGAGAGCTTTCCCAGTATAGTACTTACATTTTCTCTTCCATTCAGTGAGCATCTGGCCTCACAGCGGATGCGGCGTGAGAAAATCTCCTGGGTAAGCACTCATTTTCCTCTCTTCAGTTTCCTCTTTCTGTCCAGTGAGCACTCGTCTCACAGCGGACGGAGTGAGAGCTTTCCCAGTAGAGCACTTACATTTTCTCTTTTCATGCAGCGAGCATTTGGTCTCACAGCGGATGTAGGTTGAGAAAATCTCCTGGGCAAGCACTCATTTTCCTCTCTTACAGTTTCCACTTTCCGCCCAGCGAGCATTGGTCCCACAGCGGATGGAGCGAGAACATTCCCGGTAGAGCACTCACTTTTTTTCTTTCATTTCAGAGCATTTGGTCTCTCAGCGGATGCAGCGTGAAAACCTCCTGGACAAGTACACTACAACCTCTCACCATTCACAGACAGGGGCTGTCAGTCCAGGCAGCGAGCCTCCATCACGGGCCTCCCCGATCAAGCATCCAGGCCCCTTCTCAAGATGCCAGCCCGCCAATCTTGCCACTCATTTGGGGGTCTTTAGTCCGGCGGCTGTCCTCTGCTTCTTGCCTATTGGGGGGAGTACTCTGGGTTCGGGCTGAATTCTGAGCTCGGAGGCCTCCCTCCGGACAGCACGCCAAATACGCATTAAATCTTATTCCTCAATTATATGTAAGTGTGAACTCGTGAAATTAAGTTTTATTAACTATGTTGGGGAGGAGCACGTTCGGATAATTAACACGAGTGGACAGCAATCAGCAATCAATGATAAGAAGGTACAAATAGACTCAGCAGTCTTACCTCGATCCATTGACAGTTTGCAGCATCCCTCCTCCACCCTTCACCACACTCCTAATTCTCCACACTCCTCTTTCTAAAAATCACTTACATACGGGGGGAGTACTCTGGGTTCGGGCCGAATTCCAGAGCTTGGAGCCCTCCCTCCGGACAGCACGCCAAATATGCATTAAATCTTATTCCTCAATTATATGTAAGTGTGAACTCGTGAAGTTGAGTTCCCGTTGACCTGATCCTCCTGTTTAAGTTCAAATATTAAACAAATATTTATTTTCTGACCCTTGCTGGAAGGACCATACTTTTCAAACATTACAACTTTATAACAAACAAAAAGATTCAATAAATTTTCTTTGCTTTGCTTTTTTACCCATGGCTTTGTGCAGCATCCAGGCACCCTCCAGTTCTGACATCTTTGGATACGTCTCAGAAAGAATGTGTGTAATCTATGAATTTAAAGTGTGTGAGTAAGAATAGCAAATATTTATCAAATCAATAAGCTCAAGTCAAATCTGTTCATTAGGGTTATTGGCAGCATTCCAAAAATAAATGATATGGTTTTGGTGGCTAGGATTGGGGCTACTGTTTTCACTGGATATACTGTCTTAGTATAGGACAATATTATTTTCTGCAAATTTCAGTTCTTACTTCGTAAAGTGTCATACCACATACCTCATTATTGCAAGCATCCTCTGGAACATTTACAGTCCTTCTTCCTAACCCAGCTTGTAAAAGCATTAGCTCATCAGATGGTTCGGGGGTTCTCTCTGGGCTGTCAAGAAGAAAGAATTGGACTGGCATTGTTTTGGTACCTGACCTTTTTTTAGATGATCGTGAAGGAGGCCTACACTTCTGCTTATCTTTAAATAGTCCAGGGAAACACCTGTAGAAAGAGGAGTAGTTGAAATTCAAATTAATTTGAATCAGCAATCAAACAACTGTGTAAGGTACTGAAGAGGGCTGTTAACAGCTGAGATGCATCCTTTGAACAACATCCAAACCTGGCCATATTCTTTTGAACTGCAGTCCCTGAAGGTGCCTGTGCAGGTCCACGCACCGTATTGTGCTCTTGTGGTTCCTGGGATGTGTCCTGCCTGGATACCCTGGCTGAGCTTGACTGTGCATTGCACTGTCCCTGAACTTCATTGTTCATTCAACATAATTAATTCACTGACAACATGTAACTTCTGTTGTTTTATAGGCTAAATGAATGGGCTCTATGCACGGCGGTATTTCCGGGGAAGGTGTAAGGATGCTCGATAACTTCCGCCGATACCTAGAATACCTGCTAATACCTAGAATTTATATTGAATTTTATACTCCATGGTTATAGTAAAGAAACGTTAGTCACAAAAACAGACAAAACAGACACCCCTCATTGTGTTTATATTTCTTTTTAAAACTATATTAAATAAACATAACTATACAGTATATAAAATTACATCTAAACGTATGAAAGTTTCGTTTCAAAGACGGGAGGACAATACATTTTGAAGACTCTGCCATAATCCCGTTTTCCTCGGTTTTCCACCATTTTAATCTCCCCAACCGGAAACTGAAGAGCATCCTTGCGTCAAATGCGGAACTTATGCATGCATATAGTCCATAGGTGAGCTGTATGATGATGACAGCAACACTTCCATGATGAATGTTGTTGAAGTTGTTTATGTATACAGGGAAAGCAACATAATGTAATCAAACCACACATGTTGTCTAGAGATGGCAACGCAACCTAGTAAAGATAGTAACTGAGTCATGATACATACCGTTTGGTTTAGGATTACTCAATGTAGCTCTCATCCTGGCCACCAAATTGAGGGCCATATTGCGCAATTCTTCCTAGAGGAATTGGGAGAAATAAAGAAATGTAACTGAAACAAACAGCACCACAAATGAACTACTTTAACGTAATAAACATTTTTGAAAATAGTTCACCTCCTCTTTTTGCGTCCGCCATTTTCTTTTACATCTAATTATAAATGGCAAGATGAGCTGGATCCACACATAAATACAACAAGGGACAATGTGAACATGTGGGGCTAACATTCAAAACAGTATTTTACTGCATTGGATGTTAGCCTGCAAAATCAAATGCATTAACTCAGCCTCAGTAAAAATAGCACTTTTAACGTTACATGTGAAAACAATTATGTTATGATTCTTAGTTGTCTAAGAAGTTTTAAAATGAGTGTGTCGGGCAATCAGCATCACAAGTGTTGGCTGAGGCATTAGCTACAGAACGAATATGCTAGCTAAGTTACATGACTTGTTGCTCATATATGTATCAAACAAATACAGTATGTTTTACATAGAAACGTATTTCTTAAAATGACAAAATATCCTCCAAGTACAAACTAAATTCTACAAGTACGAAAAACTATCACGTGACTTTTGGCACTATTTTTCGCGTCCAGTCCAGGCAGATTTTCTCACAAATGCAGTTGAGCAACTTTCTCTTCCAAAACAGTAGATGGCGCACCAGATTAATTTAGCGCTAATCCTCCCGGGAGAAGCGGTGATTGTTTGAAACACGTTTGTGCTTCCCTTTGCCACAGAGGTGAAAATGAGCGGTGAACAACAAGTGAGTTTTACAGTATCTATAATTTACCTTTTGAGGTTTTCACAATGCCAACCCGACTTGGAATATATATATTATTAGAAAAATAATGCACACCCGAGGTGGTAATGTGGTCACAACGCAAAGCGGAGTGGCCGTTACACCCTCGGGTGTGCATTATTTTTCGTAGTAATTCAACGGCCTGAAGTCAATTGTTCCGCTTATACTACAGTTACCACACCTCAAAACAATGTTCAGATGATGCATATCAAGACATTTGTCGAGTTTTTGACATTAAAGCTCTCTTGTATGTTGGACTAATTTCTTACACATCTAATCCCATGCCTCCGTTGCTAATTCCAAAACGTCATTTTAGAGGTAGTAATGGAGGTTTGAGAAACTTATTGCAGACTAATAATGATGGGGGACACACTTACGCTGAAATATTCGAAGACCCACTGTTTCCATCGACTGTAGCAGGTCTTACTAAACTTCAACTGTGTGAACACAGACTTAACACGCTGATCAGTCAGAAGTATCAAATTACATTCATAACTGGCCTTAGTAGACCTAAACTAGTCTGTCCCGGCTTTATGCAGTTATTAGAGAGAGAGAGAGAGAGAGAGAGAGAGAGACATTGAAATAATGAGACAGAAAAGCATGTGCGTCAATATTATTATTTATTTATTTATTAACTTCGTTTTAATTAATTCGTTCATTATTTGTTTTCTATAATTGACAGTAGATAACCCAATAAATGAAAAACACAAAGCCCTTTTAACAAGTAAGCCTATCAATAATTATTTATTTGTTATATTATCTGGAACAATTATGAAAACCCGTGCAGCAGGACTATTCATTTATTTATTGAGAGTGAGTCACGTGCCGATTTGGGCGGGGTCTGAGCCGGTCGGCCATTTTGGGAGGATATGCTATCGGTTGCCAGGACCAACGCCTTCAGAACTACACAGAGGCGCGACTAAAAATATACCAGAAATAGCGAGAGAGAGTAGAGACAGCACAGCGCTGTGTTATTGTCTTGTGTTCGTTTTGATCTATTTTGTTATTTTTACTTTAATAAATGTTATTCCTTTTGCATTCAATCTTACGTGTCATTTCCTTATTTGTCGCGGCTTGTGAGCCGGCTCGTGACAAATGGGGGCTCGTCCGCTCGTTTGCTAAACCTTTGAAAATTCCTGTTATTTGTCGACCTGATTTTGGAAAGCGTTTTGTTGCGTTCGGTTATTTTGTAATGAACTTGACACGTTCATTAACTGAACGTAAAATCTGGAAGATTGTTTGTTTGAACGCTATTGTTTGGAAGGTCGTATTCGTCGTTTGGAGGGAAATGCGCGTTGGATTTATTTGTTTTGAGGACATATTTCGCTGTATCAGTTAGCTGTTCTATGCTGTTTCTAAAAGGTAAGTGATTTTACTAATCTTATTGTGGTGAGAATATTGTTGAAGTTCCCTTTGTTAGGTGTAGCTGCTTGGTCCCTTTTGGAACAAGTGGGTAATGTAATGTTTGTTATTTTTGTGTGGTGACCACGAGTAGAGCATTTGTCTCGGGAGCATGTCCGTGGTATGAGAGAGTCGCCAGCGTGCTGGTTGCTTTTCTTGTACCAGCGGTAGTTGGTGCTTAAATACCCCTCGCCAGTAACCACATGAAGATTAGGGGTGAGTTAGTTAGTTGTTTTTTCCTATAGATAGGGAAGGGGAACATTTTTATTCTTACCATATGAGGTTTGTGAATCACACAATTAATTGTCACGTAAAGGAAGTATGTCTACTCTCGTAGAGGATTTATCAGTTCTCCCTCTGTAGCATTACTTGAGTCGTTTTCAAAAGATCAGTTGTTTAGCATTGCGGATCATTATGAAATCGAGCTTGTAGATAAAAGAGTAAAAGAGAGTACAATTAGAGAAACAGTAAAAACAAAATTGATAGAACAAGCTATATTGATTGAAATGTCTGATACACCTACTAAACCACCCGTTAGCTTAACTTTTGAACAACAGGAAAGGTTATTGCAGTTACAGCTTGAAATGGAGCATGAGAGTAATAGAACTAAACAGACAGATTTACAGTTGCAGAAATACCGCTTGGATATTATGAGAGGAGACAGAAATGATGATGGTTCAGAAGATGATTTTCAAGGTGCTTCTAGACTGTTTTGACATTGCGGGAAATTTGCGTTTGATGCCTAAGTTTTGTGAGTGAGATCCGGATAAATGTTCTACCTTGTTCGAACAAATTGCGGTTGCAAGAGGTTGGCCCAGTAAGGAACATAACACTGCTCTTACAGTGCGTGTTTACTGGTAGGGCTCAGGAAGTCTATTCATCTCTTTTAGTCTCTGACTGTAACGATTATGACCTCGTTAAAGCATCAGTTTTGAAATCATACGAGTTAGTACCAGAAGCGTACAGACAAAAATTTTGAACGTTATCCAGAGGTGTTAATGTTGCTCATGTTGAGTTTGCTAGAGAGCTCAGTGCTGCATTTAATCACTGGTGTATGGCATCTGAGGTAACCACATTTGAGGAGTTGACTGACTTAATCGTGGTAGAACAGTTTAAGAATTCTGTACCTGCTCGAATTGCGACTTATATAAATGAACAGAAAGCAGACACAGCTGCTAAAGCTGCTGAATTAGCTGATGATTGTGTGTTAACACACAAGAGTTTTGAGTTTCGGAAAGAGGATGAATTTTTTGAAGATAAAGGAGATCGTATGTCCAAAAATTCATCTCTTATCTGTAATTACTGCAATGGTAAAGGCCACTGGAAAAGTGAGTGCCCTGTGCTTAAAGCCAAGAGTAAAGGGGGAAAATTTCCTCGCGTTAAACCAGCTGCTCTTGTGGCACCAGTGTTGAGTCCTGTTAAATCATTGTGTGACAGATTTCCTAAACAGGGAAAACTTTTAGAAGATGGTGATTATGTGCCTTTTATCACCTACGGACATGTGTCGATGATTGGTACAGAGAAAAAAATTCCAGTAACAATATTAAGAGATACGGGAGCTTCAGAGTCTTAAGCCGCGTTTCCACCGCAATTACCAGGAACTATTTGTCCCAGGAACTTTTTTCATAGGAACCTTTTTTGCCCCAGACCGCTTGCTCACTGCATTTACACCGCGGGCTAAAGTACCGGTCCGGGGCGGGAAGATGACGTTGAACTGCGTGCGACTGCTCTTCCCAGCCTGCGCGTTTGTTTTGAGTTTTGTATGGAGGAGATTCAAGCTTTGCTGCTTTTGTGTGCGATTGGTTTACTAACGAGGTAAACGGCAGAAAAGAGACGCGCACCCAAAGCGTATTCAGAAAGCTCGTAATGCTAGATATAAAAGTAGACGTTTGTTATCAGCGGACATTGACCGTGAGATTGATGGGACGAACGCGGCGCCATCGGACAGAAAGAATAGCGTGGTAAGAACCAATCAGCATGTTCAGCTCACAAGTCCCACCCCAAAAGTTCCTGAACTCTGAAAAAGTACTACCTCGCCAGCAGGTACTTTCTGGGGGGAAATTTTTACCCGGAACTTCATTTAGACCCTGGTTCCTGCGGTGTAAACACATCGAGTACCACCCCAAAGTTCCTAGTTCCTGGGGAAAGTTCCTGCGGTGGAAACGCGGCTTTTAATATTGGAGGATGTGTTGCCATTTTCATTTTTGAGTGACACTGGTACCAGTGTTCTTGTTCGAGGAATTGGGTTGGATGTGGTGTCTGTTCCTTTACACAGAGTAATGTTGTCATGATCTGAGCTTGTGAGTGGTGAAGTGGTGATTGGATTACGTCCGTCACTGCCTGTGGATGGGGTGGATATAATCATGGGGAATAATTTGGCAGGGGGTAGGGTGTGACCTCATGCATTTTCACCTCCTGTGGTTTTATCTGTTCCACTTCCAGGTCCTGACGAGAGTTACAAGAATTATCCGGAAGTGTTTACTGCATGTGCAGTAACTCGTTCCATGACCTCTGCACGGCCAAGGGTGACTCCTGATTCTGCTGTAGTAAAACCATTCTCCTTGCCTGATGACTTTTCTGTTTCTCCTTCTGAGTTGGTCCAGGAGTAGCAACTTGATTCTTCTCTCCATCAACTGTTTGAAAATGTGATGTCTTCTGATGACATTAGAAATGTTGCTCATGGATATTTTTCGCAGGATGGCATACTGGTGAGAAAATGGATTCCTCATGGTAGAAATTTTGCTGGAGATCCTATCATGCAGGTGGTAGTTCCAGAGAAGTATCGCTCACTGGTTTTACAGATTTCTCATGATAAACTTGCAGGTCATTTAGGGGTAAAAAAAGACCTATTACAGAATCCTTCAAAATTTCTTTTGGCCAAAGTTGAAGAAGGATGTGTCCCAGTATATAAAGACATGTCATACTTGTCAATTAACAGGCAAACCAAATCAGAAGATCAAACCTGCTCCATTGTATCCTATTCCTGCTGTCAGTCCACCGTTTGAGCACCTAATTATTGATTGTGTAAACCCGCTACCTAGATCAAAGTCGGGTTGCATTTATCTGCTCTTGTTGATGTGTGCCTCTACACGCTACCCTGCAGCATATCCTCTCCGTACGATAACTGCTAAATAAGTGGTTAAAGTGATAGTTCACTTTGAAATTAATTTTTGATATGTTTTAGCTTACCTCCAGGGCATCCAAGATGTAGGTGTCTTTGTTTCCACAGTATCTTCAATTTTGATAATTTTAGGTAAAACCGTTGTTGTCTGTCAGTCATACACTTGAGTTGCAGGGGGTCCAGCTTATAGAGCAGTCAAAATTAAACATTATTTAATGACTCGTAAATGTAAGTACACATTGATGCCCTAAGACACGAAACGAGTGGTTTTTGTGAGAAAACGAACAGTATTTATATCTTTTTTACCTCGTGTAACCGTATCCACTTCCAGCTGATCTGAGATCAGGGCGCTTCGGTCAGCGCATACGGGGCATTCGTGTCGACGTCACTCTTTGTTTATACAGAGATTTCGGGAGTTTTACCTTTCACTAAACATATTTAGATATACGGAAAACCGCAATGGAAGACGATTTCGGTATATCTACGTATGTTTAGTAAAAGGTAAAACTTCCGAAATCTCCGTGTAAATATTGAGTGACGTCACATGCAAGCGATCACTTCCGGGGTAACAATGAACTGATTCAGTTCGGTTCAGTTGGACACTGCACAACTGATTCAGATCACTTGGGCGTCACTGTGATTACAAGAGGTAAAAAAAGATATAAATACTGTTCGTTTTCTCACAAAAACCGCTTGTTTCGTGTCTAAGGCCATCAATGTGTACTTACATTTATGAGTCATTAAATAATGTTTAGTTTTGACTGCTCTATAAGGTGGACCCCCTGCAACTCAATTGTATGGGTGTACTCACACTAGGCACGGTTGCCATGGACCGGGCCCGAGTACGATTGTCCCCACTCCCCCGCTGGCCTGCACTCACATAGGGTTTTAGCATTCGTGCCGGAGCACGCTTACGTCATTATGGTGTGACGGTTTCGGGATAAACAAGAAGAACGCGCTCTCTGAACGGAACACAATGAAGTCCATCGCTCTGTTTTCTTTGTGGATAATTTTGTGTCATTTGGTCCACTGCCCTCTCACAGCCTGTTGTTAAACAGATGTGTCACGAAAATTTTCACAAAATCGTGCTGTTCGTATGAGGAGGTTTGCACGTCACGCGTCCTGTTTCGTGCTCCAGCGCGGTTAGCGCTCACACTGCATGCAAACCGCGCCCGAGTCCAACTGAACCGTGCTCTGGCCCACCTCTTCCAAGCGGGCCAGGGCCGGCTAATCGAGCCGCGCCCGGGCACGGTTCGGAGCACTCACACTAGTCAAACGAACCACGCTTTGGTGGTCAAACGCACTCGGGCACAGTTCAAACTGGCTAGTGTGAGTACACCCTATGACTGACAGACAACAACGGTTTTACCTAAAATTATCAAAATTGAAGATACTGTGGAAACAAAGACACCTACATCTTGGATGCCCTGGAGGTAAGCTAAAACATATCAAAAATTAATTTCAAAGTGAACTATCCCTTTAAGGCTTTGACTCAGTTCATTTCCATTTTTGGCATACCGAAGATTGTACAAAGTGATCAAGGTTCTATCTTCACTTCTCACTTGTTTTCTCAGGTCTTGAAATTGCTGCATGTTAAGCACAATAAGGCTAGTGCTTATCATGCTCAAAGCCAGGGGGCTTTGGAGCGATTCCATCAAACGCTGAAGTCTTTATTGCGTTCATATTGTGCAGAGATGGAAGGTGATTGAGAACAAGGATTGCCGTGGTTGATGTTATCAGCACGTGAGGTATGTCAGGAGAGTACTGGGTTTAGTCCCAATGATTTGGTGTTTGGGCACACAGTTCGGGGTCCGCTGGCTACGATGCAATCCTACAGTACCACAATCCTAAACAAAGCACCACCACCAAAGATCCTCCAAAGCGCGAGGCATCTCCTGACCTCTCGGAACACGAGGAGGAAGATGATGAACATGCACAAGTCGTTGAGAGAGTAAAGACTGAAACTATCCCAGCAAACAGCAAAATCCAATGGTCAAGGGAAGAAGAGGACATGGTCAGACTCAATCCTCACATGAGCCATGCTGAGGCCTACCAGGCTTACCTAAAGGAGTGTTCCAGGCAAGGCAGACCTGCAAGAACCCTGAGAGCTTTCAGAAGCAAACGGCAACGGCACGCTTAGGTAAGTGTCCATCACATTTATGTTTGTATATGTGTCTGAGTGTGTCTTTGAATACATCACAGATGTAAAATGCTGGATGACGCGCAATTTCCTACTATTAAATTCAGATAAGATGGAAGCATTACTTATTGGTCCAAAAAAACTACTCACAAAACCTCTTACAATACAACTTTAATATAGATGGATGTCCTGTTACTTTATCCACTACAGTAAAAGACCTGGGTGTTATACTAGACCGCAACTTGTCTTTCGAAAATCATATTTCATATGTTACAAGAACAGCCTTTTTCCACCTTAGAAACATTGCTAAGCTACGTAACATGCTATCTGTTTCTGATGCAGAAAAGTTAGTTCATGCATTCATGACCTCAGAGACTAGATTACTGTAATGCTTTATTAGCTGGTTGTCCTGCATCCTCAATAAACAAGCTACAGTTAGTCCAAAATGCAGCCACTAGAGTTCTTACTAGGTCAAGAAAATATGATCATATAACACAGATCTTATCATCTCTACACTGGTTATTAAGTTCCGATATCAACTACAAAATACTGCTGCTGACCTATAAAGCCCTAAATAGTTTAGCTCCTATGTACTTAACGGACCTTCTTTCGCCCTACAATCCACCGCGTTCCTTAAGATCACTAAATTCAAGGCTTCTGGTCATTCCGAGGATATCTAAGTCCACTAAAGGAGGGAGGGCGTTCTCGCATTTAGCTCCAAAACTTTGGAATAGCCTTCCTGATACGGTCCAGAGGCTCTGACTCGCTGACACAGTTTAAAACTAGACTAAAGACGCATCTATTTAGTCAAGCATTCACATAATGCTTACCTTTTTATTCCTCTGATATGCCATACGGAACCGTTTGCCACTGAAACTGCTTAACGCACCAGTGGGGCTCGACAGCCTTTTAGACAAATGGGTCGGCGCGTATGGTTGGGTTGTGGAGAGCTTATGAGATGAGAGTCTCACTATGAGAGTGTGTGCGTGTGTGTGTGTGTGTGTTAGTGTGTGTGACAGTCATTGCAACCCACAACAGGTTTAGAGGGTGGTTCTCCTCTTCTCCAGTTCCCCATCCACCACAGTTTTAAAGTGTTCATAGCTGGTGTACAGTGGGTAGCCAACCAGAATGCCTATTGCCGCCGCGAGTCGTACCGCGGCAAATCTGCACGGTAAAAATAAACTTGCCGCATTTCAAGGTCGTTCGCGAAATGACCGCCAGGTGGCGCAAAGGGGCATTTAGCAAAACAGCCGCAATTGCAGCGGGGCTATGTCAGTTAACAGTAAGGATGAAATACTACAACTATGGCAATTTCCAAATAACCAACAAACATGAAAAATTAAAACAAGAGCTATTTGCATTTTCTGTAGGCTACAATAATGAAACAAACAAAGATTTGGCGAAGTTGAAACTGCATGTTAAAGTAATAATTGTATTATTAATTAAAGACATATAGACGTTTATTTGTACGAACTATTAGGCTATATATCTCTGTTTGTATCTGTTTATTAAAAAACACAGCACAAGGTCTTGTAAAAAAAACAAGAATGAGACTGACTGAATATGTAAAAAATAAACAAACGAAACAGAATAGAACAAACTTTTAGAACAAAAAATAATAAAAATAAAATTATTTAGCCTACAACAGATTCGGTTAAATTTAACGAAAGCAAAACTTAATTAAGTAAAAGTACATTTAAACAGAATATACTGTAACAAACTTTTAGAGCAGAACATTTTATGAATCAAAAGTTAAAATAGGCCTCTCTTGCAGTCAGTGGAAATTAATTAGAGAACTTAAAAGGCTAGCCCACTCCATGATTTTTGGTCATACAGATAATATGTCATCTTTTAAAACTGTAAAAGGTCTACAATATGCTAACGATAAAACAGAGTAAATTTATGGCCGAGTGTTAGAACTTACTGTTCGATCATTTAGATGACACGGGTTCAAATCCCGAACAAACTTGGGACTTTAGTAAATTTTGTATTAGCCTATTAATGCATTTTAAATCCTATTATTAATGAAGAGAGATTTGTCTAGTTCTAAAACTGTGTTACAGCATATAGTTTTTGCTTATATTTATAAAAATAAAATTGCCAAGCATTTCCATTTTACACGGGAACAAAATGTGGGTGGGTAAAAAATAAAAACATTTTTTATAAATAGGCCTATAGAACAAAAAGATAGAATCAATTTTAGAAATGAAAAATAGAATAAAAAGTTAAAAATAGAGATAACAATAAGCTTAGCCTATTTCTATGGGGACCAGCGCAATAACAAACAAACAAAAAGTAGGCTACACCAAAAGACCGTCATATCTGCAGTCAGTGAAAATAAAGTAGGCTAGGTGCATAACATTGAATATTTGTAGCCTACTATTCTATTGAGGAATGAAAGGAATGAAGAGTGCTTCTCTCTCGTGAGCGATATAATTTCATAGTAGCCTATAAAGGCTTCTTATAACCCACTTTGTGTTTAATTTGTAGAGGATTTATTAACTCAAACATTAACACTGAAATAAATTAAACTAAATTATTGTAAATTAATTAAAACATTGGCTTGACTTGCTATTAGCTAAGTTATTCAGCAGCATTTGGGTTTTGCCGTTCTTTATGATATAAGAATACAGTAGGCAACTACGTTGTTATGATCAGCATCATTTTCTTTAATAAAATAAATATACAAATTAAAAACATTTCAATAGAAAAATGAAAACAATTCAATAGGCCTAGTATAACATTTCTACATTCCGGTAGAACTGAAAGTATTATTCTGGTTGAGTAACCACTGTATGTTACACCTTCGAAGCCAGGTGTGGTGGACATATTGGTGGAGGGACAAAAGGTGAAGATTTTCTGGCTGCTTCCAGCAACCTTGTCTTTGGAAGGGGTGTATTTCTTCCGCTGCCCCCCACACTGCGGCACCTTGCAAGCCCCACATGGCTTATTGGACTTGTTGGGCATAACAGGTTTCACTGCGGGAGGACAGGGTGGGAGGACAGGGAGGAAGACTGGGTTGGCAGATGGCAGCAACCTCACTGATGGAGCCTGTGGTTGGGTTGGCAGCACCAGGAGGACAGGTGCTTTTGCCACGGCAGATGGCACGTAGGATGCAGTGGCAGGCTTGGGCTGGATACAGCGGTTTAAAGGCCCTGGTTGACAGTCTGGCTGTGGGTCTTCAAAGTCCAACCTGTAAATATAAAAGAAAAAAACACACAAGCACAATACTGTGAGTATCATATACAATAATACAGTGTCATACAGTACAGCTCCCAGTGTGCTGTGTGCTCATTGAGAAAAGATATATATAAAAAACTTAATAGCAATACAAATCTGATAAAATCTTTTATAATAAATGAGACTCTTTAGTGGTGAGAACCTTATAAGTATGGGTGTGCATTAACATTTTACTCTACACAAAAAAAATAAATGGATAAAGTGAGCGAAGAGCTTACCTCCGCTTTTCCCCACGCCTTTTGCCAGCGACATGGTGAGTAGGGATGGGCATTCGATTAAATTTTCTTAGTCGATCGTCGGAAGAATAAACGATCGACTATCGATTAATCATTAATATTTTTAAATTCAAATGTATTATTTATTTAACTTTATATAAATTAAAAATGTAATGAAAATACAAAAATACAGCGTTTCCTCGATTAGATCTTTATTACAAGATGATCAACTTGTGGCAGTTAAACTGGGCGTTCGATTAGGCTAAATTTGAAGATATGCGCGGCGGTGCTCTAGTCTAACCAACGCAACTGAACCTGCAGCTGCGAGTTGGCCCTCGTGAGACCCTCGTTTGTTACAAAATAATAAATAATAATAAAAATAACATAACCAAAAACATAATAACATTTATCTGACAGCAGGGTTTGTCAAAATGTAACTCAATCAAGGCACGTAGTCGAGAAAGGGTGAGAGAGATTAGCCTACCTAACAATCAATTAGGCTAGGCTACTTAAAGCTTCATAAAAAATCACATACAAGTTCTGCTCCAGTCTACTGATTTTTGTTGAGAAAGATAAGCATATTGATGACATGATCTGGGGTCAGACGTGACCGCAACCTGCATGGTGACCGTCAAGCCTTGTTTACACTTTAGCCTGGCACTTCAGCGCGAGTCTCTGGCTCTCTGCAGACTGCGCGCGCACCTCCCTCGTGCGGACGCGTCGAGTGTAAACAAATGCTTCAGTCCAGCCGCTGAAAACACCGCTCTGATGAGGGCACTGACGTTGCCGGCGGGATGCACAGGTACCTCCGCGCTAACATGACCAGCCCGGGGAACACGTTCACTTTCCACTCACACTACGCAACGCAGCAGCATTAGTTTAATGATAATCGATAACAAATTAACGTGATCGACGAATTTCTTAATGATCAATAATCGATCGTCGATTAATCATGCCCATCCCTAATGGTGAGGCTCCTGGTACTGCACCTGAGGTCTATCTGGTGGTGGCAGTGACGACGGCAGAGCAGGGGCATCAGGCATTGGTTGGCCTGACAGAACATTCCGATGAGTCTTCACTCTTGGCCTGACCGTTGCCCTGAAGTTGGCCATCTTCTCCTCCCTCCTGAAAAAGTTGCTGATGGACTTGACGTTTATGTTGGGCAGCGGGATGGCGAGGCTGCCCACGACCGGGTCGTCCCTCACTCTGTGGGCAATCCTCTTGTACTGGCCTTTGATGGATGAGGTCAGCTTGCTGGGAGACGAGTGGAATTTGCTGCAGGTGGGATGGTGCTGCAGCATCTTAATCAGGAGGTACAGAAGACGGCTCTCCTCGGTCACCTGCGCCGCTTGGGGGTACCTCATCCAGCCAAACTTGGTCTTCTGGGCTGCGCTGGTCTCTGGCGTGTCGGCTCCGAGGCAATGACCAAAGAGGGTGTAGCCCCACCTGGACTCGTACTTCTTGACGAAGTTGGCGCCGGACCGGCCGTGGTCGTGGAGAGCAGCAGCAGCCGTGGCAATTTGCTGCCTCAGCACGGCGGGCACTCGGTGGTGGTGGTGGTCGCTGTCGTCTGCCAGCTGGAGGAGAAGCGACGCAAGGGCCTCCACTTCCTCTATCCCTGTCAGATGGAGAGGTCTATGGGGTCCTCCTCCGACATGCCTCCGACACTCTCGTCAGCCTGCTCGTCCTCCTCTTCCTCGCCACTCTCCTCAGCAGCGGACTCCCCTTTCCCCTCCTCCTCCTCCTCCTCCGTCCTTCCTACACTGCTCCTCCTCAGCTGAAAAACATTACATTGTGTTAAGTTACATTGTGATTAGTAGTGATGAGTACAAGGTCAGCAGACAGTTAGCGGGCAGGTGATTTTAGTAAATATTGTTGTGTGATGAAAAATGCTGTACCTTTCGTCAGGGTGTGGCAGAGGAGCAGCAAAGTTAGGTTCAAAGACGTGCTCCTTGCCAAAGAGCAGCTCCGCCTGCCGATTCATTCGCTGATTCCTCGCAGCGTCCACGGAGCTGGTCTGGCGACCACGACCTCCGTCGTCGCGAAGGGACTCCATCCTGGCGTTCCACTGTATGGCGAAGGCGATCAGGTACACCTGAAACACATTGCATGTAACACATTTCTGGCGTTATTGTAGTTGAAAATGAAAGTTGCCCTTCTTTAAGCATAATGTTTTTTAACCTATTAGTACATAACATTCTTGAAAAAAAATCTAATAAACATATATTTAAAAATAAAAAAATTGACGATGTTGACAAAGCCTTTTGTTTTCATTAGTCACGTGGAATGGCATGATGCCGCATCTGTTAGATGGTATGGCGTTGACTAGATGGGAATGCAGCCCTTCCAAAGAATTGCTGCCACGCCGGCATCTGTACCTCTGCAGCTGCACACCGTTCAGCACCACCGTCCTCACTGCCATGTACAGCGGAACACCAGGGGGGTCCTGCAACACACAAAACAGTACGAGGTTCATGATTACTCTGGCCCATCCAGTTTTGTCTAAATGTGCCTATACATGGCCATACTTGTATCTGTCTTGACCCATTCACAAATAAACTCGCCTGCATGCAACCGAGGTGCTTGCTTGCCGTTGCCCAATATGCATCAACGGCGTCAGAGGATTTGAACAAGGGGATCCCGTCGATGTCAAGGCCTGCTGTTCCCTTGAAATCATCAAGGATGGAGTCCACAGTCGCAGCGGTCTCCTGTAACACACAGGTGGGAAAGGTATAATTAGAAATGTTATTCATATAACAGCTTTATTATACATGATGAGTTTCTATTACAAACTTATTACAAATAGTTACCTCAACACCCCTCGTTATGCGCCTGACATAGCTCTTGATCTGAGACGGCTTGAGGAAGGCGAGCATCTGTTGGTCAGTGTGGTTGCCGTACAGTTCCTCGTTGCCCTTCCGCACTGCCTGGACCAAGAGCATCATGTCCCCCTTATTGTAGGCCAACACCGCCCCTGCCATGGCACTCATGAATACCCCGTACTTGGCGTGGCTCTGTTTGATGACCACAGCATCCCAGCGGTGCAGCCAGTGGCGGATGTCCAGACGGACCACAGCATCCCTCTGCACCCAGTCACTGAAGAGGGTCTCAAGGAACGATGAGCCACTGTCACTGAAATGACACAGAAAAAATAGCATGCATCTACAAGTATCTATGCAATAGTATTTCATTAAATAACTTGTCATGTGTGATTTGAATTATCTGAATTATTATTTGAAATATCATTACACTATGATGAAATATCATTATGCTACGATGGAATTAATTCAATTAAAATGTACCGGCAGCAGTTGTCGGCATAAATCACTCTCGGGGCTGGAGCGTTCGCACGCTCGAACCGAGCCACAAGACCCCTGGCCATGCGTGCATAGCAGCCCTCGGACTCAGCTGCCACCACCACCATCGTCAAGAACTGACCCCACTCATTCAGGACGCTGGTGAGGTACTGCATCGTGCCCTGGCCGTCCCCGTAGATCTTCTTCAGGACCTGTCATAAAACAGACCAAATCAAAACATACACATTATTACATTACATTAATGTCACTAGTTAAGACACATCTGTATTTTTTTTTACCATAACATGATGGCTGCATGCATACCTTTCTTGTGCCATCTATGCAGAGGATTTCTCCAGTCATGCTGAGGATCTCGCTGCGGTACACTGGCATCTTCTCCATCTCCATGATGAGGTGTGCTCGCCTTAGCACCCGGGCAGATGGAAGAGGAGACTGGGGAATGGGAGGTGTGTACGTCCCTGCAGGTTTGGCGAAGGCGAGGATGCCCTTCTGCGAGGAGGATGAGGCTGCCGTCGACGAAGAGCCAGCTGTGTGGGCGTCGTACAGCAGAGTCTGGTACAGGTCACACCGCTCGATGTACCACTCGTCGTGGCCCTGTTTCAGAAGCCGCTGCACCTTGCTTATCAACACGGCGTTGAGGCGGTCGCTCAGCAGAGTCACCACTCCTCTGTCGATGGCGCGCTTCCCACACAGAATGGCGGGGAACATCCGTCTAACAGCAGGGGCGAGGCTCATCAGAACTTTTGGACTGTACGCCAGCCAAATGTACTGCTGCTGATGGTGATCTTCCTCCTCCTCCTCCTCACTGTCGCGTGCCACCGACACATACCTCACCTTCTCGCAGTAGGAGCACTTCAGCTTCTCCGTCAGGAGGGTGTAGTAGGATGACATGCCACACACTTGCCTGGCGTAGCTGCCGAAGCCCTTCCTCTCCAGGTATTCCCCAGACGGCGCAGGGCAGTTGGTGTTAGGGCAGGGAATCATGGCCTTCATCACACCGATGGGGCGCCAGAAGAAGGCAGGCATGGTGAAAAAGGAGAGCATGCTGGGAACTGCTCCCTTGACGGACACAGGCAGTGGGGGTGGGTGGAACTCCATCTTCTCCTTCAGCAACTTCCTCTCCACAATGTCGCCGGGATGCCGGGATGCCCTCTCAAACAGGCCATATGCCTCGTTGCACTTTATCCACTTAATGTTAGGTAGGGCGATGCCAAGTGCTTGGGCAGATGCTGGTGGTTCCTCCCAGTACCTCTGCCAACCCTCCAGGTGGATGCCGGTGGAGACGGAGGGCTGCTCCTGAGATGGTGGCACGGCAGGCTCCTGGCTGGCAGCTGCGGCTGGAGTGAGTTGTCCCATGGTGGTGATGTGGGTGGAGACAGGGACCTGAGACTCATCCAGGAGTTGTTCTGCAAAGCACACACACACAGAGAATTGAGATAATTTTTCCAAATGAATTTAACATAATGACAGAAGTAAAGAAAAACATTATTAGTTTAAGCCGCTCTAGAAGGGATACAATGGTCAATTTTCATATGTAAGCATAATAATATTACCTGCCACAGCCAATAGCTCGGCATCACTGGCATAATTGGAGCCATGCTGGGAGAAGGATGACACCGCTGCGCCTGTCTTTTCCTGAGAAAAAAAGAAAGAAAAACATGACAGTAAGATCCATACATCATGGTTTTGAAATGGAAATTAACCTAGATAACTTACCTTCAGCTTCCTGTCAACGAGACACGTTACAGAGGGGAACATGTTGACGTACTCCTGTAGGCGCTCCTTCTGCCACTTCATCAGCTCATTCAGCTCGCCCTGGTGAATGAACTCGGACAGAATCCATGCCGCCCAACCAGCATCATTCTCTAGCAGCCACCTAAATGTCTGCCCGGCATACATGCCAAAGGTCATGATGAGCTGGCCTCTCCACATCTCCAGGTGCTGTAAGCTTTATTGTTAAAAAAAAGAGTCAATGAAATGTTTAAAAAATCCAAAATTGTCTCTTTTTTCCCTCAAAAAATCCCTGAAAAAGTCTCTAAGTTTCTTCAGAAAGCCTGAAAGAGTCTCTTATTTTTTTTTTTCTTCAAATAGCCCAATTTTGGCAGCAGATTTCGCTTACGGCCATACCACCTTAAGAACGCCCGAACTCGTCTGAGCTCGGAAGCTAAGCAGGGTCGGGCCTGGTTAGTACTTGGATGGGAGACCGCCTAGGAATACCAGATGCTGTAAGCTTTATTGTTTAAAAAAGAAAATGAAATGTGATAAGTATAGATCTGGAAAAGGCATTTGATAGAGTAGAGCACAAATATTTATTTGATATATTGGAAAAATTTGGTTTTGGGGAAATTTTATTGCATGGATGAAATGTTTATATAATGATATTTTAAGTTGTATTAAAGTAAATGGATTCTTAACAGATTTTATTAAGATATCAAGGTCAATAGGGCAGGGATGTCCATTATCAGCACTTCTATACACTTTAGTAGCTGAGCCATTAGGGCTTGCAATAAAAAACAGATAAAAGGAATAGTTTTGGAAAATGAGGAAGTACATCAGAAAATATTTCAATATGCAATGATACCACTTTGTTTTTAAAAATTTTAAGAGTATTGAAAAGGCTATGTTAATATTGGGAAAATATTGTGGTGGAACAGGGGCTAAAGTTAATAATGATAAGACTGAATATATGAGAATGGGGAACGTAGATACTTTAGAAAGACAATGGAACTTTAAAGAACAGAAGAATGAACTAAAGATTTTAGGAATAACACTTGGAAGAGATGAAATTAGAACAAGAGACCTGGTTTGGGAAGAGATTATAGGAAAAATGGAAAAAAGACTACATTTTTGGAAACAAATGCAATTATTTATAAAAGGGAAAGTACTGGTTTTAAATTCTTTATTTTTATCTAAGATGTGGTATATCTTAAATGTGGTTAGTCTGCCAACATGGGTGTATAAAAGAATAAAAACCTTTACGTTAAATTTCATGTGGGATGGTAAACCAGCTAAAATAGCTTATGATACAATTATTGGAGAAGTAGAAAAGGGAGGTTTGGGATTGATAGATCCAATGAAAACAAAGCAAAGTTTGAGAATAAAGACTGTAAAAAAGTTCTTAAAAAAGGATGATTTAATTTGGAAAAAAATAATGAGTTTTTATATAAATAAGTGTGGAAAAATGGGGGATGATTTTATGTGGATGCATTTTAGGGACAATATGATAGCAGGGGATACCGGAATTTTATAAAGAAGTTTTAAAAGCATGGAAAGGTTTTAAAGAAAATGTATATATTGAGTTTAAAGGGAGAGAACAATTATTGAAGCAACCGCTCTTTTTAAATCAACATATTAGAATCAACAGAAACACCTTTTTTATAAGAATTGGTTTTATGCAGGACTAAAACAAGTTAAAGACATTTTATATGAGGTAAAACCAGGATTTTTACCTTTACAAGCAATCACAGGCACATTAGAAGAAAATGAAGATATAGAAAATAAGAAATTGATAAAGGAGCAATATTTGAAAATAAAAGAAGCTATACCAGTAGAATGGATTACAAGTATTGAAGATAAAGAAAAGTGAATGAAAATTTGAATATATTTTTAAAAAGGAAAGAGGAAAATATTTCTTTTATTGATTTACTTTAAAAATGTTTTATGGTTGTTTATGCAGTTCTGTTTTTAAAATACCAAAAGCAATAGAGTATTGGGGAAAACTATTTGGTAATTTTAATGCATCCAACATATGGAAAAATGTGAGAACTAATTTCAAAAGTCCTATGTTGGAAAATTTTGATTATTTATTAAGACACAATTGTATAAAGTCAGACATGATATTGTGTAAAATAGGGTTGATTCAAGATGAAAAATGTAAAGTATGTATGGAAAAAAAGGTGTTATGTATTTGTTTGTAAATTGTAAAAAGTTGAATGGTTTTATGAAAGTATTAAAAAAGATAATATGAGATTTTTTATTTGATAAAAAAATAATTTTATAAGAATGGGAAACAACATTTTTATTTGGTTTTAATGGTAAAGCAAAAAATAAGTTTGCTCTTAATTGTATGCTAACAGTTGCAAGATTTGCTATATGGAGAAGAAGGAACATAATGAAACTAAAGAAAATAGAACTTCCAATAATTGTGTTTTATAAGCAGATTTTGAGTGATGAATTGAAAGTTTTATATGATTATTTTAAAATGAACGAGAAAATGGAAATATTTGAAGAATGTATAATAAGAAATAATGCATATATTGTTAAAACCAGTGATGGTTTTAAAGTTTTATTGCCTGAAAATGTGTAAAGATGATTTTTGCTTGTATTTTTTGTATATTTTCTTGTTCTTTGTACTTGCTTTTGTAAGTGCTTTCTGTGTGTATTTGTCCTTTTTTGGATTTTAAATGAAAAATATTGTTTTTAATTAAAATATATTTCGGAATAAAAAAAATAACTCGTCTGATCTCGGAAGCTAATTGGGTCGGGCCTGGTTAGTACTTGGATGGGAGACCGCCTGGGAATACCAGGTGCTATAAGCTTTATTGTTAAAAAAAAGAGTCAATGAAATGTTTCAAAAATCCAAAATTGTCTCTTTTTCCCTCAAAACGCCTGAAAAAGTCTCTGAGTTTCTTCAGAAAGCCTGAAAGAGTCTCTTATTTTTTTTCTTCAAATAGCCCAATTTTGGCAGCAGATTTCGCTTACGGCCATACCACCTTGAGAACGCCCAAACTCGTCTGATCTCGGAAGCTAAGCAGGGTCGGGCCTGGTTAGTACTTGGATGGGAGACCGCCTGGGAATACCACGGGGTAAGCTTTACTGTTTAAAAAAAAGAGTCAATGAAATGTTTAAAAAATCCAAAATTGTCTCTTTTTTCCTCAAAATGCCTGAAAAAGTCTCTTGCTGTGTTCGAAATCTCCCATTACTCACTATATAGTGGACTATATAGTGAGCTCGCCATTTTGTAGTGCTGTCCGAATGTATAGTGATGATTATTATACCCTATATAGTCCACTCAATGTATCCCAGAATGCATTTTGAAAAGTAGTGTACAACCGATGGTCACTAACTTAAGCCCTACATACCATCATGCATTGCGCTGATCGTAAAAATAAGTTATAATCATGTGTGGAGTAGTGCATTATAATAAAAACGGCCAGAAATCACTTTAAGTTTTTAAATTTTGGAGAAATAAGCTCAATATAATGGAATGTATTTATTTAAAAAAAATCTATTTAGCCCAGAGCCGACTCGGTACCAGCTGACAGATGATATAATCAATGGCGCCGAGAGACGATCGAGTAGTGTCCGAAAGTGGCTTCTATTATGCTGGTGAGCTCACTATATAGTGCTCTGCTCTCTAACCCCAACATAGGGGTTAGGGAGTAGTGCTTTGAGTGGAGATTTCGGACACATCATCTGAGTTTCTTCAGAAAGCCTGAAAGAGTCTCTTATTTTTTTTCTTCAAATAGCCCAATTTTGGCTGCAGATTTCGCTTACGGCCATACCACCTTGAGAACGCCCGAACTTGGTACGATCCAGGAAGTGAGTTGGCTGCAGTTTGGAGAGGAAGGCTTTCCACCATTTTCTTTTTGTTTTATTGTTTGTTTGTTTGTTCAGTTTCAAGTTATTTTGCTTTTTTTGGGGGGTTTTATTTTCGTTTTAACCCCAGGCAGTTTTTTAACTGTTTGGGGTTGAGATTTTTACATTTTTTTTTTTTTTTTTTTTTTTTGACACTACAACCACGGAAGGACACAATGGATAAAGGAGCAAGACTGGAAAAGGTGCTAATCTACGCAAAAGGATAAAGCAAGAAATAGATGAAAATCAAGAAGAAGAAACGTGGGCAACTGTGGTTTCCAGAAAGAGGAGAAATTGAGCAGAAATGGTGAAGAAAAGGACTGAACAACAGAAGATACAAGGTAAAGAAAATGATGATGTAAATGGTGAAAAGAGACAAGAAGAAAGTCGAAAAGATGAAATGATAAATAAGCTGAGAGGGAAAACAAGTTACCAGAGGGAGTATAAAAAAGAAACGACACTGACAATGAATGTGAAAAATCCAGAACAACTTACCGTTCTAATGATAACAAAGGCTGTAGAGTACAAAACTGGAGTTGGAAAGTTATATGGACTAAGCAAAAAAAAATCTGAGTGTGAATATGAACTGACTATGGAGAAAGAAATGGACTGTGAAAATCTAATGAATGGACTGTTAATCAATGGGCAAATGTGTGAAATGAAGAAATTGTGCGCAGTGGAAAGGATGGTTTCATTTCTTAATTTGCCCAATTATATAAGCGATGAAGAAGTGATGCAGAAATTAACTAGCTGGAGTGTTACAGCAACATTACCTCTAAGAAGAAGATTTTACCCGAGAACTACGGTGGCGGATGGGACCTGATTCATCAAAGTAAAATTTACAAAGGACGTGGTTTCATTACCATATAATACAAAATTTGACACAGAGGAAGGAGAGAGATTTTTTAGAGTTATCCATGATCACCAAGTCAAAACATGTAGAATTTGTTCAAGTGCTGAACATGAAAAAAAGACTGTCCGCAATTCACATGTCGAGAATGCCTGGAGCAGGGGCATTATGCGCGGGAGTGTAAAGCTCAGCGGTGCCAAAGCTGTGGTAAGGCGACAAAAAGATGCAAATGTGAGGAGTATGAAGAGGAACATGAGGAAGTGAGCGCACATAAAGACGGAGAAGAGGAAGATGAAGAAAATGTAATACAACAAGCAAAGAGCACTGAAAAAAGAGCAAGAAAAGATGAACCGGGAAGCCTGGAGCAGGGGCATTTGAAGAGGGACTGTAAAGACCTGCTGTGCCAATACTGTGGGAAGGCAGCACAATGTTGCACATGTGAAGATGATGATGAAGGACATAAGAAAATGGAGATGGACCTACACAATAATGAGGAAGAGGATGGTGAAGGAGCTGAACTACAACAAGAGTGTGAAATAACAAAGTACTAAAAAAGAGCAAGAAAAGATGAACTAAGAAGCCTGGAACAGGGGCATTTGACGCGGGATTGAGAAGTCACGCGGTGCCAAAGCTGTGGAAAGGCTGCACGATGGTGTACATGTGAAGGTGATAAACAATTACATGGGGAAATGGAGATGGAAATACATGAGGACGAGGGGAATGTGAAAGTGGCTGGGGAAGGAGAGGAACAGCAACAGGCATGTGCCATAACAAAGGAAATACAGAACGGTGAAGAGAGAGAAAAAGATGAGCAGAATGAAATGGAAAACAAAGAAGAAGATGGTGGCGGAGTAAAAGACATTGTAAGACACAAGGAGGTAAGGGACATAGAGGAAAAAACTTTCGAAATGAGGGAGAGAAACATTATTGGTGGGGGAAGTAAGATGAAAACAATAGCAAAATTGAATATTGGGAAGGTGATGGAAAAACAAAGAATAAAAAGAGAATTGAAAAAAAGCAAAATGAACTGGACTGATGGGAAAGTGCTTTGGGTGTTTTTGCTTTTGTTGGTTGGTTATTTTTTTCTTTTTTTGTGAGGCAATGAGTCAATTAAGTATTGTCTCAGTAACTGTAAGTGGACTATCAAATGTCAATAAGTTTGAAAATTTGGTTCATTTGACTAAGATGTGTAATATATTATGTTTACAAGAAACGTGTTGGAATGACGAAAAAATTAATAATTTGGAAAAAATGTGGGATGGGGAAATAATGTTTAATAATGACCCACAACAAAAAAGAGGAGTAGCTATTTCAACAAAAAGAGATGTAAGTAACAAAACAAAAATAATATATATGGACAATGAGGGTAGCGTTTTGGTTATAAAATTTAAAAATTAGGGAAAAAGAAATAACAATTTGTAATATTCATGCTCCAAATGAAGGACGAGAAAGAGTTGATTTCTTGAAGAAATTGAGTGACTTAATGAGTGTATGGCAAAATGTGCTCCTGATGGGGGATTTTAATACAGTTTTAGAGAGAATTGATGTTGATGATAAAATGATATATAAAGCTGATAGTGGGATAAAATGAGTTGGAAAGAATGATGTCTCAACATAATCTGATGGAAGTATGGAGAAATAGAAACAAGTCTAAAAGGGAATATTCACAAAGACAAGTTGTGAACTCGGCCTTAAAGCAAAGTAGATTAGATTATTTATTAAGTAATAGGGAACTTGAACAATATATAACAAAAATATATTATAAGTTATATAGTGGTAGTGATCATGACTTTTTATATGTATTAATGGATTGGAATGGAGTTGAGAGGGAATATGGTTATTTAATTCAGAGATATTAAAAAATGAGTGTTATAAAATAGAAATGGAAAATCTAATCATAAATAGTATAAGTAATCTATTGTATGAGGAAGAAATATGTGTGTGGTGGGATAATCTTAAAATTCAAATAAAGATGTTTACAATAAAATATGCGAGGAATGTGCAAAGAGCAAAAAGAGCAAAGGAAAGAGAAATCAAAAGAGAATGGGATAAAGAGATGTTGAGGAGGGAAGGGCAGAAGTGGAGAAAATTGTAATATTAGAAGAAAAATTAAAGAAAATAGAAGAAGAAAAATGTATGGGTGCCATAATAAGAAGTAGAGCTAAGAATGTAGTAGAGGGTGAGAGAAGTACAAAGTTTTTCTATGAATTAGAAAAAACAAGACAACAAGCAGAACTAATTAGAAGTGTGATGAAAAATGGAAAGAGTGTTAAAGAAACGAATGGAATTCTAAAGGAGGTTAAAGAATTTTATTCAAATTTGTTTCAGGAAAAGGGAGTTGTAGAAGAAGATAAAGAATTTCTTTTGAATCAAATAAAAGTAAAATTGGAGAATGATGACAGAAAAATGTGTGACAGTAAAATAACAGAAGAGGAAATAGATGTAGCTATTACTCAGTTAAGTAATGGCAAAAGTCCTGGATTAGATGGATTATCAAGTGAATTTTATAAGGCTTTTAGAACGGTTTTAACCCCGATTTTATATGAAATATACAGTGTTATTTTTAATAAGGAACAGTTGTGTGAAAGTATTGAAGTGATTAAAATTATTTATAAAAAGAAAGGCAATAAAGAAGAGTTAAAGAATTATATGCCACTGAGTATGTTAAACACGGATTACAAAATTTTAGCGAAGGTTTTAGCTAATAGGATGAAGAAGGTTATCCCTAACATTATTACTACAAATCAAGCTTATGGTGTTTTGAATAGAGATATTTCGGACACAGTATGTAATATAAGAGATATTGTTTGGTATATAAAAGAAAAAAGAGAGAAGGGATATTTAATTAGTGTGAACTTAGAAAAAGCTTTTGACAGAGTGGAGCACAGTTATTTATTTGACCTAATAGAAAGATTTGGATTTGGAAATAATTTCATTAGATGGATGAAATGTATTTATAATGGAATTTTTAGTTGTGTAAAAGTGATGGTTTGTTTGAGAGATTTTATTAGTATAACGAGATCAATCAGGCAAGGGTGTCCATTATCAGCATTATTATATACAATTGTGGCTGAACCTTTAGGGTTTTAGGTTTTTTTTTATAGAAAATGATGACGTTGAGCAAAAAGTTTTTCAGTATGCAGATGATACTACTTTATTTTTAAAAGATTTTAACAGTGTTAAAAAGGCAATGAGTGTAATTGATAAATATTGTAGAGGAGCAGGAGCAAAAGTTAATGAAGAAAAAACTGAGTATATGAGGATGGGGTACCAGATTTAACAGGAATATTTCAATTTAAAGAACAGATAAATCATATGAAGATCTTAGGAATTAGGATTGGTGTGGATGAGATATAAATAAGACATATAATATGGGAGGAGGTTCTTAGTGGTATGATTAAAAGACTTAATTTTTGGAAAACAACGGGTATTTTTTTAAAAGGCAAAGTATTAGTATTGAATTTATTATTTTTATCAAAGATGTGGTATACTCTGACTGTAGTTAGTTTTCCGGAAATGGGCATACAAGAAATTAAAAGCAAATATACTTAGTTTTTTATGGGATGGTAAACCTGCAAAAATTGCATATAATACCATAATAGGAAAAGTGGAGGAAAGAGGGTTGGGACTTATTGATCCTCTTTAAGAATGAAAAGTATGAGGATAAAAATAATGAAAAGATTGTTAAACAATTCTGGAATCTGCTTGGGAAAAAATAATGGTGTTCTTTATGAATAAGTGTGGACAAATAGGTAGTGATATACTATGGATGAAATTGAAAGTTAATATGATTGTAAATATGACGGAATTTTATAAAGAAGTTTTAAAGGCATGGAATGATTTTAGATGGTATATTTATTTTGAGCCAAAGGACAGACAACAGATGCTAAATCATCCACTGTTTTTAAATGAGAAGATTATTTGGTAAACTTATATTTTATAAAAATTGGTTTGAAGCTGGGATAAGGCAGGTAAAAGATATTTTATATGAAGTGAAACCTGGGTTTTTGCCTCTACAAGCTATAATAGACACACTTGAGGAAAAAGAAGAGATAAAAGATAGGGAAAGAAATCAAAAGTAATTATGAGAAAATTAAAAAAGCAATTCCAGTAGGATGGATAGAGAAAATTGAGAAATGAAAAGTGAAAAGGATGATATTGAGGTGTTTTTAAGAGTAAAAGAAGAGAATGTCAACTTTGATGCATGTGTTCTAAAAAAATTTTATTTGATTTTATGTAGTAGATGTATTTGTTGAGCCCAGAGCAAATGAATATTGGGGAAAATTGTTTAATAATTTGGATGTAAGAGAAGTGTGGAAAAATGTAAGGATGAATTCTAGAAGCCCGGTTTTAGAACATTTTGACTTTCTGTTAAGACACAACTGTATTTTGAATGAAATGAGATTGTTTCAAAATTGGGATAGCAAAAGATGCGATATGTAAAGTATGTTTTGAAGAAAATGAAGGAATGCTAGCATATGTTTTTTAAATGTAAAAAAATTAGAATGTTTTATGAGAAAGTTAAAAAAGATGGTTGGGGAGTTTATATTTGATCAAAGTATAATACAAGATGGATGGAAAACTGCACTTTTATTTGGTATTAATGGAAAAGCAAGTAATAAATATGCTCTTAATTTGTTTTTATCTGTTGCAAGACATGCAATACGGTCTAGACTGAAATGTAATGAAAAAAAGAGAAAAAAGATTTGTCGATATGTGTATTGTTTAGGCATAAGTTAATTAATACTATAAAGATCCTGTATGAGTATTTTAATTTGAATAGACAACTGGAAATTTTTAATAAGAACATAGTTGATGGCAAATCCTTTCATTACAAAAACATATATAGGTTTTAATCTAAAGCTGCCAAATTGTTTTTAGGGGGTCTTTTGTTATAATTGTATGTTGTTGTATTTTTAAAGATTTTGTTTGGTTTTATGTGGGTAATTGGAAATAAGAATGCATTCATGTTAAAAAAAAAGTCAATGAAATGTTGAAAAAATCCAAGATTGTCTCTTTTTTCCCTCAAAATGCCTGAAAAAGTCTCTGAGTTTCTTCAGAAAAGCCTGAAAGAAGCCATAAAGCTCTTATTTTTTTCTTCAAATAGCCCAATTTTGGCAGCAGATTTCGCTTACGGCCATACCATCTTGAGAACGCCTGAACTCGTCTGATCTCGGAAGCTAAGCAGGTTTGGGCCTGGTTAGTACTTGGATGGGAGACCGCCTGGGAATACCAGGTGCTGTAAGCTTTATTGTTAAAAAAAGAGTCAATGAAATGTTGAAAAAATCCAAAATTGTCTCTTTTTCCCTCAAAATGCCTGAAAAAGTCTCTGAGTTTCTTCAAGAAAGCCTGAAAGAGTCTCTTATTTTTTTCTTCAAATAGCCCAATTTTGGCAGCAGATTTCGCTTACGGCCATACCACCTTGAGAACGCCCTAGTGGTACGATCCAGGAAGTTGTGTGGCAGTAGTTGGGAGAGGAAGGCTCTCACCCATTTTGTTTTCTTCTATTTGTGTTTATCTTTGTGAGTTTTTGTTACTTTAATTTAGTTTTTTTTTGGTTTTTGTGTTTGTTTGTTAAACCACCTAACAGCAGCTTTTCGCTGTCTGGAAGGTGGTTGTTTTTTATCTTTTTTTTTTTCTAGAAATGGATGGATTAAACGGTAACGACACTGGATCTGGCTCGAGAGAGACGCATGGCAAACGACACTGGACTGGCTGCAGAGAAACGCTTGGCAAATGACACAGGAATGGATTATCGACAACGAGCTGGACATGATGCGAGAGACAAGAGTGCAGGACGGAAATACCTAAAGGAGGCAACGATGATTTTGAATGTGGAAAATGTCAATGAGGTGAGAGCGGTGGATATTATCAAGGCAGTGGTGGAAAAATGTGGACATGGGAAAATTCTGGCATTAAGACCAAGACAAGGGAAAGAATATGAACTAACAATGGAAAATGAACAAACATGTGAGGTTTTGATGGATGGACTGAACATAAAAGGAGTGAATTGTGACATAAAAAAACTGCAAAATAGAGACTATGTTGTTTCCTTCATGCACCTGCCCGTCTACCTGGACGATAGAGACATAATTGAAAAATTGGAGGGATGGGGAGTTAATCCCATATCAAATATTAAAAGAAGACACTACCCGGGCACTGAAATTGAAGATGGAACGAGGTTCCTTAAAGTAAGGTTCCCGAGAGAGGTGGCATCGTTGCCCTACAGCACAAGGCTGGAAACGGCAGAAGGGCAGCAGTATTTTAGGGTGATGCACAGTCACCAGGTGAAGACCTGTCGGCTGTGCATGAGCCCAGACCATCTGCTGAAAGAGTGCCCAGATTTTAAATGCCACAAATGCGAGGAAATGAGGACACTTCGCAAGAGACGTACGCAGCCAGTGCCCGAGTGTCGGAAAATTTTAAATAAATGTGTGTGTTTGGAGGAAGAGGAAGGAGGTAGGGAGCTTCAGGTGGAAGGACAGGTGCATGAAGGAAACAACGAAGAGGAAAGACAAACTGACGTGGTACAAGAGGAACAAGTTATGCAACAAAAAGAAATGGAAGAAGGAACGAGCAACAGAGAGGAAGAAGGAGAGCAAGAAAACAATAAAGATAAAGAACAAACAATGGAACAGGACATGCAATGGTCAGCAATGGGAATATCGGACAGTGGTAAAAGGTATCGGGATGACATGGAGAAAAAGAAATAAAGATGGACAACATGGAGAAAGACGGAGAAGCAAGGGGACTAATAAGAAGAAGATCATCAAAGTAGGGTTGTAACGGTATACCGGTATGGCGGTTTATCGCGATATTGACATGTACGATTATCATATTGTGCACATTTACTTATCCACGGTAAAAAAAAAATTAAACCAGAATTCACCTGCACTGCCGCATGCAACTTCTTTCAGCTTGACTGCTTACACTCCATACCTGTACAGCGCTGAAAATGTCAGAGACAGAGGCTGCGAATCTCTATCTCCGCCAAAAAAATAAATAAAATCTGCAGTATGGGAATATTTTGGATATCCGAAAAACGATCGTGGTGTTGTCCTTGAAGATGGATATCCAATTTGCAAGATATGTGGACGAAGAGTGGCTGCAAAAGCAGGAAACACGTCGAACATGTTCTCCCATATTCAGGAACACCATCCCTCCGTGAAGATAAAGGTTATTCATAACTTTTATAACTTAAGGCCATATTATTTCTGTCATGCTGAGGGAATCCCGGTCTGTCAAAAAGACGAGCACCCACCGTCTTTCTGTGTTACAATACAGATATGCCACGTAAAATGCGCGATTTAAAAGATAGATGGATGAATAAATCAAAATATTAGCTGCAGTAGCCTAAATCAAATCGCTGATGTGCGTGTCTGTGAATATACAACGCAAAAGACTCGTGTGCAAGCCCCTTATCTATGTTCAGCGCGTCTCTGTATGAATGAGCAGCGCCGTTTTGTAAATACTAGTACACTCTCAAGTACGCATGACACGCATGGTTTTTAACACTGAGAAGTGCCAGAATTCCAAAAACTGCTAGGAGACGGCCACAAGCAGTCATTTTGACCGCTTAAATTCAAAACAAGTGTTTATTTCGTTGTTAAATTCTTAAATTATTTTCGTCAACCACATTTTTTCAAAGACGGAAACGAGACGATAATAATAATATTATAATGATAATGATAATAAATAGGCTAATAATAATAATAGGACTTGCAGAACTAGTGAACAGCCCATGCAGCAAAACAAACAGCGCAGGACAGAGCAGCGGAACTCGCAGGATCATCCGGAACATGAGCGGAACATCTGGATCGGCCGATATCTGAATGGAGGAGGAAATGTTAACTTGCACCCAGGAAACGTCGCTTTCACTTCCACCTTCGAATTGCTTCCCTGCATTCGAATAATCACTCGTAAGTTCTGAAGCATATCCAGGGCATCCTGTAAGTCCGGTTTTATTTTCTAATCAACAACTAATGTAAGAATTCTCATATGGCAAACACCGCTGTGACCGGGACGGACCTCTGTTGACAGTTAGAGAGACCACGATAAACCGAGGATATATTAACAAAAAATACCAGCAGAATTCAGGTGCGTTCAATATTGACCGTCTATGGCCGAAATCGGTAAATATGTTCATTTTTTGTTTTGCCTTACATTTACGTAACTTAATTTATATGAAAAGCATTTTAAATGAAAATACAGACAATTTTCGGAAAAGTGAGGTACCAGCAGGATTTAATTATTTTTTTCAACAAAGTTATTGTAGATATGAATTCGAAACGGTCAGAAATGACCGTTATGGCCGTTCTAGTGTTAAAGCTGTCTCACCCACTATGTGAAGACGTGAACACATGAACATATACAGACATAGAACACTTAATGTGCACTTTATAATTGTTTTTTAAGAGAATAATCATCAAATATCACTGACTGAAACTCATAAGTGTTCAGTACAACCTGTAAAAAAAAGTTTGGTTTAATGTTAGGACTAAACATAATGACTGAAATATATTACTACATTGTGTATAATTTTTTTGTCCATGTTTTAATTTAGTAAACCTCTCTTGTGTAGACAAACTAAAGTTGTTACATTTTATCTGATTGCATTTTCAAAAATACATTTTGTATTCAATCACAGAATCCAAACCAGTTATTTCAAACAACCCAGAAATTTCTGAGGAAAATGAATATACATTTCATAACTCTATTAAAAAAAAACTTGTTACAATAAACCATGTTCAACCAAAAAACATATCTTTTTTATTAATTTAAGGGCCATTGTCAGCTGATGATGATTATAATAATGATAAGTTTAATATTCGATATACACGTGAAACGTAATATTTTCTAAAACGATGATTCATACTGTGAAAATCTAAGATTACGTTACAACCCTACATCAAAGTTTGAGCCAAATTTGGAAAATGCAAGAAGAAAGACAACAATATAAGGGCAGAGATGGAAGTGCAAAACAGATATGACGTGTTAAAGGACCTTGGGGGAGGAGAATGGAGACAAATGGTTTTTAGGTATTTATTTTTATTTCTTTTAATGGTTTTAAGTTGTGTTACTTTTAATGCAAGAGGACTGATGGACATGGGCAAATTTGAAAGAGTGAAAGAAAAATGTAGAGAGGAGAAGATGTTATTGTATTTCAAGAAACAAATTGGAAAGAGAGTGTGATGATGGATTTTAAAAAGAAATGGGAAGGGGATATTTTATATAATAATGGAGACGGTACACTGTAAAAAAAATCTGTAAATTTAGGGGTCCCTTTTCCGTGGATTTGCTAAGGAATCGCTCCGATTTTGCGAAATGCGGAAAGTTTGCTGTTGCGCAAGGCAGTATGGGTAGAATTTTCTCCCCGAGCCAGAATTTGCCGACGCCATTACACTCCGCGCGGTCAGAGCAAGCCAGAAGTTCTGCGAGTCACGGAAAGTTGGAAACAGGTTGGTTGTGTTTAATGAGAATATGAATAGAGTGCCACCTTTTAAACAAAATATACAGAGTTAAACATGTAGCACATGATAAGCACGTTTTCTTTTCATTTTCGTCTGCATGGCGGGCGTTCTGTTCTGGCACCCTCGCCACACAGTCGCCTTTCCTAGAAGGAATGTCAGGACAATTCATTAGTTGGTTTATATTGTTTCGAAGGTTTCTAGTTTTGCAGCATTCAAACCGGAGCTCCAACGTTACAGGGTAGTGTGGCTCGCAGCTAAGCCTTTGCTGCTAGCTGCAATTATCATTAGCATGTCGGCTGCAGTTCTTCCTGCGTTACATGAAAAGCCCATTTTCTTTATTCTTCCTCGTACATGAAATTTGATCTCGATAGTCAGTTGGTAGCCGTATGTGTTTCATGGTAACATTTGATTGTGTGCGTTTTGCGTTATTTTGAAGCGTGGGTGGACGACGGCCTGTTTGCCCAGCTAAAGTTAGCCTATAAGTTGGGTGCGCGCACGCAAATTAGCTACGTGTGTGTATTGTTATAGCTCGCTGTTCCATTCCCTAAAGTGAAAAAAGCGTGAAGAAAGTGAGGGAAAACATTGCAGTCCAAAGAGAGTGGCCCATGCAGCCCAAAGCAGATTGCTTGTTTGAAGCTACCTGACAAGTGAATGTGCTCCACTGTGCTGATCTTAATTTATTGTTTTCATATTGATTCTGTCTATACTTCACTTGGCAAATTGGCAAAAACATGTTGACTTGTAACATTTGTGGCTTTAACGCCGGATATTCGACTGATTACTTAAAACACTGCCGAACACACAGAAATAATAATAATGTATTTTTTTTATGTGGCCACAGGGGATTACAGAAGGAAGCTTAACACATACAGTAGCCTTGCTGTGCATATGTCACGAGCACACAGTAGACAGAAGGAGCACACAAACATGGAACCGCAATGTGTCTGTACCATTAAAGTGCTCGGTTAATTTTTGCAGCAGTGAAAATGCTGATCTTAAAACTTTAAAGTGTCATTTGAGTGGTCACATAGATGAGGGTTTGACTGTAACATGTCCCTTTGATGGATGTTCTAAGACATTCAATGTAAAGTCATTACTTTTTGACGCATATTTCCAGATACCATAAAGGGTGGGATGTTACCAAGATAGCCCCAGTTCATATATGTGAACTAACAGTACGGTCTTTCCAAGGTGAAGGATCATCACATGTAGAACCTGTAGAACTTGAAGAACCTGTAAGTTTTAACATTGATGCAGAACAAAGTGATAATATCTGCAGTGATCAAATGGAAGACAACTTCACAGAGAGTCTTGCTCAATTTTACTTGGGTTTACAGGCAAAATATTTGGTCCCAGGCTCCACAATAACAGAAATAGCAAATGAAATGAGAACTACAAGTGATATTCAGACACGAATATACTGTGGATGCACTAGCTCGTGAACTGGGGCAGTATGGTGTTCCAAAGGAGACTGTAACATCTCTTGGGAATAGTGTTTTCAAGCAGAGCCCTATGCACAAGGCATTAAATGAAAAGGGTCATTTAACTTACGCAACACAAAAGGCTGAAATATTACAAGTCGCACTATGACTATGTTGAACCTGTTGAAGTCTTTTCTTGGGACGTAATCGCAGTGGCCAGACGAGGCACTATCATTACATCCCAATACTGGAAACCCTCAAAGTAATTCTGAAACAGCAAGGTTTAGATCAGCACAGTCCTAGTTCAAATTCTGAAGATGATGTACTCTGTGATGTCACTGATGGGTGGGCCATCAAATCCAATGCCATGTTTTCCTCAGACCCAGACAGTATAAAGGTAATGCTCTTTCAGGATGCTTTTGAGGTGGCTAATCCACTCGGATCTGCCAAGACAAAGCATAAAGTATTGGCTGTCTACTACACACTTGGAAATTTTCATCCACACCAACGATCAACTGTTGATCAGATACAGTTGACATTACTCTGTGTCAGAGAAAGATTGCAAATACTTTGGAATGGATAAGATTTTTAATAAGCTAGTGGCAGACTTGTGTGAGCTGGAGGAAAGGGGCATATCTTTCAATGGAAATATATATAAAGGCACTGTTGCGTGCATAATGGGAGATAATCTGGGCTCCCACATGATTGGTGGCTTTACAGAAAATTTCAGCACAGCTGAATATTTCTGCAGATACTGTTTGGCAAAAAAAAGTGAATTTCAGTCGATCCCTCTCACAGTTTTCACTCATAGAAATCCAGCTGATCATAATGAGACTGTGCGGTTTCTGGAAAGTAACGATGAAGTACACAATCATCACGGTGTTAAATGTGACAGTGTTTTCAACAAACTGTCCAACTTTCATGTGTGTCAGCCAGGCCTACCAGCTTGTTTAGCTCATGATCTGTTTGAGGGGGTAGTAGATTATGATTTGGCATTGTTTTTGCAGTTCTTAATCAGAACAAAAAAGTGGATCAGTTATGAGCTTCTTAATGAAAGAATGAAATCATTTCCTTGTGAAAGCAGTCGACAAGCCAAACACTATTCCCACTACAGGAGCAAAGCTAGGTGGCTTTTGAGATTCTTGCCTGTTTTGGTGCATGACAAAATTGAAGATGCTGATAATGAAGTATGGGGACTGGTACTACTTCTGAGGGAGCTTGTTGAATTTGTCTGTGCACCTTCGGCTCTCAGAGTTGCAGATTGCTTTCATGAAGTGACTGATTGAACTGTATGTGGAATTGAGGCAAGAGTTATTTCCAAGAGTTCAACTTAGACCAAAACACCACTATCTGCTTCACTATGCAGACCTGACTTTACAATTTGGCCCACTCATATGTACTTGGACAATGCGCTTTGAATCAAAGCATTCTTATTTTAAAAGGTGCATTAGGGCAAGTAAGAACTTCATAAAGGTAACCAAGTCTCTGGCTGAACGGCACCAGTTGCTTCAGGCTTATCAGTCTTGTGGTACCTTGTTTAGTCTCCAGGTTCATGTCTCAGACTCAACACGGTTCTATCCAGAGCTCTATGACCAGAACATAAAGACAGCAGTTGAAGAATTTGTTTTGAACTCAAGTAACTCAGTTGTCACAGAGCAAGTGCAGGTTTAAAGGCACTACATATGCAAATTGAATGCTGGTCTTACTGAGCTATGCCAAAGGAGGTGGGAGGGACAAGACAATGAAATAAACTGTGCCTGCAACCAGGGCGGGGCAGGCAGTTCAGGAACAAACTCAGTGGCGCCCTCTACCACCTGTTCTGGGTCAAGTCTGAAAGTGACCTCCATGACGTTCTCAAAGACTGACTCTCGAGCGACCTCTATGGCGTGCTCGAGAACAAACCCGCGAGCGACCTCCGCCGTGATCTGCAAGAACGGCTTCCTCCGCCGCGATCTCAGGGACGGCCTCCTCCGCCGCGATCTCAGGGACGGCCTCCCTCGCGCCGCGATCTCAGGGACGGCCTCCTCCGCGCGCGATCTCAGGGACGGCCTCCTCCGCCGCGATCTCAGGGACGGCCTCCTCCGCCGCGATCTCAGGGACGGCCTCCTCCGCCGCGATCTCAGGGACGGCCTCCTCCGCCGCGATCTCAGGGACGGCCTCCTGCGCGCGATCTCAGGGACGGCCTCCTCCGCGCGCGATCTCAGGGACGGCCTCCTCCGCCGCGATCTCAGGGACGGCCTCCTCCGCCGCGATCTCAGGGACGGCCTCCTCGCGCGCGATCTCAGGGACGGCCTCCTCCGCCGCGATCTCAGGGACGGCCTCCTCCGCCGCGATCTCAGGGACGGCCTCCTCCGCCGCGATCTCAGGGACGGCCTCCTCCGCGCGATCTCAGGGACGGCCTCCTCCGCCGCGATCTCAGGGACGGCTTCCTCCGCCGCGATCTCAGGGACGGCTTCCTTCACCGTGATCTCAGCTTTTTGGAATAAAGTAAGCTTGTTGGGCTCCCCTTGAACCGAACCCACACTGAATGGTGAGTTGGTTATGAAAAGGGCAAAGCCAACATACTGTGCCAGTGTGTATTGCGGGGTATCAAATGGTATAAGTGAAAAAAGGAACTTGTCGATTCCCCGACCAAACATGTCCTTCAAAGCAGCGTCCTCAATATTCACCTCCTGGCAAAATTCACAAAACTCCCGCACATACTCATCCATCGGACGATTCTCCTGGCGGGAGCAAAAACTGCTGAATCCTTTGTCTGGTGAGTGCTTCTGTCACGGCCGGTTGAAATGAACAAAAGAGTAGGATCCATTTGCAGTTTTTATTAACAATACAAACTCTAAATACAGAAACGTGAACAAGAAACAAGATCAGGACAGAACAACCAGCTAACAAACATTAAGCACTCACAAAGACTACACAAGACACACAGGCTTAAATAAGCTGATAACGAGAGGGCGTGGTCAATGGGAAACACCTGGGAAGAGTATTAACACGCAGGGAACAATTAACCAAGAACATTACAAAACCACAAGACTAAACACATGACCACTAAAAGTGAACCCAAAGAAACACAGAAATAAATACGTGACACTCTGCCATTAATTCAGTGCAAAAGATTCGTCAGAGCTGTCAAAGCATTGGAAGCAGGTGAGTTTTTGCCCTTCTGTTTTAATGAAAGTTTTCTGAGAATACAAATGTTTATTCATAAAATGCAAAAAAAAAAAAAAAAAAAAAACCAAGGTTGCCATCAGCTGTACATGGCAATAACTACCCTTTAATTGGTTTTCGTAATTAGGTCTATTTGTATTCTTGGTGCACCCAAATGGACATTGAGGACCAATGTATTAATTGATTCATAACAATCGTGATGTGTTTAATTTATGGAGATGTGTGTCATGTCATCCATAGATTCACAAGCTCCACCGCAGTTCACCAGGCCTGGCCCCTCATCAACCCCTGAGCCACAGAGGTTTCAGCTGCCCTCAACACCACCTGAGACAGCCGACTCCCATCCCAAGACACATATTCTGTACCATGACACAAATTTCCCTCAAAAGTCATGGATGAGTTGCGTGAAAAGAAGTACATAATGGGGAAAGACAGACGAGAGATGGTTCGGATTGTCGCTGAAGATTACCTCCATAAACACCCAGTAAGACCTGGTAGACAAAAGCTGAGGGAACTTGCCAGTATGATTGTAGGACAATATCCTGCCTCCTTCAAGCTGACAGAGCCGTTTGGAAACAAACCTTTTGCAAAGGATGGTTCTGAAACTGTCTTCGTCAGCTGGAACACAGAATTGAAAATATGAAGAGGCCACAAAGCTCACTGCAGAGGCAAGCAGGGGGTGAAAATTCTACAAAGAAAAGGCCCAGGAATTCAGATCTGTATGGATGTGTGGCATGGAATCCAGTCATTGAGGGTACTGTGTGTAGAGAAGACCTGCTGTCTAAACGAGATGATTTGAAACGTGCCTTTCAAACCCGTGATCTTCAGGTAGGTCTGCAATCATCCATTATTTTCTTGTGTTGAAAGGACACGTGAAATTGTAGGACACATAGTGAAATTGTAGATCGTCTGACATCACTACGCCCATATACTATTGAAATTGATACCCTGTTTTATTATTTTAATTGTTATACAATACGACTGTTTGACTAACTGCCTCATATCTTTAGGAGTCATCTGTTCGAAAATTGATGACTGAAACATATCCCATTCAGCGTGAAATCCTCAATGATGCTGATACCCCTATCAGCGTTGTAAAGGACGAGTGGCCGTTCTTGTTCAAAGTTCCTGTTCAAGGTGTTCATTTTGTACAGGTACATAAGACTAACACTCATTTTCGTTTTCGCCTCCAAAAAAATTCAGCTATGGAGAGAATTTTGAATTGAATTGTTTCATTTTCATTTGTAACCTGTTCTGTTATTTTTGGATCTCAAATGTTTTGCTTTTTTGGTTGCCACTTCCTGATTTTTGGTGTCAAACCTATTCTATTTGATCATGACCTGTTTGATCATGCATCTAAACTCCTTGGCTTCTCTGTTCAAAACAAGCTGGCACAGGTGTGTTGTTACTGTTATTATTATGATTGTGCTGTGCTGCTCCATATGGAGAGAATTTTGTCTTTATTAATCAATCAAAAACAGATTTGCAACCAAAAAGAGAGTTGAGACCAAAAATGATAAACTGGTAACCAATCAAATAGAATAAATTGGATGAACAATCAAATAGAATAGGTTTGAGACCAAAAATCAGGAAGTGGCAACCAAAAAAGCAAAACATTTGAGATCCAAAAATAACAGAACAGGTTGCAAATGAAAATGAAATAATTCAATTCAAAATTCTCTCCATATCTGAATTTTTTTGGAGGCGAAACGAAAATGAGTGTTAGTCTTATGTACCTGTACAAAATGAACACCTTGAACAGGAACTTTCCAAAAAAGAAAAGGGATCAATGACTTCCTTGACTCCAAAGGGATGAAGACAGGCGAAGGTCCAATACAGCTCATCTGTGGCATTGCAAATTACTTCGAAGGAAGACTCTCATAAACTCTTCGACATTAAAGAGGTAGATGTTGTACATTTTAAACTGTGTGCAAGATAATTATTTGCATCCAGTGGTGAACCAACTTATCAATCACAGTATGAAGTATAGATTCCATTAATTGTGCTGCTGATATTCTCTATAAACTATCTCTCTATAAACTATTTACATTAATGTCTGTGCTTAATGGCTACCTCTGTCCGATGAAGACACTAGCAGAAAGTCAATTTGCCAGCAGGATTCTTGCACTGGAAACATTAATTTATGTGTCATGTCTGTCACCAAAACAGATCTCTGCAGATCCTGAAGTCGAACTCCCAGTGACCCCTTGCATCCTAGTCAGAGGTTTGTAGTTAAATATTTTTTGTATCTCAGCGAGCTGTTTTATAGGCTGTTGTTTTGTCGTATTTAATAAAGATATGTTTTGCTTGCCTTAAAATATAGGATCATTTTTTTATTACATGGTGCTCAGAATTGTTTTATTTTTATTTTTTTTTAATCTGTGTTTAAGGTGACCAGCAATTCAAGATTGCTCTTGATGGGTTACTTGTCAATGACCACATCAACTCTCCCATTGTGGCCTTAAGCTATGTCTTCTCCATGTTTTATGTCTGCAACCCATCCGGAGATGGCTTTTACTCTCGAATTCATGCAAAGGTAAGCACTCATTGTTTGGACATACTTTGTAAATGTGACTTTGCCGTGCCTTTCCTGCATCTGACCTGCTTTTTGTCAATCTACACCAAACCCCTTTGTCTGAGATGTACAAGCTCAAAATTTGTCGCCACATGCTGTGAGCTTTTAACCTGACTCCGCCAGATGGATTTGCTTCGCATATCCATCTGGAAACCTTCCGTTGAAGTAGTTTTGGTAAGGGGCGAAAATACTGGTTAGCTGATTGGCCTATGTTGGTGATAGACGGGCCAAATCAACCAATCAGATCAACGGAGCACATGACGTACTGAACTTGCTGCTACAGGTAAACCTCGCTAGCTCAGCAAATAAGCAACATGTCGGCAAAGGATGTTTGCCGTTTATGTAACTACAATTTGCGAATAAAAGGCACCATTTCAGCTGCCCGGTTCATATTTCACAAGAAGGATGCAAGAGAAAAAAGCATTAGCGAGCGGCTAAAAGAATTAGGACTACCGCTGTCTGAAAATGTTTCTAAATCGCGTTGCTTCCGCTTCATTGCGTCACACCTCAACCCGCCTCAAAGCCAACGCTGATTGGACGTTCGTTGGTGAACTGCTCCCAAATTTTCTTTAACGGAAAGTATCCAGACTGATCTGCGAGTGAAACCTTGAAAGCTCGTGAGATCAGGATGGTCTCGCGAGGCTAGTGAGCTTTTAGATCAGCTGTTATTAGCTTATGATCCCCCCTGAATATGGATTTGTTCGTAGATTTTTGGAGCGCCCTGTTGACTTTTGTTGGAATAAATGTGTCATATTTTTTTAAAATGACAGGTAACATGCTTTTTGCTTTACATTGTGTCCCAAGTCAATAAAAAACAAAACAAACATAACATGATTCTAGTTAGGAAAATGAAGCAAAAACATATTTTTCTTAGAATGGTTTCTTGACGCAAAAATCGTTGAGCTATCTCTTTAAAACCATTAGCACCTGAGACCAGGTTATGGGTTGACATGAAAAGGTGGTCAAAGGTGATTCATGTCAAAGACACACAAACTAAAATGTATTTGGCTGCAGAATCCAACCTCAAAATATGTTGTTCCAGGGACCCCTTCCAGAAGCAAAAACAAAACATATATTAATTTACAAAAATAATACATGCTGGATTCATGCCCAAATGTTAATATTTGGATGTGTAACATGCACTGAATGTCACATTTGCTCCACTCCATATTTGAGAAACCCACAGGACAGTCTGTGTTCAAATGTGCTGTTACACCTTTTGATAGGACTGTGTCAACTGTGTTTTCTATCCCCTTCTGTGTTCTGTGCATTTATAATATCCCTGCACACAAGTTGAGGATGCATGCTGTCATGTGTTGGTGATAAGCAGACTTCTCGCCCTCGCAAACATTTCTGTATATGCGCAGTGTGAATGCATGTGTCTTGAAAAAACAAAGGAAGAAATAAGCTTAGATACTGGCAACAGCGCCACAGCAACATTGGGTACTAGACAACTAGAATGATAGTGAGGTTCACACATAGGGGCATATTGAAGAAAACAAATGTATGATTTTATTGAACTGCTCCACTCCTGTCAAGCCACACTACATGACACGTGCAAACTTTGTCTGCATCTCAACTCACTATCATTATTATTATTTTTTTTTTCTCAGAGTTTTCTTTGGGATCAATCCTGAGCTGAATCCTTTTACTGTATTATGTGAGTTCAGATGTTTTAACTACATGCCCACAACACACAGGCTGCAGTTTCAAATCACCCATGTTAAAGGGGATTCCAGGTAGAGCTTTGCCTGTCAATGTTGAGTTGGAGGTGTAAGTTTTAAGTTTTATTTTTTGCAGAAACCTATTTATGGCATGTTGCACATGTTGTTGCTGCACAGATGTTTTATAAAAAAAGTTGTATAATGTAATACTTCTAATGTTTTATTGAAATTACATTGTTTTATAATGTAAAACTTCAGAAGTTTTATAGAAAAGTTGTATAATGTTCTATTTGTTTTTTGTACAAAGGTCAGACACTGATTGCAAAGTCTTGCCTGTCGGTGTGATAATGTGGAGTTGGAGTAGTTGAAGTAGTTTTGGTAAGGGGTGAAAATACTGGTTAGCTGATTGGCCTATGTTGGTGATAGACGGGCCAAATCAACCAATCAGATCAACGAAGCACATGACGTACTGAACTTGCTGCTACAGGTAAACCTCGTTAGCTCAGCAAATAAGCAACATGTCGGCAAAGGATGTTTGCCGTTTATGTAACTACAATTTGCGAATAAAAGACACCATTTCAGCGGCCCGGTCCATATTTCACAAGAAGGTTTCTGCATCCTCCTGGAGGGGCTCCCCATTTTGCACTGACAGGTGAGACAGCAACAGCAATGCTGGCAGTTTTATTGTGTTATTTTGTCAAGGTCTTTAACAAAATCTATTTGTTATTAATGCCTGTCACCCTGTGGGTGCTAAAAAGTTGCTAGATTTGGCAGCTCCCTGTTAAAAGACATGGCTGTAGTTCTTTGAGAGAACAGCTGGTTTATGTATGTAAAATTGCTCTGAATGTGAACGTGATGTTCTGAATGTTTTAATGGTTGTAATGTAAATATTGCAATTCAAATTTCAATAATTGTTTTGATTCTCGATTTGTGCTTTATTGATGATAAACGGTATAGAGAACTGTACAGAATTAAACATTTTAGGATGACTGAAGTGTCCGTAAATGGTACGGATTGAGTACTTTAATAATAAAGAATATTCCATTTTATGTTTGATGGAAGTGTCCGTAAATGCTAAAGAAAAAGTCAGGTAAATATCTGTTATAGGGTTTACGGAATTGTCCGTACAATAACGCAAAAAATTACGTAAAATACGTGAATTTTCCATTTTAGGTTTGACGGAAATGTCCGTCAATGGTACAGAAAAACTCATGTAAATCTACGGAAATATCCGTTGAAGGTTTATCGAAAGTGCCTGTACAATAATGGAAAAAGTGCTGGTAATTAATTACCAGCACTTTTTCCATTTTTTAAACAGAGTTTTTTTAACAGTGTAGGCTTGGAAGTAGGGGTGGCGTTTTTAATGAGAAAGATGTTTTTAATACAACCAGAGTGGTGTACAAAGATAAGATTGGGAAATGCATGGCTGTGGAAGTAAATTATGAAGGATGTGAATTGATTTTAGTAAATGTACATGCACCAACGGAGGAGAAGGAAAAGAAAGAGTTTTTTAATGTTTTAAGAAGTATTGTAAAGGACTATAAGAAAGTAATAATGATGGGGGATTTTAACACGGTTTTCAGTAAACAAGACATGGCAGAAGGAATGGTTTTTAGAACAGACACAGGAAGAAAAGAATTAAAAACATTAATGGCAGAAAAGAATATGATAGATGTGTGGAGAGAAAGAAATGAAAAAGAAAAAGAATTTTCAAGAAGGCAAATAGTAGGGCAGTTTGTGTGTAGGACAAGAATTGATTTTGTTTTATGTACAAGGAATATGGAGAATTTTATTGAAAATATTAAGTATGAAGACACAAGTTTTAGTGATCACAAGTTTTTATTTTTTAAAATAGACTGGAATAAAGTGCAAAGAGGGCCAGGAATGTGGGTTTTAAACACAAAAATTTTAGGAAATGAAGACTATGTTATAAAGGTTAAGGAAATTATAGAAAAAGAAAAGGAGGATGAAATGTATGAAGAAGATAAAAGAAAGGAGGATGAAATGTATGAAGAAGATAAAAGAATATGGTGGGAGAATGTAAAGTTTTTAATTAAAAAATTTTCGATGAAGTATTGTAGTTTAATACGTAAATGCAAAAAATACAAAGAAAAAGAAATAAAGGAAAGCTTAGAAGCGGAATTGAATAAAGAAAATAAAGATGTACACTCTAAAAAATGATGTGTTGGATTTACTTAAAATATATATGCACCATTTTTGCATCATACTTTTTAAGTAATCCCAACTTGGAATAATTTTACTTAAAATTAACAAGAAAATCTTTGTTATATGTACTTAATTATTTGAGTTCACGCAACACTCTTTACTTAAATGTATGCATCACGTTACATATATTTTTAAGTAAAGAATGTTACGTGAACTCAAATATTTAAGTTTATTTTATGTAAAATTATTCCAAGTTGGGATTACTTAAAAAGTATGCTGCAAAAATGGTGCATATATCTTTTAAGTAAATCCAACACAGTGCAGGCCATGTGAGATCAAAACAAATCTTAGTTATGTTAACTTAACATTTAAGCTCATTTATATATAAAAATAAGACAATTAAATCAGTTGAACCAACCATTTTAACTTATTTTAGATCTGTATTGGTCTGCTTACTGCACTGCTCCAGATAATTCAATGTCTTAAAATAAATTAAACATGCAAATCACACACAATAAAGCATTTCACTTATTTATTTTTTTACCCAAAACTTTTAAATTGCATCTTAAAATATATTCAAATAGAAAATAGTTGTTAAAATAATAATAATAGTCACAATATTACAGTTTTTCTTGGATCAAAGAAATTAAGGCTTGGTGGGCAGAAGAGACTTCTTTTAAAAATATTAAACAATCAAAAAACAGAAGTTAATGACTTTTGTCCAAAGGTTTTGAACGAATCTCTTCAGAAACATTTCAATAGTAACTACTGGAAAACAGTAAAGATCTACAATCTTTATTTGAAGCTAAACTTTTGTTTAAAGGGTATTTACTAATAATTTTGAAGGTTTAATTTACTGAATTGTCACTGTCATTTAGGAATAATATTGTGCTTGAAACAAGATTGCCATTATTTAATGATAAATCGTGCACACTGAGCTGTCAATGTGTTTTCGAATTTAATATTTGACAGTAGGCTAACCCGCGCGAGAGCCCGTCAGACATTCTCTGCCCGCGCCCAAGGCCCCTTTTCCGCGATCCATGTATAGATATTAGAGACAGAGAATATGGGAATTTGTAAATATGCAAAGTACATTTGTTTTATCCAAAAACAACTCGTTAATAAAGTAGGCCTACGAATCTATCCGTGGGGAGAGAGCGCCGTCTGAATTGGTCACACCGAACGCGTCAAAACGCGTCGCGTCCATAGGGTCGCGTCTAGTACGCTGAATCTTCTGCAGCCAGTTCAAATTTTTCTCACTGAGGAAGACGTTCGCGCAAACGAGTCACCCAATTCGCGACGCCCAGCGCGAATGATGCGTCTTCAGCGTCTTTGCATTGACTATGAATGTAATCTGCTATCGCAAATAAATAAATTCACGTTCGGTGTGAACACACCATTAATGCATACGAGCCAACATCATGGTCATATATTTTGAAAAAAAATAACAATAAATAATACTGACACTTGATTATTCGATGGAAGCACACTCTTCAAAATCTCGCGTGCAAAACACGTATCTCATTCATTAACATGTAGACTAAACGTTTACATTTGTAAGTAACACTGTTCTAATTGTTAATGCAAAATGTAGCAATTCTGAAATTCAGTTAAAGTAAATTTATTGACCAAAAATGCAATAAATGATCATGTGTAGGCTTACATTAATTACAAAAAATAAGCTTACCACTTCAACGTCTTCACATGTCTTTCACAAAATGGCTTACATTTTTTGTCTGGATATGCATCAAGGGAAATTGCATATCACGTGGCTCATATAGTTACTTAAAATGATATGCTCAATTTACTTAATTTTGACGCAATTATTGTAGTAGTTGACATGACTTATGTTTTTTCATTTTATTTATGCATACATTTAAGTGCACCTAGTAACTTATATTTTTGTGTTACACACACTATATATGTTAAGTAAACGTTGAAAAGTTATGAATACTTAATTTTTTATGTTTGATCCAATTACTTTTATAAGTAATGCTTGTTCAGCCAACGAATAGTTTTTTAGAGTGTACAAAAGATAAAGGAAATGGAGGAAAAACTGAAAGAAATAGAGGAGAAAGAATATGAGGGAGCGAGATTAAGAAGCAAAGCTAAATATACGGTGGAGGGAGAAAAATGCACAAAGTTCTTTTTTGATTTGGAAAAAAAGAAAGGAAAAGCAGAAACGATAAAACAGATAAGAGGAAAAAATGGGGAAATTGTAGACGGGAATGAAAAGCATTTTAGAAGAGATAAGGGATTTCTATGAAGATCTCTTTAGTACAAGGGGTGTAGATGAAAGCAAAAAAGGGGAATTGTTGAAGCTGATAAAAGCAAAAATTAGTGAGGAAGATAAAAAAAGAATGTGATCAAGAAATCAGAGAAGAAGAGATAGAAAGAGCAATACAGCAGCTGAATAAAAAGAAAAGTCCAGGAATAGATGGTTTGGGAAGTGAATTTTACATATGTTTTAAAGAGATTTTAACCAAGATTTTAAAGGGAGTTTTTAAAGAAATTTTTGAAAAAGAAGAAGTTTTTGAAAGAATGGGGATGGGGATAACAAAGCTGATATATAAAAGTAAGGGAGAAAGAGTAGATTTAAAAAACTACAGGCCAATCACAATGCTAAACACAGATTTTAAAATCTTAGCAAAAGTTTTAGCAAACAGGTTAAAGGAAATAATACCAAGTATAATCAAAACAAACCAAGCGTACGGAGTGAAAGGAAGAGATATAGCAGATACGACAATGAGCATAAGAGACACAATATGGTACATGAAAGAAAAAAATTTAAATGGATATGTAATTAGTCTGGACTTTGAAAAAGCTTTTGATAGAGTGGAACACGGGTATTTATTTGATGTTTTAAAGAACTTTGGCTTTGGGGGAGATTTTATCAAATGGATTGAGATTTTATATAAGGGAGCTTTAACAAGAATAAAATGTAATGGTTTTTTAACAGAATGTTTTAAAATCACAAGATCAATAAGACAGGGTTTTCCACTTTCAGCATTATTATACTCACTTGTATCGGAACTGCTAGGATTGGCAATAAAACAAAAAGAAGAAATAACTGGTATTGAAATTGAGGGAAAAAAAGCAGAAGGGAAGGTTTTTCAGTATGCTGATGATACAACAATAATAGTAAAAGGAAAGGAGAGTGTCAAAGAAGTTATGAAGATTGTAGAAGAATATTGTAAAGGATCGGGTAGTAAAGTAAATGAGGATAAGACGGTATATATGAGATTTGGTGAAGCAATGGTTTTAAGGGATTGTTTTAAGTTCAAGGAAGTAGAAGAAATGAGGATTTTAGGAATTTTAATGGGGAAAAATGAGAAGAAAGTAAGAGATGAAATGTGGGAGCAGCTGGTAACAGAAATAGAAAGAAGGTTGAATTTTTGGAAATTGAGGACTTTAAACTTGAAAGGGAAGGTTTTAATATTGAATGTTTTAATGGTTTCCAAGCTGTGGTATGTTTTATATGTGTCGGAGATGCCGTTTTGGACAGAAAAGAGGTTAAAGAAATGTTTTCTTGACTTTTTATGGGAGGGGAAGCCAGCGAGAATAGCTTTTAACATGATTTTAGGGGCAGTAGACAAGGGGGGGTTAGGGTTATTGGATGTGGAACAAAGGAAAAATAGTTTGAGAGTGAAAATAGTGAAAGAAATATCTACAAGAAGAGGGCAACGCAGAATGGAGAAAGACAATGGAATATTTTTTAAACAAATGTGGGAATTTTAACATGGGGGATGGAAGTTTATGGATGAAAACAAAGATTTGGATGACGGAAGGATTACCAGGTTTTTATAGAGAAATGTTTAGTGCATGGGGAAAATTTTTAGACAAAGTTGAATACGATCCGCATGGGAGAGAAAACATTTTAAATCAACCTCTGTTCTTAAACAAAAACATTTTAAAACAAGAGAAAGAATTGTTTTTAAAGAAGTGGATGGATGTAGGGATAACAAGGGTGAGAGACGTTCTATATGAATTCAAAGAAGGCTTTTTACCGACACAATTTATTTTGAGATGCAATGGAGGAGGCAAAAGAGGATTACAGTGAACAAGGAATAATTAACAAATATGAATTAATTAAAAGTGCAATACCAGAAGAGTGGATTAAAAGAATAAGAAGGCATGGAAGAGGAGCCAAAAGAGAAATGTATTCATGTGAAATTGGGCGGAAAGTTGAATGATTTTAAGGAATGTACTGTGAAAATGATTTATTGTTCTTTTAGAGATGATGTTTTTAAGGAACCTATTGTAAATGCATACTGGATGCAGAATTTCAAAGATTTAAAAAAAGAGAGCATATGGAGAAACATGAAGGGAAGATGTGTGGAAACTAAATTGGAATGTTTGGAGTATTTTATAAGGCATAAAGTCATTTTTACTGATGCAATTTTAAACAAAATAGGAATTGAGCAAAATGCTATGTGTAAAGTGTGCCAGGAAAAGGAAGAGGGGATTTTACATATGTTTTTATATTGTAAAGAGCTAGAGGATTTTTAAAGAAATGTAAATGTTTAATTAAGGATTTGACTGAGGAGTGGGATGAAAATGTAATGGAATGGAACAGAGTAGTGATGTTTGGGTGGGGAAAGAACGTGTCAAAACAAAATTTTTATTAATCTGTGTGTCATGTTAATGAAAAGTGCAATATGGGAGAGAAGAACTGTAGCTAAAAAAGAAAAAATCATGTTGGATGTTTGGAGTGTGTTTAAAAGAAAATCTGAAGTATATTTTAGAAAGATTGTATGTGTATTTTAAATGTGAAAATATGTTGAATTATTTTTATGATGTTTTTATCCCAAAAGTTGTTTCTGTTTTAAAAGATCTAATGTGGAAGCTGCCGGGAGGAGAAGAAGTATTTTAAATTATGTATAAAAGTTAAAGAAATGTAATGTAGAGATGTTTGTTCACATGATATTTGAAAAATCTGTATTTTTTATTGTGTTCATTCCATTATTGTAAGTTTATTGTATTTTATTGATTGAAAATTATTAATAAAAAAAAAGAACGCCTCGAACTCGTCTGATCCAGAATTGTCTCTCTTTTTCTCTCAAAATGCCTGAAAAAGTCTCTGAGTTTCTTCAGAAAGCCTGAAAGAGTCTCTTATTTTTTTTTTCAAATAGCCCAATTTTGGCAGCAGATTTCGCTTACGGCCATACCACCTTGAGAACGCCCGAACTCGTCTGATTCTCGGAAGCTAAGCAGGGTTCGGGCCTGGTTAGTACTTGGATGGGAGACCGCCTGGGAATACCAGGTGCTGTAAGCTTTATTGTTTAAAAAAAGAGTCAATGAAATGTTTCAAAAATCCAAAATTGTCTCTTTTTTCCCTCAAAACGCCTGAAAAAGTCTCTAAGTTTCTTCAGAAAGCCTGAAAGAGTCTCTTATTTTTTTTTCTTCAAATAGCCCAATTTTGGCAGCAGATTTCGCTTACGGCCATACCACCTTGAGAACGCCCAAACTCGCTCTATCTCGGAAGCTAAGCAGGGTCGAGGCCATTTTCTTCATGGACAGACAGACGTCAACGAACATTGCAATGGAAGGAGTACCACGGAAGCCGAAGCGACCATGGACTGGACAAACAACAAAGAGATGGACAAAAACGAGTGAACGAAAGAGAAAGGAGAAAGTGAAAAGGATGTACAAAAAGGAAGCGACAATAACAGTGGATTTGAAAGATGAAAAAGATTTGAGAGCAATGGATATAATAAAAGCAGTGGCGGAGAAGATCGGAGAGGGAAAAATTTTGGCGGTGAGACCCAAACAAACCAATGAATATGAAGTCACACTTGAACGGGAGGAAGATACAAGATTATTATTAGACGGACTGGACATCAAAGAAAAGACATTTGAGGTAAAGAGTCTCCAAAACAGGGATTATGTTGTCTTTTTATGCACCTGCCGGCTTACACAGAGGATGCGGCATATTTAATAAACTTGAACAATGGGGAGTAATCCCAGTATCTGGGGTTAAAAGAAGGGTCCATCCGGGCACAAATGTGGAGGATGGCACGCGATTTTTAAAAGTAAGGTTCCCAAGGGAGGTGGCGTCACTACCATACAGCACAAAACTGGAAACAGAGGAAGGACCACAATATTTCAGGGTGATGCATAGTCATCAGGTGAAGACCTGTCAATTGTGCATGAGCCCGGACCACGTGGTAAAAGACTGTCCAGATTTTAAGTGTTTTAAATGTGACTAAAAAAGGCCACTTTGCAAGGAACGGCAACTGCGTGTTAAGTGCCCGATTGCCGAGAGGTCCTTACAAGATGTGAATGCGGGACGGGGCAAGAGGAGGAGGAGGTGGAGGAAGAAGAGGTGGAGGAAGAAGAGGAGCAGGTGAGCGGGCAGGTGCTAGAAAGAGACACAGACAATGAGCAAGAAAAAGAATAAGGAGGAAACGAGATGAGTCAAATAACAGATGATAAAGGGATGGACGATAGGAAGAAACAGGGGGAACAAACACAACAAGAGGAAGAAAACGTGACACAAATGTATATAAATGTAAGCCTGGAGCAGAACGAGGAAAAGGACAAGGAAGTGGAAAATGAAGATGACAATGTGGCTGTATCAAATAAAAGGAGAAGATCATTACAGATAAAACTGAACACGGATAAGAGCGAAGGAAAAGAGTGACTTTAAAAGGTGAGCAAAAATGTCTGGATGGAGAGGAGCTGGTAAAGGACACTGTGGAGATAGAATGAGAAGATGGATTTTAGCAGTCTATTTTTAAGAACTCTTTTTTGTTTCATGATTTTAAGAATGGTTACTTTTAATGCTAGAGGTTTAATGGACATGAACAAATTTGAAAAAGTGAAGGAAATGTGTAAAAGAGAAGATGTGATAATGTTACAAGAGACTAACTGGAAAGACTTGCATATAAGTGAAATAAGGAAAAAAATGGAATGGAGAGATTTTACACAACAACACGGATGATAAATTTGGAAGAGGAGTTGCAGTACTAATAAGAGAAAATAGAGATATAAAATGTAAAGTTGGATATAAAGATAAAGTGGGGAAATGTTTAGGTTTTGAAATGGAATATGAAGAGAAGAAAATACTTGTAGTAAATGTGCATGCACCACTGGAGGAGATTAAGAGGGAATATTTTAATGGTTTGAAGGATCTTTTAAGGAAATATAAGGAAATTGTTATTATGGGGGATTTTAATGTTGTTTTTAGTAAACTGGACATGGCAGAAGGAATGGTTTTTAAGACAGATACAGGAAGAAAGGTGCTAAAAGAGCTAATGGAGGAAAATGAATTGATTGATGTATGGAGGGAAAGAAACGAAAGAGAAAAGAATTTAAGAAGACAAATTGTAGGGAGATCTTATCCGTAAAAAGAGAATTGATTTTATTTTATGTACTCGGAATATTGAAGGCTTTTTAGAAAAAATAAGATATGAAGAAACAAGTTTGAGTTATCACAAACCTATGTTTATGCAAATTGATTGGGAGACTGTGAAAGAGGGCCAGGAGTGTGGGTTTTAAACACAGGGATTTTAAATAACAAAGACTATGTTTTAAGTGTACAAGATATTATAACAAAGGAAAAAGAAAATGGAATGTATAGAGAAGACAAAAGGATTTGGTGGGAAAATGTGAAGTATTTAATCAAAAAGTTTAGCATAAAATATTGTAGGATAATTCAGAGATGTAAAAAGAGTAAGGAAAGGGAAATACGAGAACAACTAGAAAAGGAACTGAACATGAATGAAAAAGATATACAAAAAATTAAAGAAATGGAGTGAAAACTGAAAGAAATCGAAGAGAAAAAATATAATGAGGCACAATTAAGAAGTAAAGCAAAGTATACAGTGGAAGGAGTGAAATGTACTAAGTTCTTTTTGACTTGGAAAGAAGAAGGGGAATGTCACAAACAATTAAAAAAAATACAAAGGGAAGATGGAGAGATAGTGGAAACAAATGAGGAGATACTAAAAGCAATACAAGCATATTATGGAAAGCTATTTAAAGCAGAAGGAATAAAGGAAGAAGAAAAACAAGAACTATTGAAACAAATAAATACCAAAGTAGGAGAGGATGACAAAAGGGAGTGTGACCTAGAAATAAGAGAGGAAGAGATAAAAAGAGCAATAAGTGAACTAAATAAAAGGAAAAGCCCTGGTATTGATGGTTTAGGGAAAGCATTTTAAATAACTTTTAAGGATTTTTAACAGACATTTTAAAAGAAGTATATGAAGAGATTTTTAAGAAAGAGGAAATGAATCAGAGAATGGGGATGGGATTAATATAAAAGAAAAGGAGAAAAAGTAGATTAAAAAATTATAGACCAATTACAATGCTGAATGCGGATTTGAAAATTTTAACTAAAGTTTTAGCCAACAGATTGAAAGAGGTAATGCCAACCATAATCAAAACAAATCAAGTATATGGAGTGAAAGAGAATGATATAGCAGACACAACAATAAGTACATAGCTGCGAGCAGCCATCGCGGGCCCGAGCCGGTGGCACCGCACCCCGGTGCCTAAAGGCACCGGGACGCGGTACCGCCGGCTTTGGCCCTCCATCGCTGCTCGCAGCGTACATATATATATACACACACACACACACACACACACACACACACATACACACATACACACACACACACACACACACACATATAAAGCGTGGCACCGCCACCTTGGTGCCTTTAGGGTTATTCTGCACGACGTGCAAAAACGTAACCCCTGCTTTGGAATACATACTAGTATGTATTCCACAATTGGAATACATACTAACATACTAGTCAGAACTGAATAGTTGATATCTGAATGACAGATCACCATAGAAGTCACTGGAAAAATGTGACTAGTAACAAAAGAATAGTTACTAGTCACCATTGAAATAAGTACTAGTGTCTAATGAATAAGTACTAGTATCTATTTAATAGGTACTAGCATCTAATGAATAAGTACTAGTAACTAATTAATAAGCATTGGTATGTAATGAATAAGGACTAGCATCTAATGAATAAGTACTAGTATCTAATAAATAAGGACTAGTGTCTTACTGAATAAGTACTAGTATCTTTAAAAAGGTACTAGTACCTAAAGAATAAACACTAGTATCTAAAGAAAAAGGCACTAGTATCTAAAGAATAAGCACTAGTAGCTAATGAATAAGTACTAGTACTTAATGGAATAGATACTAGTATCTAAAAATAAGTACTAGTAGCATGAAAATAGAGACTAGTAGGTTAAAATGATTAAATGTTAAAACGGCTTGCCATACTCTATCTGTCGTTTCGACTAGTCACAATTACGTTACAGATATCTTAAATGATAATACAAACTATCCAAAATGTAATTACGACTAGAAAGACGTTGTTGATATCTACAATGTTAATTACGAATAGTCAAACTTAGCTTTTAAATGTTAAAAGGGCTTGCCATACAGAAGTGTAGGCTCAGAGAGACACTCAACATTTTCAAACCAAAATATCTGACTTTCTGTGGGTCCTAGCTCATGAGTGTAAATTAGAAAGTTGTCCGGCTTGAGGAGAATATATGAATATATGAAACGATGAGATCAACATGTGTACTGAGTTTCATATTATTACATGCAAGCGTGTTTGATTTATGGACCAAGTTTTTGGACCCCGTTCCAGGGGGCGCTGTCTAGCCCCCTTGCCACACCCGGGTACCATCTTCCCGGCTCTGATGGCTGTGGGATCTGACCTGTGTGCAAAGTTTCAAGAGTTTTCAAACCCATTAAGGGCCCCAAAAGCCGCTAAGAGACTCAAAATCATCAAAAAAAAGGAATGTTAAAGTTTGATGCGTTGCTATGGCAACATTATCTTAGATATTGAATAATGCTTTCACAGCTCTTCATCTGGCGTGTGTTTACATTATACAGATGAAGTTTGAAGCAAATCGGGTAAAAGTAAGAGTGTGATTTCAAAGCATTTTGCAAGTGAAACACTTTCTGCTGCCAGTTGGTGGCGCTATATATTTGACTCACAATAGTCACATCCATGTGATCGGCCTCTTACAACGAACACACTGCTGAAGTTTCATCAAGATCAGTTAATGTATGCAGAAGTTTTAACACACTTCCTTTTTGATTTATGGACCAAGTTAATTTAATTAATACACTAATTATATAAAACTATTGTCAATGCACTACAATTAAACAGGTTATATGTCTTTACTTATAAAAATAAAAACAAAAACTTATTTAAAAAATACCAGGCTTAAGAAATGTATTTACTTTAGCAGGCCAGACACACAGTGAAATTATTAAGCCCCCTCCCCTACACACACACACAGAGACTGTGTGTCAAAAGACTCAATCACACACACACACAGACTGTGTGACAGGCCTAGGCTCAGAAAGAGCATGATCATATTCAAACTACAATATCTGACTTTCTGTGGGTTTGAGCTTATTATTGTTAATTAGAAAGTTGTTTGGCTTGAATAGAACAATATACACGGCAAGTTTTGTAACTGTCAGTAAAACTAACCAAGTTATAACACACTTTATGTGTCCTTTTTTAGTCAAAAAAATCCGCCACGGCCAAACCGTTCGAAGATATCAAAAATCCGTCCGGAATATAGCATCCTCAATGTCTTGACTTCATGCACACCGAGTTTGGTGGTGATTGGTAACAGCATGGGTTGTAATTTGATGTTTTTCTAGGACAATTATTTAAAAAAAAAAAACATAATTCCCGACTTCCGTTCGAACTGTCGTAAAACTTAGAGCACGAAAGTTGTTTGGCCTGATGTGATCTATGAGTGTACCGAGTTTCATATTAATCCATGCACGTGTGTTTCGATTTATGGACAAATGTTCGAATCCCTAAAAGAATGCATCCTAAAAGAATGGTAAAGTTTGATGCGTCGCCACGGCAACAGTTTCAAAGATATCAAGAATCCATTCATAGGTCTTCATCTGCCGTGTATGTACATTATACAGATGAAGTTTGAAGCAAATCGGGTAAAAATAAGAGGGTGATTTCAAAGCATTTTGAAAGTGACACACTTCCTGCTGCCAGTTGGTGGCGCTATAACTTTGACTCACAATAGTCACATCCATGTGATCGTCCTCTTACAGCGAACGCACTGCTGAAGTTTCATCCAGATCAGTTAATGTATGCTGAAGTTATGACACACTTCCTGTTTCACGCTTCTCGCCATAGTTTCGTTTCCTCGCCACGGCCAAACCGTTCGAGATATCAAAAATCCCCACACAAACTTTCATCCTCAATGTCTTGACTTCTAGCTGACCGAGTTTCGTCGAATTTGGATCAGAGCTCTAGGAGGAGTATTTAAAAGTTCATTGCGTGTGTTTTACAAAAAAACCTCAATAGCCGACTTCCTGTTGGGCTGGGGTAAAAAGCAAGAACGCGAGGTATAGATGAAATTCTGCTATCGACATGTGTACCGAGTTTCATATTATTACATGCAAGTGTGTTTGAGTTATGGACCAGGTGTTCGGACCCCATTCCAGGGGGCGCTGACGAGCCGCCCTGCCACGCCCGGGTACCAGCTTCAGCCCGGCTCTGATGGCCGCGGGTTCTGACCCGTGTGCAAAGTTTCAAGAGTTTTCGAGCATGTTAAGGGCCCCAAAAGTGCCCGAATAGTCGCTAGAAAAAGAAAAAAAAAAAAAAAAAAAAAAAAAAAAAAATAATCGGAAGGAAAACAATAGGGCTCTGCGCCCTTTCAGGGCTTGGGCCCTAATAATAGATAGAATAAGATATATTAAAGAAAAAAAACAAGGATGGGTATGTTATTAGTTTAGATTTTGAAAAGGCCTTTGATAGAGTAGAACATGATTATTTATTTGAAATTTTAAGTGAGTATGGGTTTGGGGAAAGTTTTATCAAATGGATTCAAATTTTATATAAAGGAGCAATAACAAGAGTAAAATGTAACGTTTTTTTGACAGAATGTTTTAAATTATCTAGGTCAATAAGACAAGGATGTCCACTATCAGCACTTTTATATTCACTAGCTGCAGAACCATTGGGCTTAGCTGTTAAAAGAGATAAAGAAGTAAGAGGGATAGATATTGAAGAAAGTGGGGAAAATGATAAAATATTTCAATATGCAGATGACACAACGATAATGGTTAAGGATATAAAGAGTGTTAGAAAAGCAATGGAAGTGGTACAGACGTTTTGTATGGGGATCAGGGAGCAAGATAAATGAAGAGAAAACGCTGTATATGAGATTTGGAAGGGCAAGTGTTTTAGCAAATGATTTCAAGTTTAAAGAATCAAAGGAAATAAAGATCTTAGGTGTCTTAATAGGGAAAGACGAAAAATATGTTGAAGAAGTAATGTGGGAAAAAATACTGGGAGGAATTGAAAGAAGGTTAATATTTTGGAAACAGAGGACTTTAAGTTTAAAAGGTAAAGTTTTAATTGTAAATGTTTTAATGGTAGCAAAGCTATGTTTTATATGTGACTTCTATGCCGATGTGGGTAGAAAAAAGGCTGAAAAATGTTTTTTGGATTTTATATGGGATGGAAAACCTCCAAGAATTGCATACAATACTATAATAGGAGAAGTAGGAAAGGGAGGGATGGGATTGATAGACGTGGAACAAAGAAAAAATAGCTTAAGAGTTAAAGTAATAAAAAAGTATCTAGATGAGGAGAGCAAAACAGCATGGAAAAAGACAATGGGATATTTTTTAAATAAATGTGGGAATTTTAATCTGGGAGATAGTATTTTATGGATGAAAACTAAGAATTGGATGGTGAAAGGAATGCCAGATTTTTACAGAGAATTAATGAGTGCTTGGGGAAAATTTTAACTATTGTTAATTTTAATCCTCAAGGTCGAGAGAGCATTTTAAACCAGCCTTTATTCTTAAACAGCGGCATTTTAAATCAGGGGAATGTGATTTTATCAGCCTGGTCTCATTGTTAATACGAAGGTATTTTACGTTTTTGCAAAGATAGAAAACTTACTTTTTAGTACGTTTTGATAGATGCTGAAACGTATAATATGGACGTATCTGCAACATTTAAACGTAACATTATTACGTTTTTACAGCTAAAAAACGTAAACTGTTTACGTATATTCTATATCATACAGATATCTCTATAATTTCCCTTTTTACCATTTTATAGATAAATGTAAGATCCCGTAACCCTAATCCCAAACCTAAACATACCCATTTTATACATAATATAAAAAAGGATAAAACGGTGTTGGGAAAGGGCAGTTTTATTAACAATATAACGTTAGCATTAAAATATTTAAGCCACCAATCCTACTCCTACCCCTAAACCTACCCATAACAATTCCTTAAACTAACTACAATTATAAAGAAAAACATAACTAACAAACAAGTATAATCACAATAATTTATTTATTGCGAAAATGTCAAAACCGATACCAAAAGCCTTTCACATGATGATGCGTTGCAGTCGCAGTCTTCTCTGGCAGTATTGTAATAGTTTTGTATGAAGTACGGAGCAGAAATGAAATTATAATCAATGAAAATGTTAATCCGGCTTCGGTTCGCGCTTCTCCATTTCAAATGATTAACCGTCTCACAGTCCTTCATGTCGCAATCTGTGACGAAGCAGGGAAGAGCCAATGAACGTTTGATATCACTGCCATAAAATATGACGTATCACTTCTCAAGGGCGCATTTTTTGAATTTGAATTCATAACCAGCCCCGCGTTTGACATGAGAATGGAGGAGACTAAGATCACGACAGGATAAGAGGCTGAATTAGGAGTTGTTTCTTGCATACAACTATGGATTCTAAATATTTGGATTACATCAACCTAATAAAATTGATGTCTTTTGTGAATTTTGTTGTGTTTTTTATAGGAGAAAACGCTTTATGTGTCTCAAGGTAAATAAAATATTACAAAACAGTTAAATGAGTAACGTTAAAGAATGTATTTTTAAGGTTTTATATTGTATTGTTTAACACCATGCAGGAGAAACGAGCAAAATGTTAATATTTATGAGTATTATATCAATAAATGCGACTAAAAACTTAATTAATAAGACCGTGGAATGCAATAGGGTCACATCTACGACAAATGCTACGATATTAATGTGAATAAATTGTGATACATCATACGTACAAATGTGTACGTCGGTGGATTTGTTCATACGTAAATAAATGACGTTTTTGTGCTGTCAATACGTAAATATTTTACGTTTTAATGCTGTAAATACGTCTGTATTATACGTTTCTGCGCATATAAAACGTAATTATACATGCGTATGATAGAACGACACTTTACGTACAAATGCATACGTATTTTAATGAGATCACGTTGAATTTTATTTAAGAAATGGTGGGATGTTGGGATCACAAGAGTAAGAGATTTTATATGAATTTAAAGAGAGTTTTTTACCATTACAGTATATAATAGATACAATGGAGGTGGCAAAAGAGGATTTTCATGTACAAGAACTACAAAATAAGTATGAAATAATGAAAGAATCAATACCCAATGAGTGGATTAAAAGAATAGAAGATATGGAAGAAGAGAAACAGGGAAAGACGTGCATGTAAGGTTGGGGGGAAACTATTTGCTTTTAATGAATGTACTGTGAAAATGTTTTACTGTTTTTTTAGAGAGGGGGTTTTTAGGAAACCAAAAGTCAACGAGTACTGGCTGCAGAAATACGAAAATCTAAAAGAAGAGGATATTTGGAATAATATGACAGGTAAAATGATAGACGCAAAATTGGAGAGTTTTGAATATTTAATCAGACACAGAGCAATTTTTTCTGACATTATTTTAAAAAAGATCCACATGGAATTAACTGAAAAATGTAAAGTGTGTAATATGGAAGATGAAAGTTTTTTACACTTGTTTTTAAATTGTAGACAATTGGACGATTTTAAGGAAAAGGGGAAAGATTGATTGAAATGTTGAGAGGGGAATTGAAAGAGAAGATTGTAGAATGGAACAGAGTGGTGATGTTTGGGATGGAAGGAAAGGGTAAAAACAAAAGGTTTATTAGTCTGTGTGTGATGTTAATGAAAAGTGCAATATGGGAAAGAAGAATTGTAGCAAAAAAGGAAAAAATCATGTTGGATGTTTGGACTGTTTTTAAAAGAAAAACCGAGTTGTATATTGAAAGATTGTATGAGTATTTTAAATGTGAAAAGAAGTTGGATGTCTTTTATGGATTTTTTACCCCAAGAGTTTTTGATGTTTTAAAGGATTTAATGTGGAAGTTGCCAGGAAGTGAATGATTTTTAAATTATGTAAATGATATGTGATGTAGAGAGGTTGTGTAAGAAAATATGTATCCTCAATGGAAATCTGTATCTTCTGTATGAAATGTAAATCTGTTTTTACTATATATTTTATTGTATTTTATTGAATGACATTTTCAAAAAAAAAAAAAAAAAGAACGCCCGAACTCGTCTGATTTCGGAAGCTAAGCAAGGTCGGGCCTGGTTAGTACTAGTTTCTTCAGAAAACCTGAAAGAGTCTCTTATTTTTTTTCTTCAAATCACGGCCATACCACCTTGAGAACGCCCGAACTCGTCTGATCTCGAAAGCTAAGCAAGGTCGGGCCTGGTTAGTACTTGGATGGGAGACCGCCTGGGAATACCAGGTGCTGTAAGCTTTATTGTTAAAAAAAAAAGTCAATGAAATGTTTCAAAAATCCAAAATTGTCTCTTTTTTTCCTCAAAATGCCTGAAAAAGTCTCTGAGTTTCTTCAGAAAGCCTGAAAGAGTCTCTTATTTTTTTTTTCTTCAAATAGCCCAATTTTGGCAGCAGATTTCGCTTACGGCCATACCACCTTGAGAACGCCCCTAGTGGACGCAGGAAGTGGTAGAGTCAGTGGAGAGAACAGGTGGAGAGTGTTTGTTTGGAAGATATTTTGAGTTTTGTGCTAAAACAACCCTTAAACAAACAAGGAATTGAAATTCGTGGAGTTATTTATTCCCCAAACGGCGTTTTGGCTGTTTGGGGATTAATACTTCTGGCACAGTGAAGGTGGGAATGCAAGGTGACAACATGGAAAAGGGAAGAGGAGTGGACAAGCGGAATGTGAGTGAAAATGGCGGTGAAGATGAACAAAGGAGAAGGAGTTATGAGAAGAGACTAACGGAGATAGAGGGAGAAGACAGAATAACCATGATGGAACTGCTGAAGAAAGTAAGAGAGGAATGTGGAGTGGTCATCGGATGCAGGTACAAAACTCCAAAGGAATATGAACTAACAATGGAGGAGGAGAAAGGAAAAGATAAAATATTGGATGGATTAAAGATAAAAAACAGTAGAATTATGGCGAAAGAAATAAACAGCACTGAGATGGTAGTTTCATTCCTGGGTCTGCCTACGTACATTCAGGATTAAGAAATAATGAGGAAGCTAACGGAATGGGGAGTGACGGCCGTTTCAAGAATAAAGAGGAGAATGTGGCCAGGGACTGATATAGCGGATGGAACCAGATTTCTAAAAGTAAAGTTCACTGATACGGTCAAATCCTTGCCATATTCCACAAAGTTTGACACAATGGGAGGTATGGAGCACTTCAGAGTCATTCATGTCACCGGGGTGACAAAGACAGGCGGAACCTTTTATTCACGGATGGGTTTCCGTGGGGAAGGATTTCCGGTGTGGGACCCGGAAGACTTCAGTTCCGGAAAACTCCGGAGCAGAGACGGAGGATGATTAGAGGATTCAAAACAGGTGCGGGAGAACACGATCGCGATTGGGACGCATTTTCAGCTGGGAAGGATAAAAGGGCATTTCATCTGCAATTGAGAGAGAGAGGGGGACGGAGAAAGAAGAGGGAGGAAATCGGCCGGAGAGGAGAGGAGAGGAGAGGAGAGGAGAGGAGCTGCGTGTGACATTTGGGTAAAGCTGGAGAAGTTAAGAGGAGGACTGCAGTGGATAAGAGATAAGTACTGTGGACGTTTGGATTGTGAAAGGAGAAATCTTGTGGAAGACGTGACAAGAGGATGAATACTGTTGATGTTTGGAGTATGATATGAGAAATCTGTTTGGAGGATGTGATGAAACTTCAGAAGGTGCAAATCTGACTTTTTAGAGGAAGTTTGAATGTCCCACGCTTTATTGGAAGAAGCCCAAGAGATTGTAGTGATGTGCAGCGGTCCAGATCTCCTGTCTATGCCCTAGTTTGTGAGTGACGAGACTTTGCAGTGTTGTTCATCAATATAATCACGTGTGCAGATTTGTGTGAATTACAGTTAAACACGAGTGGAAGTGTAATGCAGTGACACTGGGGAAATGGTCCTGGCTGTGGAGACATCGTCCACATTTCATTGGATGGAAGACGATGGAGGAAGACATCTAGTGGTGAAACTCTCTTTTTCTCCTCTTTCACCTTTACATAGGATTGTGAAGTATCAGTCCACGGTTGAATTCTCACGTTTATTCTCTGTTGGCCTGAGCCCTGTGAAGAGAGCCAGCTTTGCTGTTGAATCCGTACTCCTCCCTGTTCCTCTGGATGCTGTGAGTAGAACCAGGACACTGTTGAATTCTCACGTTTATTCTCTGTTGGCCTGAGCCCTGTGAAGAGAGCCAGCTTTGCTGTTGAATCCGTACTCCTCCCTGTTCCTCTGGATGCTGTGAGTAGAACCAGTGACACTGTTGAATTCTCACGTTTATTCTCTGTTGGCCTGAGCCCTGTGAAGAGAGCCAGCTTTGCTGTTGAATCCGTACTCCTCCCTGTTCCTCTGGATGCTGTGAGTAGAACCAGTGACACTGTTGAATTCTCACGTTTATTCTCTGTTGGCCTGAGCCCTGTGAAGAGAGCCAGCTTTGCTGTTGAATCCGTACTCCTCCCTGTTCCTCTGGATGCTGTGAGTAGAACCAGTTACACTGATGAATTCTCACGTTTATTCTCTGCCTGTCTGAGCCCTGTGAACAGAACCAGTTATACTGTGGAATCGTCATCCTAGCCCTTTGCCTGCTTGAGCCCTGAGAAGAGAGCCAGTAATACCGTTGAATCCTCACTCCTCCTTGTTCATCTGGACCCTGTGAGTAGAACCAGTTACACTGTTGAACCCTCACCTGTTCTCTGTCTGCCTGAGTCCTCAGAAGCGAGCCAGCTTTGCTGTTGATTCCTGTGTCCTCGCAGTCCATCCGAACCCTGTGAAGAGAGAAATAGTTCCATTGTGAAACTGAGAGGAACAGTCTTGCTGTGGATCCTTACCTGTCCCCTGCCTGTCTGAGCCCGGAGAAGAGAGCCGGCCTGTCGATCCCATAGTCCGCTCCGCCTATCGGAACCCTGTGGAGAGAACCAGCCCCGCTGTGAACCCTCACCAGCTCCCTGTCCGCCGGATTTCCACTGAGAATCCTCACCTTCCCTCAGCTGGCTGAGGTTGTTTTAACTTAAGTTGCCAAATAAAGATTCTGTGGTTTCTAAATTACTTTGCCTTGGTGTCTTCTGTGGTGTTGGCTCCTTGCGGTGGTACGTGAGTCGGGGGAGTTTGGGCGGCCGGCCATCTGGCGTCCACCCTCTCCGACGACCCCCGGTGACATTCATGATCGACAGGTGAAAGTATGTCGCTTGTGCATTCAACCGGGGCACATAGTGAGAGACTGCCCAAGCTTCATGTGCTTCAAGTGCAACAAGCAAGGTCACTATGCACAGGAATGTAAGGAGGGGAATTGCAAGGAGTGTGATATGAGGTATGGACTGTGTGTCTGTGAAACGCCGGCGAGATGGGAGAAGAGGACACCGAAGGAGAGTCATCTGACCTTTACGAGGTGGATGAGGAGGAGGAAAGTGAGGAGGAGGAAGGTGTAGTGGCTGGAGAAGAGGCGAGAGTGGCACCTGGTGTGAAAAGAAGGAAAAGGAGAACGGAGAGCTGCCGAGAGAGAGAGTGGTCGAGAGGAAGCGGTCTCGGGACTACGGCAGCGAGAGAGAGGAGGGAAAACTGAAGGTCAGGAAGCTAGAGGAAGAGAGAAATCAGATTGGTGGGAAAGCAAAAATATTGAAAGAACGGAGAAGACGATGGAGAGATATCGAAAGGTGATGGTGAAAGTCAAGGTACAGAAAGTATGAAGGAAAAGGATGGAGGAGGGAGTGGAGAAAAGGAGGTGTCTGAGAACCCAGCTTTAAACGTGGAGGAGGAAATGGACACGAGTGAGGAAAAGGGCATAAAGAAGAAAAGAAAGAAAAATGGAAAGGAGGAGCATACTGCAAAAAGTAAGGAATTGGATTTATTGAAATGTGTTTGAGATTCCTTAAAACTATCTTTTATATCATGTGTGGCGTTATGAACATTGCATGCTTGAACGCCAATGGACTATGGGATGTAAATGTAGCCGCTCTTAGTAATTGCCGCGGGCATAATGATGGGGTGGGTCTATTTTTTTTTGCACGACTTAGTGGACTATAAAAGCAGCACGGTAGCATCTTTGCAATATGCGTCCCATCGTCACGAGTGACGTCATCCATTTCCCGGTGTGTCATGGAAGTGTTTGCCTGGTAAGGAGCTGCAATGGTGGCTGTACTTCTACGCATTGATAGAGTAAAGTTTTCTTTCTTCATTTATCTGGCTCCTTTACCTGTAGTGTGGACTGAGGACTCCGGTGACACAATATAGCGACGTGCGTTGCAATTGGATATTTTAAAGCTCCGGGTGGAATATCGCAAATTCAAACCGGTAGGTTGTTTTTATTCTTACTCAGGTGGTAATGGGGTGGGTGAATTAATTTCTTTATCTTTCCGTGATATGACAGAGGGCGAGACGTTGCAGTGGGCTCTTTGGTTGCGGCTCTTTTCGGTGTACTGTTCCCTTGTCGCCGATCTCGCTGTTTGTATTTGGGCGGATGACGACGCTCGACGCCTACTGCACCTCACTCAGCAGGGTGCGACAGGTCGTCGGATCCCCTGCGCCTTGCCTGTGATCCGTGTTCGTGCGGTTGCAGTCGATTGTGCCGATCTTATGTGAGTTCCGAAGCTGGACACGTTAAACGCCTGCTGGGGTGGCCGCCTGGTGTGTCGCAGATTCGGCATCGTAACTCTCTCTCTCTCTCCTCGCTTACCATCCAGTGAAACGGTTTGACCATCCACCAGCCAATGTTCAGACGAAAGTTCGTTTGTGTTGAAGTGCTTTCTTCTAATTAATTTTTTTTCTATTTTTCTTTGTGATCTGTGAACGAGAGTGGTGGGAGATTAACCCTCGTGAACTTCTTTTTTTCTTTATGCCAGCCAAGTTGCTGTGAAGCTGTTGTTTAATATCCTGAGTTCTTGGCTTGGCTTTGAATCTTCTTTTGGTGTTGTGATCTGTTTTTTTTTTTTTGTATTCGTCAACACGTTTGTGTACTCATTTATTTTTTTTGGATTTGAGTTGTTTTGTTATCTGGTCAATATCTCACTGAACCATTTCAATTAATCAGGAAGGAACTTTTTTTTGATTCAGTTGTGAATTGACACCATTGTGAGGTTATTATTTATTTATTTTGGGTTTTGTGTATGTTTATGATTGCATGTCTCTTTCATCTGAGTACCAAGTTTTAAAAGAATTGTGTGTTTGACTGGTACTTCTGCTCTCTCTCCAGGGGTTCGGGGACCCAGATTCTTGCGTGTGTGTGGACGAGCCTTCCTCCCTGTTTGGTGGTGGTCGCTTCCACGTGCGGTGTTATACCTTCTTTTATGTATATTGCAGTGTGAGTGCACGTGTGGTTGCTGTGATTGCTGGAGGATAGGCGAGCGGTTCTCAGCCCTGGAGAAGGTGTAGCAGTGTGTGTGTGGTATTTTTTTTCTTTTGATCTATATGTTTGATGACTGCTACATGTTTAATGGCTGTTAATAAAATTATTTTTTATTACACCTCTGTTTCTGATCCTGACTCTGCCGTAACTGAACCTGTGTGCTTTAATCCATGTTGAAAGGCGATTCCCTAGTAATGTTGCCTCTGGGGTGGCGTAGTCGAGCATTTTAGGTGTAAATTTGTGTTTCAATTTACATTTCCCCCGGTTAAACCTTAGAGCTGCCACATTTGGCGTATACTCGGCAGGGTACGGCTGTTGTTCAGGAGATTGAGACATTGGTGTTTTTTTTTTGTTTCTTTTTGTTTCCTTCCTCTTTCTTCAGAACAGTGGTGGCTGGTTCATTGGTCATTTCGTTTTGGGTAAGTGATTTTTTTGTATTGTTTCATCATGGAAGAGGAGTTGCGAGAAATGCAAGATTTAGTGGCTCAATTACGGGCAGACAGATGAGAGGCTGCGGCAGGAACGAGTTTCGGTTGATTCCCGGGATCCTGGCGCTGCCTCTACTAGTGCGGCACAACCGGTTACGCCTCAGTTGGCTGATAGGAGTGTCGGCGCGCGGAACGATTCGTGTTTGTTCCAAGAGACGACGCTGTCCAAGATTTAATGGTAGGACTGGTGTTAGCATCGATGAGTGGGTCGAAGAGGCCCAAGCGTGTATGCGCACTCGTAATATGACGCGTACCGAACAAGCCTTCTTCCTATATGATAATCTGGAAGGAGAGGCCCGTGATGAAGTTAAGTATCGTTCTCTTGCGGACAGGAGTGATCCTGATAAGGTCATTGCTGCTCTTCGCGAAGTATATGGGTGTGCGGATTCATACGTTGCGTTGCTTGAGGCGTTCTTTTCTCGCAGGCAACGTGAGGGAGAAACATTGCTAGAGTTCTCCCTGGGCTTGATGAGCTTGTTGGATAAAGTGAAAAGTCAAGCTCCACATGCCATTCCCAATGCTGACATCGTCGTGCGCGATCAGTTTGTTGAATATGTGTCTGACAATACACTCCGTCGGGAATTGAAGCAATTGGTTCGGCGCCAGCCCACTGCAACGTTGTTGGATATGCGCGCCGAGGGCCATTCGCTGGGAACGGGAGGGAATGCCGGGTGGTACGAGGGGTAGGAGTCAATCGGTACCGTTGATAAGTGGCATTCAATATGGGGTTCGGGGAGGGTCCGATTGGGATTCTGGGGTTCGTTCGGGTGAGTTTGCCGAACTGCGAGAGTTGCTGCGTCAGCAGCAACGTCAGATCGACCAACTCACTCGAGCTGTGTCCCGTAACCAAAATGTACACGTGCCCGATCGCTCTCCTCGTCCAAATACCATAATCTGTAGGAGATGCCAACGACCCGGTCATATTGCTCGAAATTGTGATGGTGAACGGCCTCCCCTCGCCCTTTGCCACCGGCATCTGCTTCTGATTCTGGTGGATTTAGGCCAGTATCCAGCACTCAACCGCCGGAAAACTAGTTCCCGCCGGGCTGCGAAGCCACAGTCCGGTAGGGAAACTCGTGGCTTGCGTGTTTTTAATGATAAGCAACTTGTGTCTCGTTTGGTGTCCTCATGTCCGCACGTAGTGGTTAATATTGGGGGAGTTCCTGTGCCGTGTCTGATCGATACTGGGTCCATGGTGTCAACCATTACCGAGAGTTGTTTTCGGAGCAGGTTTGAACCGTGGGGCCAGGATCGTTTACAGTCGTGCTATTGGCTACAGCTTAGAGCCGCTAATGGGCTTGAGATTCCCTATATTGGCTACTGGGAAGTGGATGTCGAACTCTGCGGTAATCTTGTCCAGGGATGCGGCGTGTTAGTGGTCCGAGACCCCCCTGGGGGTAGCTCCGATACCCCGGGTATTTTAGGAATGAATGTGCTTAGTCGCTGTTACCAGGGCCTTTTCGGACATTATGGCTCGACGTTATATACCCTACCGTCAGTAATGCAGGATGCCAAGATTATTCATGCCTTTCAGGAATGCCAACGGGTGATTCGTACTGCTGAACAGGGCATTAAGGTGAGAGTACGAGGACGTGGTACATGCCGTGTTACAGCTGGCACTATCAAATTCGTAGCAGCTACGTGTTCCACACAGTATACGGGTAGGACAGTACTTTTTGAGCCTCCAGAGCTGGGTTTGCCTGCAGGCTTATTGGCCTTTTCGTCATTGGTGCGAGTAACTGGGGGTACCGTTTATGTACCAGTGGTGAATGTGGGGACTGTTGATGTAGTGCTTTATCCCTCTACTATAGTAGGCACACTGCAAGAGGTGTACTTGGTGGATCTACCGGACGGGTTAACAGAGGTTCCCGTAGCGAGCACCCAGGCAGCAACGTGCAGTGTCTCCGCCACAGTGATACCCGAACAGATTGAATCTGTTGAGTTGGGTGCATTAACTGCAGAGGAACGAGAGCAGGTCAGAGCGTTACTCCAGGAGTTTCAAGATGTGTTTTCTACCCATGAAGGGGACGTAGGTTGCACTAATCTCTTGTCGCATGAGATCCCTCTTAGTGATGAGATTCCGGTCCAACAGCGGTACAGGCGTATTCCACCATCCGAATATGAGCTGGTAAAAACTCATATCAGTCAGTTGCTCGACGCACAGATTATTCGGGAGAGTTGCAGCCCCTGCGCCTCTCCAATCGTACTAGTTAGGAAAAAGGATGGCAGCCTCCGTATGTGTGTTGACTACCGTCAACTTAACGCTAAGACCCGTAAGGATGCTTTCCCGTTACCTCGGATTGAAGAAACGTTGGACTCTTTAGCCGGTGCCCGTTGGTTTTCTACGTTAGACCTGACCAGTGGTTATAACCAGGTTCCAGTGTCCGAGGTTGATCGTCCTAAGACTGCCTTTTGTACACCATTCGGGCTTTTTGAATGGAATCGAATGCCATTTGGCCTATGCAATGCGCCCAGTACATTCCAGCGTTTGATGGAACGACTTTTGGTGACCAAAGGCACCAGTCGGTTTTGTTATATCTTGACGACATTATCGTTTTCTCCTCATCCGTGCAGCAACATCTGCAGCGACTCAGGGTAGTGTTGGGTCGGTTGAAAGCCGAGGGACTTAAGGTTAAGTTGGAGAAATGCGTGTTCTTCCAAGAGGAAGTCAGTTACTTGGGCCATGTGATTTCTTCGCGTGGGGTGGCAACAGACCCAAAGAAGATTGAAGCTGTAGCCCAGTGGCCTCATCCTACGACTGTGTCCGAGCTACGAACGTTTTTGGGTTTTGTCAGCTATTACAGGCGTTTCGTAGAAGGGTTTGCCAAGTTGGCCGCCCCGTTACATAAAGTGGTGGCTATGTTAACGGGAGGTAAGTCCAGTAAGCGAGGTCAGGAAATAACCACAGCGTGGTCAGAGCAGTGCGAGGAAGCATTCCAAGCTTTGAAACAGGTTCTTACTACAGCGCCAGTGTTGGCCTACGCGGATTTTACACGGCCCTTTATTTTAGAGGTCGATGCCAGCCACATGGGACTGGGAGCAGTACTCTCACAGGACTTTGATGGTAAAGTTAGACCTGTCGCTTATGCGAGCCGAAGCCTCAGGCCATCTGAGCGTAACTCCGCTACTTATAGTTCCATGCGTTTAGAGTTTTTGGCCCTTAAGTGGGCTATGGGGGAGAAGTTCAGGGAGTATTTGCTTGGCCATAAGTGCCTGGTACGTACTGACAACAACCCGCTTAGCCACCTGGCGACAGCTAAGCTTGGGGCCACTGAGCAGAGGTGGGCTGCCGAGTTAGCAGCATTCGATTTTGAGATCCACTATCGGTCAGGTAAGACCAATCAGAATGCCGATGCTCTTTCCCGGTTACGTGGGGTTGGATCAGAAGGAAGAGGTAGCTACTCATTGGGGTCGGACGTTCCAGAGCTGTTAAGGCGAGTTTCGGTCTTAGAGTCAGGGGGCTGCGACACAGAGGGCTATACAGGCGTGGCCTAGCCGTTCTATAGCTGATCTTATTGCTTTGCAGGCGGCAGACCCGGTTATTGGGGAAGTGATGAGATTCTGGCAGCAAGGGCAACGTCCAGAGCCTAGAGAGTGGCGACAGTTGGCTAAACCTGTCATGCTGTTACTTCGACAATGGGACCGACTGAGTGAGCAGGAGGGTCTATTACATCGTAAAATCTTCCGTCCGGATGGAGGAGAGGTAATATTCCAATTGGTGTTGCCGGTGGCCCTGCAATCAGAAGTGCTGGTTCAGTTGCACCAACACCATGGCCATCAGGGGACGGAACGCACCCTCGAGCTAGTGCGGCAGCGGTGCTATTGGCCCGGTATGTCGGCCGATGTAGCTCGTTGGGTGCAAGAGTGTGAGCGGTGTCAACTGGCCAAGGATGTGGCACCGATTGCAAGGAGTTACATGGGGCATCTGTTGGCTTCCCGCCCCAACGAGGTTGTGGCTATTGATTTTACCGTCCTAGAGCCGTCTCGTTCCGGACAAGAGAATGTAATGGTGATGACTGACGTGTTCAGTAAATTCACTGTGGCTGTGCCCACGAAGGACCAGCAGGCTGAGACCGTGGCCCGCGTTCTGGTAAATGAGTGGTTTTTCAGATTTGGGGTCCCTGGCCGGATTCATTCCGACCAGGGCCGCAACTTTGAATCTCAGTTAATACAGCAGTTGTGTAGTCTCTATCAGGTGAGTAAGTCTCGCAGCACACCCTATCACCCGGCCGGTAACGGTCAATGCGAGAGATTCAATCGAACCTTACACAATTTGCTGCGAACTTTGTCTCCTGAGAGAAAGAGAGATTGGGCATCCTGTTTACAGCAAGTTCTGTTTTGCTATAATACCACTCCGCATCAGGCCACGGGAGAGTCTCCATACTTCCTTATGTTTGGGCAGGAGCCCAGGTTGCCCATCGACTTTTTGCTCGGTAGAGTACAGGAACCAGTTGCAGGGAGAGTGCATCAGTGGGTTGAGGAGCACCAGGCACGTTTAAGGGTTGCTTTTGAGGGTGCACGAGATAGGCTGCAGGTGGCTGCAAACCGGCGCAAGGTTAAACATGATGAGCGGGTCAAGGAACTGCCGTTGCGTGAAGGTCAGTTGGTTTACCTGCGTGATCATGGGGTGCGGGGTCGTCATAAGATACATGATCTGTGGAGTTCAACTTTATATCGGGTTGTTAAGGCTCCACTGGTGGGGGGATCTGTGTATACGATAGCTCCAGAGCAAGATCAGGAGAAGGTACGTCATGTCCATCGTTCCTCTTTGAAACCCAGAGTCCGGGGAGGGCTGGCACTGGACCTCCCGAGGCTCAGGTTGAATCGCTAGTTGAGATTGCAAGCGAGACTGAGGAACCAATGGAAGGCGACCTGGCTTATGTGGTATCAGGAGTTCCCACAGTAGATCAGGGGGTTATGTTGAGTAGGTCTCCTCCGAGGCTGGTTGATGTTCCTGTTTCCGGTACGGTTGATTCAGCAGAGGTTAAGGTCAGTGATGGTGGCACGAGTCCTTTATCGGTACCTGGACCTACTGAAAGAAGTCCAGATGACCAGCCAGAGGTAACCCTACGTAGAACAAAACGAATTGGGGCAGGACTACATTCTAACGTGCATCACTCTGCCGCAAGCGGTAGGAAGGGAGGCAAGATCTAGTAGTCCCCTTTCATCAGCATCCAATTCCATTGGAGCCGTATTTAGACCTTGGTGTTAGATTTATCATCAGATGGTCCACTTGGTTGGCTCCTCGTCGGGACGACGACGACAAAAGGGGGGTAGATTGTAGCCGCTCTTAGTAATTGCCGCGGGCATAATGATGGGGTGGGTCTATTTTTTTGCACGACTTAGTGGACTATAAAAGCAGCACGGTAGCATCTTTGCAATATGCGTCCCATCGTCACGAGTGACGTCATCCATTTCCCGGTGTGTCATGGAAGTGTTTGCCTGGTAAGGAGCTGCAATGGTGGCTGTACTTCTACGCATTGATAGAGTAAAGTTTTCTTTCTTCATTTATCTGGCTCCTTTACCTGTAGTGTGGACTGAGGACTCCGGTGACACAATATAGCGACGTGCGTTGCAATTGGATATTTTAAAGCTCCGGGTGGAATATCGCAAATTCAAACCGGTAGGTTGTTTTTATTCTTACTCAGGTGGTAATGGGGTGGGTGAATTAATTTCTTTATCTTTCCGTGATATGACAGAGGGCGAGACGTTGCAGTGGGCTCTTTGGTTGCGGCTCTTTTCGGTGTACTGTTCCCTTGTCGCCGATCTCGCTGTTTGTATTTGGGCGGATGACGACGCTCGACGCCTACTGCACCTCACTCAGCAGGGTGCGACAGGTCGTCGGATCCCCTGCGCCTTGCCTGTGATCCGTGTTCGTGCGGTTGCAGTCGATTGTGCCGATCTTATGTGAGTTCCGAAGCTGGACACGTTAAACGCCTGCTGGGGTGGCCGCCTGGTGTGTCGCAGATTCGGCATCGTAACTCTCTCTCTCTCTCCTCGCTTACCATCCAGTGAAACGGTTTGACCATCCACCAGCCAATGTTCAGACGAAAGTTCGTTTGTGTTGAAGTGCTTTCTTCTAATTAATTTTTTTTCTATTTTTCTTTGTGATCTGTGAACGAGAGTGGTGGGAGATTAACCCTCGTGAACTTCTTTTTCTCCTTATGCCAGCCAAGTTGCTGTGAAGCTGTTGTTTAATATCCTGAGTTCTTGGCTTGGCTTTGAATCTTCTTTTGGTGTTGTGATCTGTTTTTTTTTTTGTATTCGTCAACACGTTTGTGTACTCATTTATTTTTTTTGGATTTGAGTTGTTTTGTTATCTGGTCAATATCTCACTGAACCATTTCAATTAATCAGGAAGGAACTTTTTTTTGATTCAGTTGTGAATTGACACCATTGTGAGGTTATTATTTATTTATTTTGGGTTTTGTGTATGTTTATGATTGCATGTCTCTTTCATCTGAGTACCAAGTTTTAAAAGAATTGTGTGTTTGACTGGTACTTCTGCTCTCTCTCCAGGGGTTCGGGGACCCAGATTCTTGCGTGTGTGTGGACGAGCCTTCCTCCCTGTTTGGTGGTGGTCGCTTCCACGTGCGGTGTTATACCTTCTTTTATGTATATTGCAGTGTGAGTGCACGTGTGGTTGCTGTGATTGCTGGAGGATAGGCGAGCGGTTCTCAGCCCTGGAGAAGGTGTAGCAGTGTGTGTGTGGTATTTTTTTTCTTTTGATCTATATGTTTGATGACTGCTACATGTTTAATGGCTGTTAATAAAATTATTTTTTTATTACACCTCTGTTTCTGATCCTGACTCTGCCGTAACTGAACCTGTGTGCTTTAATCCATGTTGAAAGGCGATTCCCTAGTAATGTTGCCTCTGGGGTGGCGTAGTCGAGCATTTTAGGTGTAAATTTGTGTTTCAATTTACATTTCCCCCGGTTAAACCTTAGAGCTGCCACATAAACAAGTTTGAGAAGGTGAAGGGAGTGCTTAAGGCAGACATAACATGTTTACAAGAGACCCATTGGACAGAAGAAATTATGGGAAATATAAAAAAATCGTGGGAAGATGATATTTTTGTTAACCATGGAAATCAAAAATCTTGTGGCGTGGCAATTTTGATAAAGAAAGAGTGTATAATGTACAGCAAATTTATAAAGATGGTAAAGGAAGATTGTTAGTAATAGATTTTACATTTCACAATGAGCTATTTAGGTTGATAAATATTTATGCATCTAATATAGAAACTGAAAGGAAAGAAGTCTTCAAAGAAATTAAGTCGTTATGTAAAGGGAAATTTATAGTAATGGGAGACTTCAATGTTTGGTGCACAAGGTTAGATGCATCTAGTAGTGCAAATTTTAAATCAGATGTGTCTAGGAAATATATAAATGAATGGATGATGAACGAAGATATAGTTGATGCTTGGAGAGAGGAGAATCCTTATAAAAGAGAGTTTTCTAGAAGGCAAATGGTTATGGGGAATTTGAAGCAAAGCCAAATAGATTTATGTTTAGTTAAAAGGGAAATGTTAGCACATGTGAAAAATGTAAAATATAAATTTATAGGAGTAAGTGATCATGCTGCTATGACAGTTAAGGTTGGTGTAAATATAGAAGAGAGAGGTGGGGGAGTGTGGTGTTTAAATGCATCTTTGCTAAAGGAAAAGGCGTATAAAGAAAACATCATGAAATGTATAAGGTATGAAATGGAAAACCCATTGTTTAATGAAAATGTGTGTGAATGGTGGGAAAAAATGAAAGCAATAATAAAAAAAGAAGTGTTAGATATTCAAAACAAAGGGATTTCATGAGGAGGAGTAAAGTGGAAGCAATGGAAAATGCATTGAAGAAGGAAGCAGATAAAATAGATAGGGATCCTAAGCATGGAAAAGAATGTTTTTTGAAGATAAAAGCAGAGATAGAGGAACATGAAAACGAAAAAAGCAAGGGTGCAATAGTAAGGAGTAGGGCTCAGTATGCTCTAGATGGAGAAAGGAGTACCAAGTTCTTTCTGAACTTAGAGAAAAAAAAGCAGAGGAAAAATCATATTTTTGAGTTGGAAAATGAAAAAGGGGAAAACGTAACTAATTATGTGGAGATATTAGGAGTGGTAGAGTCATTTTATAGAGATTTATTTAAGAAAGAAGGTGTAAAACAGGACTCTGTGGATGAGGTTTTAAATACTGTAAGGGCTAGGTTGAATGACGAGGATAAAAGTATGTGCGAAAGGGATATCAGGATTGAAGAAATAAAAGAAGCAATAGAGCAAACAAAACCAAATAAAAGCCCAGGAGCAGACGGTCTAACACAGGGACGTGCACAGGGGGGTTGCTCAGGTTGCCCGGGCAACTGCCCATATGCCCTCTCGACTCAGGTTGCCCTTCCGAGGAAAAAAAAAAAATCGTACAATGGATGCAGAATTTCACGGAGGCCTAGAGATAAAAAATCAAAAAAAAAAAAAATCGCAAAGACTCAATTACTTCCATACCATTCGGGCACCGAAAGTGAAAGTCAGTGAGGGAAGGGCAAACTGTAAACATGCACGCGACCATAGACTGCACGCGACCGGTGCATAAGGCCCCGCAAATTACCGCCTCAATCTCGTGTCGCGTTCCATTAATGTGTATACAACATCCATGACAAAATGAAGCGAAACTATCCTTCTGGTCACGAAAAGAGAAAGAAGAAAAAAACATGAGAGTGAATTGCGGGAACAACAATCAGGTAAACTTGTGTTCTCTCCTCTCTAAGTGACAGCAAAGTTTGATGTATTTCGGTCTTGCTATCCTAGCTGGGCAGGCAGAGCATCTCTTTGTGCCTGACAAATGTGAGAGTTACAAGATTTATTACGTTTGTTTCTGATAAATATGACAATGTGCAACGGTGTTTGTTTACTGCAGCTCGGAAAACATAACCGCGTCGCGTGTGTTGTGGTGCGTTCATATGCGCGTGCACGAAATGAAACTCGCATTTTTCAAGCAGAAATATGTGGAGACCAGACATACTGTACAATACATGCACGTGAATGATGGCAGTCCCAATCAAAGTACACATTATAAAGACACTGATTATCTAGTCTCAGTGTAGTTAAAAACTCCAAACAACTGCTCTAATTATGCAAGATAGAAAGCAATGTATTGCCAATTTGACATTGACTATTGATTTATATGCTATATTGAATTTTAAATGTTGATTAACTGGGCATACTGGTCAATATGGATGCACATCCCTCAGTAAATAACCATAAATCAAGAATTGCTTCAATATGCATAATAATAAAAAAAAATCATACTGATGCCAAAAATAATCACGCTGTAGGGAGAACCAAAGTTAATCCCAAAAGCCAAAGCTCAGGGTTATACTTTATTATTTTCTTCTTATTTATGTTTACGTTAATATTCACTTGTTATCTTAACATTCTATAAAAAATACTCTATTCAATAAATATTGTTTGTTTGAACCTCATTCTGTTATATATTGTTGTACTTATTCTTTGACTGTTGTGTTTAAAGGAGGGAGGATTGTATTGGGAGCGCTGAAGTGTCAGGTGTGACTGTGTGGCAATGGCAAATGGTTTACATAGCTCATGGCATCTCAGATCAGGTAGAAGGGCCCCTTAGCAGAATGTTGCTTAGGGCCCCACGGGAGGTCAGGATCGGCACTGGGTTTAGCAGTAGATTCTGTTCCCTACTGTAATTAATGTTCCCTTTTCGCAATCATAGTCATGCGTAGTTGCCTGTAGCCTACCATCAGAACTGAAAAGGGGGGTGCCCTTTTTTCAGGTCAGAGCAACTGCCCCTCAAAATTCCTGTGCACGTCCCTGGTCTAACACATGAATTTTATAAGACTTTTGTTGAAATTATAGCACCAATATTGTGGAAGCTGTATATGAGTATGGAAGAGAGAGGGGAAATGCCAGAATCAATGGGTCTAGGAGTAATCACCATCTTGTACAAAAATAAAGGGAGTCCACTTAAGTTGGAAAATTATAGACCGTTGAGTCTCTTAAACACAGACTATAAAATTTTAACAAAAGTATTAGCTAATAGGATTAAAAATGTAGTAGGGACAATAATATCACCAAATCAAGCATACAGCATAATGGGAAGAGATATCACAGACACAATTAGTACTATAAGAGATGTAGTAGAAAGCATGGGAAAGGATGGGGAAGGGGTCTGATTTTATCGATGGATTTAAATAAGGCGTTTGATAGGGTAGAGCATAGTTTCATGGAGCAAACAATGAGAAGATTTGGATTTGGGGAGAGGATTCTAAGGTGGATAAAGTTAGTGTATGATAATGCGAAGAGTTGTGTGAAAATTAATGGGGTGTTGACTGATCCATTTCCATTAGAGAGGTCAGTGAGGCAAGGATGTCCACTGTCGGCATTGTTATACACGATAACAGCAGAGCCTTTGGCAACACTAATTAAAGGAGATAAAGCGATTAGAGGAATTCAAATACCATATGGGGGAATGAGCATAATTCATCAGTATGCAGATGATACCACATTTACAGTCAAGGACATAGAGAGTATAAATAGAATAAGGGGACATATGGGAACATACGGAAAAGCGTCAAAAATAAATGTAGATAAATCTGAATTAATGAGTATAGGAGGCGTGGAAATAAAAGGGTCAGATACTCCCTTTAAAATAGCGAAAGAGTATTTGAAGATTCTAGGTGTGAACATAGGAGTAAATGTAAAAGAAGCAAGAATGCTACGTGGACGGGGACTATTAAATAAAATTAAACAAGTTTTACAATTTTGGAGGTTAAGGGAGTTAAGATTAAGAGGCAAAGTAGTGGTAGCTAATTCATTATTGCTTACCAAATGTAACTATGTGCTGGGGGTAATAGATCTACCAGACTGGGTGTTGAATGGAATTAAAGAGACAGTGAATATTTTTTTTGTGGGGAGGTAAAGGAGTGAAAATATCAGCAAAAACACTAGCAGCAGATTATAAGGAGGGAGGCTTGAAGCTGATTGATTTAGAAGTTAAAAGAAAGGCAATAAGAGTGAAAACGATAAAAAAATATCTACATGATAAAGTAGAGTATGGATGGAAGGGTTATCTGAGAAATTATTTTAGATAAAAGTGGAGGATGTGATGAGGAGGGATTGGTCATGGTCTTAAAAAAACAATGATTAAAAAAGGTGCCATTTTTTTATCAGGAAGTCTTTAGTGCATGGTCTGAGTTTGTACTGAATGTGGAATATGAATGTGAGAATATAAATCATGTGCTTCATCAGCCAATATTCTTGAATACCAAAGTAAGGCTAGGAGGGAAAATGCTGTACAATAGATTGTTCATGAGAGCGGGTATTAGAAAAGTCAAAGATATGGCATATGAATATGTGAAGGGGTTCTTACCAAATAGGGCAATATATGACTGTGTGGTGGGATGGGATGATGAGATTGAAAAAGCAAAAGTGGACCGCGAGTGTGAAAATATTAAAATAAGCCTGCCTAAGAGCTGGGTGGAAAGGATAGAGAGAGAGCTGTTAAAGTGGGAATGTGGGGAATTCCAGAAATGTATATTATGGAAAATGATAATAAGAGGTATTTGTCTGACATAAATGTGAAAATGATATATAAGACGTTGCTGAAAAAGGAAATCAAAATGCCTGCATCAGAAGCTGTATGGACAAAATTATTCCTAGATTTGAATGTGAAGACAATTTGGAAGAACTTAAGGGTGAAATATAATGGACTGGATTGTGAGAACCTGGACTTTAAGCTCAGACATAATAGGATATACACAAAGGTGGTAATGCATCAAATAAACAAAAATGTGAAAAGAGAATGTGATTTATGTGGGACAGAGCCAGAGACTTTAATGCATATATTCTTTGAATGTAAAGAGCTTCAAGTGTTCCATGAAAATTTGAAAAAATGGTCAAGGATGGAATTGGAAAAGATGTAACAGGGAATGAATGGAAAAACTGTTTTTATTCGGTGAATGTATGAATCATAAAGACAAGAGGGTTAATTTCTGGAATTTTGTGTTGAGTCATGCAAGATATGCAATATGGGTGAGAAGGAACTTGGCATATTTTGAGGGGAAGAAAGTGGATGTAATTGAGATGTTTACAACGGTTGTAAGAAAGAATGTGTATCTAATGTGGCAATATTTGAGCAAAGAGGAATTTGAAAAGGCATTTGTGGATGACGAATGTGGGCTTATAAGGATAGATAAAAAAGAAGGGTTAAGTTTTAATTTTTTTTTAAAAGAGTCAATGAGTTGGAATAATGGTTGAAAATTTTATTTGGAATATTCTGGTGGACAAAGATTGAAGAAAGTTTTTTTTTTTCCCCTGTATGGTTCATTGATATGTGAGATGAATTAGTGTTGGGGTTATAATGATTGGAACCATAATTTCTTAATTGTTATGTAAAATTTTTGTTGCTTTTTGATAATAAAAAAAAGAAAAAAAGAAAAAGAACGCCCAAACTCGTCTGATCTCGAAAGCTAAGCAGGGTCGGGCCTGGTTAGTGCTTGGATGGGAGACCGCCTGGAATACCAGGTGCTGTAAGCTTTATTGTTAAAAAAAAAGAGTCAATGAAATGTTTCAAAAATCCAAAATTGTCTCTTTTTTCCCTCAAAATGCCTGAAAAAGTCTGTTTCTTCAGAAAGCCTGAAAGAGTCTCTTATTTTTTTTCTTCAAATAGCCCAATTTTGGCAGCAGATTTCGCTTACGGCCATACCACCTTGAGAACGCCTTAGTGGTACATTCCAGGAAGTGAGTTGGCCATAGTGGGGCGGAAGAGGTTCACCCAAAAGTTTGTGTTTAGTTTTGTGGGGTTTTTTTGTATGTTGAATAAGTGTTTTTGTTTAATTTTTTCGTTTTAGTTTTTGTATTTGTCCTCCCAACAGCTTAGCTGATTGGGAGGGATCGAAAATTTCTTGTTATTTTGGAGAAATGGACAGACAAACGGCAATGGATAAGGACTTGGCACGAGAAACAGAAAAAGAAAATGGACTGGACAAAGGACAACGAGAAAATGATTACCCTGAAAAGAGAAACAGAAGAACCTACATTAAAGAGGCAATGATTGTGATTGATTTGATGGAGGTACAGGACGGAAAGGCGGAGGATATTATAAAAGCATTGATGGAGAAGATGGATGTGACGAACATACTAGCGATAAGACCAAATATGATGAAGGAATATGAAATTACATTTGAGAAAGAGGAAGATATTGAGAAGCTGGGTGATGGACTGATGATTAAAGGAAAGATGTGTGAAATTAAAAAATTGAATAATAAGTTACCTTTAAAAGTAGTGTTTGCTCGTTACTACTTTAAAAAGTAATCCGTTACTTTGCTTAGTTACCCCCTTTGGAAAGTAACTTTTTACATTACTCGTTACTTTTATGTTGCTTGAGTTTGGGCAGAACCCAATATCTGTTCCTAAATCTGTAGGCCTACATACAATTCTACTATGAACTCTACTTATTGAAAAACTAGAAAAAAAAACTAGAAAAAGAGATTGAGATAGAAATATATATTTTTATTTAAATAACATTTGAAAAACCTGTATAAACTGAACACTAGAGAACAATATCAACTATTGAACGGTGGTGACGCGTTCATGAAAAATGTCACCAAGAACCAGCAAAAGTAATGGTTATGAATATGTCAGTTGAAATGTGTCCTTGCTATATTTGACAAAGAAAAGACTTATTTATTAATAAACAATGCCTGCTGCAAAGATAAAGTTGACGATGCTGACTCGCAATCTTTGCAGTAGTGAACGTGCCAGAGAGAATTGCCCTTTTCATCAGAAAGAATCAGAAAGAGCTTTATTGCCAAGTGTGCTTGCACACAAGGAATTTGTGTAATCATACGGATTACATGAGCAGAGAGTAGGCTAGTCTGTTTTCTTTCGTTTTGAATAGTTTTGTTTTAAAGTACACATTTCAAGCTTTCTATACATTTCTCAGATCTTTGAGGCAACTAGCTTATACGCTGAGTTTAAGCTCCTGCCTGCTAGATTTACAACTTATTTATTAAATCCAGACAATTGGTTGATGAAACATTGTTTAAAATTAAGATACAATTAATACAAAAACGAAATTCACTTTAAAGAAAAGCTTTCTACAAAAACAAACTTAACTTAATCAAAATCATGTCTGCCCACTCCATTTGTCTCTTTGATTGCGCATCTTATGATCTTACTCATGCTTGAATATGAAACTAAATCGTTTTCTTTAATGACTAGGCTACAACACGTAGGCCTATACAGTACAGAGAAATGTACGTCTTACTGTAAGCATGTGGGGGAGAGGTACGATTTTGAGCAATCATCAAATATTATTTTGCTTGATATGCCAATCCTTAATATTTGGTCTTTTAAATGCCTGATTGAGCGAGGTCTCTGTGAAAGTTTTAAAGCATTCTTTTGGTGCCGCTTTCAGAGCGGTTACGTCCATAAAGTTGTTGTTTTTTTCCTCATAAATGCGAACAAGAAAAAATACAACAAAATGAATATTTTGTGTTCTGTGGAGAGCCAACCCTTCTTCATCCGGTGGGTAGTATTACTTTCGGTTTGCGCAGTGTAATTCACCGAATTGATTGCTCTGCTACTCTAGGGCTGGGTATTCGAGTGATACTCCAAAATGTTCGATACCAATATTATGTAACTTTTATCAATATAATATTAACTACATTTTTATTTTATTTTTCAGTTGTTGACTTTCACACTCATATTTTGAGTATGTAAAAAAGCACCAATGCTAAAGTTTTCTTTACTTCAATGAGCTCATTCATTGAAATGCATTACATTATCACCCTGATAATAACAGATCATCATTCAAATTGTAATTTAGAAACATGAATTTCTGTAAAGTTGCTTTGAAACGATATGTATTGTGAAAAATGCTATACAATTAAATGTGAATTAAATTAAATATAGGCTACTGGGGCGAGATGCCTCGCGCACAGCACACGTGAAGCTTGCCGCAAAGCACTGGCAACAGAAGCCTAATGATTATGTGTCTGTAAACAACAGCAAGAAAATATATTTTTAATCGTTTATTAATGAACAAGTGTTTAATAAGTCTGCTGGCAGCAAATATGATTATGGCGATGCTGGCTCGTCATTCCTGCAGCAGTGAATGCGCGTACCTAACGTTATATGGATCAGGGTAATCAAACTATTCATTTCTAATTGTTTTGTTTAAAAGTACACATATTTTGACCGTTTATAGACCTATTTCTCATGTCTATGAGGCAAGTATCCTATATGCTGAGTGTCGGTTCATCTGTGACGCGCTCCAGTTCCTGCAGTGGAAGACGGACTTTGTATTCTCAACAAGTGTCTGTGCGCTTATCAGATTTACCGTGTTACTGGTCTTGGCGGCAATTATCCTGTCGAAAATATTGCATTGCGTGCTTCTGGTATTCGAGTCTGGCACACAGGTACACTTTGGATCATTTCCACATATTTTCTATCCATCTGAGTTGGGACGCTTACAGCACGGAGCACGCACACTCACGCGCGACGAGCTGTCTCGGAGCAGCCGCGTAAACTAGTTTTCCGCCACAGCCTATCATGCTGCGTGCTTATTTTTTCCACTGACGTTGACTAGATTAACCACTTAGGTACCGAAATTTGGTTTCGAAAACAAGACCTGTTTCAATACTCTGTAGTACCGAGGCAATTTGGTCGGTACCTAAAAAGTACCCGAACTTCGGTATCCAGCCCTACTGCTACCAGCCTCTGTCACGTACCGTGTGGATCTTGTGACTATTGCAAGCGCGCAGCTGAGGAGACAGTGTCGCTGTCAAATCTGTCCCTGGGAAAAGTAACGTTGTGCGGAATTGAAAAAGGAACTACATTTCATTACCAAATTTTCAGTAGTAACGCGTTACACTACTTTTTACCCCGAAAAAGTAGTTGCGTTACAGTAACGCGTTACACACAATACTGCTGGCTAGTAACTTTTTTTTAAAGCTGGGTCTGCAACATTGACAGCGCTGTGTTGGACAGATTTGTGTTCCATTAGTGAGAGAGAGCGAGAGGTACGGATGAGTGAGAGGTAGTGTGGCGCGAATGCGCTACGGCGCTCTGCAATCAAATACGATTTTAAATAGGCTTAGTAAAAAAATCGTATTCGGTGGTGGAAAACGCCAGCTTTAGGCGCATGGTGAACGCGATGGAGCCCCGCTATTCTATTCCAACCCGCGAACACCTCACCAAGGTTTGCATTCCCAGGCTCTGCTCAGACAAGGGCACACATCACAGCCTCCCTGGCCAGTGCGGAGAGAGTTGCCCTGAGGTAGAGACCTGCGCGGACGGATTTGTCCATCCCGGTCCCCGCAAGATTTTGTCCCACTCCTGCCCGCAACAATCAGTTTCGTCCCCGCTGCCGCCCGCAAAATTCGCGGGTAAACGTACAAGTAGTGTTTTTTTTTATTTATGCATTGCATATTCTTCCTGCTACTCTGTTATTTTTTTCACTTGCTCCCTTGTTTTTGACTTGTTGAATATAAATAAAATAAAAAATAAACGGAAAATAAACAAATGATTTGTTTTATTTGCGTTTAATTCAATGGATGAACTTAGAACATAGAAATACAGTAAAAAAGAAAGTAAGGAATGTAAATAAAATATGCCATAATAATTATATTATAGCCTTATAAATTATATAATAATAAACCTGGATTTATTTCATGTTCAAACAGAAAAGTATAGCCATATAGGGCCTAATACTGCTTAAGAACACCACCTTTGCTTTAAGCAATTCCTTCAAAACATTAAACAAAAACGATCCTTATTCCTCAGTAACAAAATATACCAATTTTAAATATTTAGCTAAATAAATAAAAATAAACTGAATTAACTAACTAAAAAAAATAAAATAAAAAAAACTGTCACGACGTAGGCTACTTAATGTGCCCATGCAGGAATAGCATGTCGTTCACTGATGAGGGCTTACAGGGATTAATACGTCTCTGCTCCAGTATGCGACCGCAAATACTGAAAGCCCTCTCCGATGGTGCGCTGGAAGCTGGAATGCAAAGTACATGCCGTGTTACTTTGCTTAATCTCGGAAATTCTTGACATTCGTCTTTTCCACCACTGGAGGGACATCATTCGGGTCTGTGTGCTTCTAATCCATCCAACTTGATCTTTAAATATCTCGCTTTTTCTGAATCGGAATGACACGTCGCTGTCCCATGGTATCATCAGCATCCTCCCATTCCACAAAGTCTTGAAAAGTCCTTTTGGCTGGCAGCAGGTTGTAGGTTTTCCTCGGTGTTATCCTTCTCAAACCCCAACTCATCAACTAGCACTTTATTTCTACTGCCTGCTTTAGTTTAGATATAGTATAGTTAGGTGTTAGATGCCTTTATTAATCCCCACAGGGGAAATTCAATGTCCATCAGCATTTAGTGTGTGTTGATTACCAACAAACATTCTCACTACTATACACACATTAAAAAGCACAAATAATAACAGTTAATAAAAGAGTTAATAGAAGAGTCACAACAAACTACTACTATAATTAGTAGTAGAATAGTAATGCACTTCAAGCAGATCCATTGTGTAGCCTTATGGCGGCCGGAACAAATGACCTCCTGAACCGCTCAGTCCTGCAGCTCATGGAGAGGAGTCGGTCACTGCGGCTGCTTTGTTGGGCAGCCACAGTGTCATGTAGTGGATGGCTCCTGTTACTGAGGATGGATTTCAGTCATTCTCCTCATTCTTTTCTCCACCAACTCGCCTACAGAGTCAATCCTCCTCCCCAACACTGGCACACACTTTCTGACACGCACACGCTTTCACCCTGAGCTCTCGCGCTGCATCCACAGAAGGGTTTTCGCAACGTGCGCGGGATGCGGGTGAATAAATTCCATTACATTTTCCTTGGGGTCGCAGTTGAAGGACTTTGTCGTGTGAGCACGTCATCAGACACATTTTCTACCACAATCAGACACTAAACGCAAGACGCACTCGCTGGCTCAGCACAACACAGAGCTTTCCGGACTTGCTGCCGAGCAGCAGTTGGCGCACGCTGCATGAGACTGTAGAGACAGCCGTAGAGACTGACTCAGTTTCACTTGCAGGCGGAATGTTTGAAGTAGGTGACAAGTTTTTTCAGGTCTTTCAGCAGGTGGTCAACTTCAGGTGTTTTGTCCGTCACAGCAGACGAGAATGCATGTGAAAGAATGGTGTTGAGTATGTGAGCGCTACAGTTCAGTCTTGTGAAGCCGCGAAGAGCCTCGACCATGTTCGCTCCTCTGTCAGTGACAGACAAGTTTCTTTGCCTGTGAACTATCTATTCCAAATACTCTCAGAGTTTGAAATAAGAAAGCTTGAATATTGTCGCCAATTTTTGAAGTGCCTGCATCAGACCGGGGTTGCAAAGAGCACCCTTGACACCAAGTCGTAATTTGCCTCTATGTAATGTATTGTGGCTGACAGAAAGGAGGTTTTCCGATAGTTTTCGAGTCCAGATGTCAGTAGTCACTGCGCAACCATATTTCCCAATAGTGTCAGTCATGTCATCGACAACAGCTCTCCTTTGTGTTTGTGCCCTTTCACTCAGATTTCACGACAATGTCGTTGGATGAGGCAACATTTCTTTCACATTCGAACTTTCCAATCTTGGCTGCTGTGTCAACGAGGTGCTGCTCTAGTTTAATAAAACCCTGGCCAGAGACGTGTCACAAGGTCTTAGGTCAGCACAAAGTCAACACATTTTTCTGTTGTTACAGCTTTTAGTGCACTTGACACTTTCTGACTGACTTGCTGTAAACGCCAGAGAAGTTTGGCCTTTCAAAACGGTGCACACATGACGCTTCAGACCTGAAGTTCCAGACTTGTGCCCGCTGTATGCGAGTATTTTGCTGCATTTGTCACAGCTTCGCAAAAGGAAGGTGCTTTCCATCGCTGTCACATACTACTGAAAAACGTTTCCAAATATCAGATTTTCCTTTGTTTCGTTTTGTAGTTTTGCATGTTCCTTTCTTTAATAACAAACTAATATCTGCAGCACTAAACTATCCACCCGAGTCATGTGGTGCAGACATTTTGCCTCTGTGTGGTAGGCTTGGCTGTTCTGCGCCTATGAACCACGCGAGATTTAGCATCCGACCTTGCACCTGTAAATCGTTTTTATTCTAGTTATCCTTGTTGCTTGTGCATTAGATATTAGATATTTTATTTTGTTTTTATATTTCCTGCGAATAATTTTATTTTCCCGCAACCCGCACACAATAATATCTTGCCGCCCGCATTCACCTCGGTTGCGCTGGGTCCCACGGGTCTGCAGGTCTCAACCCTGAGGTGCGACGGCTGGATCTCGCGCACAACTGAAGCATGTCTCACATGTTCAGTGTGAAGCTAAAAAAGCTGTCAAAGAAACTGTTAGGAACAGGCCACTTGCTGCACTTTTCAACTCTCCATTGTTAATTGCAATACTGCACTTTGTAGCTTACAAGCCTTTGAAAAGTAAATAGTTTGCACTGTTTTAATAAATGGAACTCATTTTCTCAACACATTTGATTCATTTTGTCCAGCATTTGCAAGCTGTAGACTCTCTGTCCAGTCAGAGACATATATTGTGTAATTGATGTTTTCAGTTCAATTAATTCAATTCAAGTAAATGGAAAACCCGGGCGGCTGCAGGCGTTTCCCAGACCTCGGCCCCACAGCGGCTCCCGGACCCAGGCTTCATGGTGGCTCTGGACCCAGAGGTTATTATTATCATTAAGAATATTAATTTCATCAAGCTTTTCTATGAGTTCTTTCATACAGCAGACTCTGTATGCTTGTTTCAGTTCATCCTGTGATAGGATTCAACTTCTGCTGTTCAAATTATTCACTTGTGTTTGTTTCAATTTAATTTTCAGATGCAGGAAGGGGAAGAAAAGGAATGAAAATAAAATAAAAATAATTTAAAAAAAAATCTGTTTTTAATCTTTTTTTCTTCATAATTTGTGCTTTAAAGCACCAAATGATGGTAGAAAAAAATATAGCTGCAAGCAGCCATTACCGGGGCCAAGTGGCCCTATGCATTTTTCTTAAATCAGGTTTTATTCCGGCATCACTGTAAACCCCAACAAGTTAAGCTAACTCATTTCATTTGAGGAAACTTCCACCCGGACCTCCACACGCGCCCAGGTAATGTTCACACATCGAGTGAGGAACTCTCTCTCAACAGCTACTGTTTCTGCGAGTTTACTACTGTAACCTGTTGACAAGGGTCGTGAACTTTGGGTCTACCATTGGGGGGTTAAACTCGCGCCATATTTATTAATTTACTTATTTATTGAATAATTTTCTTTTGTAAATGGTAATTTGCCGTTCCTGTATTAGAAATACATTGTGATACTTTTATTCCCCACTTCTGAGGTAGGAAAGGGTTCCGAGCCCCACCTGTCCCTAATCAACCCAACAAAATGTTAAGAAACTAACTTAGGCTTTAAGTTTAACTGTTAAAATGTATTTTATTAACATCACATTGTAAAAACTTAACATCCAATAACAGCATTAAAAACTTTCAAATAGAGAAAAAAGAAAGTGCCATTATATTATCACTTTGCATGAAATACGACTCAAAAGTAAATAGAAAAATTGTGTTTGCATTTAGCCTCTAATAACATAAAATTCAGAAACTGAGAAAATACAAGTGTGGACTAACGCTAGTTGTTCTATTCATTTTATCACTTTGCAAACTCCATGCAAAAAGAACAAAAAATAAAATAATTATAATATCCAATTGAGCAGAAGCCAAACATTTGGCAAATTCCTAAATAATGTACGTATAAGATAGCCTACCTAAAATACGTTGCGCATAGCCTACAGCAAAGGTGTTTTAACAACAAAACACATCCACTTGCACATATTTGACAATCGGAATATCAAATCCTAATATAGCTAGCAAATTGTGAAATTCTGAATAAAAAAAATAAAATAAAAGCCGATCATCAGTCATTCAGCTGTTGTGGCTGCGGTGTGACAAGCAATGAAGGACGCCGTCTCCATGGGAACCATAAAATGATACTACGAATCAATAACGGTCGCCTTGAAAAACTTTTAAACTTGCGTGTGAAAGGTTAAGTAAGGCTTACATTTAAATGTGTCTTTGTTTTGTTTTGAATGTATGGTCAATAAATGAAGGAATAAAGAGATGGGCACAAAACCTGTTTGTCGTGCCCCACTCGTCTCTATTGCCCAACAGTAGCCTGCGCCCACGTGCCACACTTTGAGAAACAGCTAAGCTTAGCAATGGGGTACTTCCGTTTGGTCAGGATTTTTCCTTTTTGGAGCCGACTAGTGATGTGACATCTGAAGCGAGGCTCCGGAGCTTGTGTCAAGCAAAAAGGGCGTTCCAGATGAAGCCCCGATTCGAGGCTTGTGTCGTTTCCGCTGAAAATCACGTGACGATGACAAACGAGGCCTCGGTTTGTGTTGAATACGTCATTGCTTCATTCTGAGTATCGCTTCCGGATAAAAGTGGTTCGAAACCTCGCGCCTCTCGTGGGTTTTGCAGTAGGCGTTTGCATTGGTGTTGAAGTGTTGGTTGTACGAAGTAGTGAGTAGCGAGTTGTAGCGAGTTTGTAGTAGCATAGTTATCATTATATATCATAGCCTGTATTATATATTATATTACATTATACTTAGTTTAGTAGATTATTAGATTATTAGAGTAAAGTATACATAGTTCAGTAGATTATTAGAGTAAATTAGCCTATATCTAGTTGTAGTTGCTATATATATATACATATATTGGTAGTAGTGTTATCTATATATATATATATATATATATATATATATATATATATATATATATATATATATATATATATATATATATATACACACATATATATATATATATATATATATATATATATATATATATATATATATATGTGTGAAGGGCATTGAATATTAGGCATGCGATATGCATTGCACATGCATTGAATTTAATTGTCAAGAAGTCTTTCGATGATGTGCCAGGCTTAAATGAGCTTCGCACCAAATGTAGGAAGCTTGTAACCTACTTCAGGACCAGCACAACAGGAAAAGAAAGACTGGCCCAAGTGCAGGTGCAGATGGGGAGGCCTGCTCTGAAAATGATTATTGAGGTGGACACTAGATGGAACAGCACTTACAGCTCTATGACCTGAGAAAGCCAGTGGGGGGCAGCCTCTTTGAGGACAGATGTAAGCCCTCCTACTTCATTGGAGTATGAAACAATGAAGGATGCTCTGGACCTACTGGCCCCATTCCACCAGGCCACAGTAGAGCTTTCTGCAGAAAAAAAAGAGTGTCTGCTTCAAAGGTTATTCCCCTAATGAAGATGCTGAACCACACAATAGTAAGAAAATCCGAGGGCTTAACATCAAATATGGCAAGGCAGCTGGCTGACAACCTTGTCCGTCGCGTCAGAGAGCATGCGTTACAAATGGAATCCATTAGTGTGATGACGATGCCTACATTGCTGGACCCTAGGTTCAAAAAACTATGGTTCCTAAGTCCTGGGAAGCTCCAAGAAGCCATTACAAGACTAAAGTCAGAATGTGCCAATGTTATCAGAAATTCTGAAACAACACCCCCAGCTCAAGTACCTGCCTCACAAGCTGGGCTATCTACAACCTGTGGTAAGTAGTCTATGTCTTATGTGAATTTTCACATTTGTAATGTCATGTAATGTGAACCATTGAGAAGTGAGTGTTTTCCCTTGTATAATTATAGGTGACCTTTGGCATCTACTGGACAGCACAGTGGATAACAGCAGACGAGAGCTCCAGTGTGACCGCAGATGCTACTATTGAGGTGGACCGTTATTTGTCAGAGACAAATCTGGCAAGGACTGAGGATCCGCTGGGTTATTGGAACAAACAGAAGCTCCAACATCCCAATTTATATAAGCTGGCACTTACGTTCTTATGTTGTCCGGCATCATCGGTGCCCTGTGAAAGGGTGTTTTCTAAGGCTGGAGAGGTGGTTTCCAAAAAGAAAAACCGCCTCAATCCAAATACTGTAAAAAAAACTTTTGTTTTTAAATAAAAATCAGTAAAAATGTTCCCATCCCTGTTGCAGTTTGCTGTTCCACTCCCAGTTCCATAAGCACTACATAATTGCCCTCCCAGTTCCATAAGCACTACACAATTGCCCTCCCAGTTCCATAAGCACTACACAATTGTACTCCCAGTTCCATAATCACTACACTATTGCACTCAGTCAGCACTGCACTCAGTGATTTCTTTACACTCATTTGGGGCATTCACTGTCATCACTAACCCAAAGAACTACTGAATACAAAGTTATGTGTGTGTGAGTTGTGTGTGCATAGGTAAACACAAGCAGTGTAAAAAACTTTATTTAATACACAGGCAATAGAAAAAAGGTGTGCCCACACCATGACAATTTGGTTGCTCAGGATGAATAGATTTGTGTGCGATACATTGCTTTGCACAGCAGGTGTCACTAGGGAGCACACTGTTTCATGAGGCTTCAGGTAAACGAACCTTTTGGTGAACCAATGGGCTGGAAAGCCTCAGTGGTTCAGGAAGCCTCATTTGGCCATCACTAGAGCCGACCAACAATTAAAAAAATCGTTGTCTGGCTGCCTTTCAATGTCCTTTCCATCTTTCTATACGTTAGCATGCACCGTCAGCTATTTCCTCAAACCAATCATCCCAGCGACTGCGCAACATAGTAAACAAACTTGGTAGAGAAAGCGGGTTGGGTAATACCAAGTCGGTGCGGTGGGCAGAGGGTACATTACAGATTATTTAAAATATGATACTATCTTTCTTGCTTGCAAATGTATTTAATATTAATTCAGAATATTTCGTATTTATTCTAATCTGAATGATGTGATCAGGGCCGGATTAACATAAGGGCTAGGCGGGGCTGAAGCCCCAGGCCCGCGGATTAGGGGCCCGTGATTGGCTGGAGAAAATGAGATTGTCAAATCATAGGTGGTTGATTTGTGTATAATAAAACAACAAGAAGTTATTGGAAAATGTGCCTGACTGTCATAATTCACCGCTGAATCAAAATAACTCTACAATTTGCGCCAGAAAAGGGATGCAAAAATTTCTTAAACTAACGAAATACTTTGGTTCACTTTCCTCCGTGTCCGTGGAAGAGTGCAGCGACAGCAGCCCGTTATCTTCACGCTCCTGCGTCGTCACCGATCGCGTGCACGTCTGAGGTAAGCAAGAGAAGCAGCAGAAGTTAATGAGTTAAGCACTATTTGGATGGTAATTGTTTCTCGTGGAGTCGTGTTCAAATGTTTATAGGGGCTAGTCGTCGATGATTTATTGCAGCCTGAATCCAGAATGTCAGTGTTTTTTCTTCCCACCACTCACTCGTGGTGAAAAACACCGGCCGAATTACTGTTTTTTTTTTGTTTGTTTTTTGACGAACATCAAGGTCTAATATCCAAGGCCATTAAGTTAACATTTAGAGTTACGTTTTAGTTTATCGTCACTTCGCCGATGAAAATCCCAAAATGAAACCACAGCAGAAATAATCTCTGAAACTGATAGTGAGAGATTCGTTACTGAATCCGCGTTTTGAACGAATGGTTTCCTTTTAAATGACTCCTCGTTTGCTTCGTCGATGAATCAAACAGCTGTTTGAACAAATCGGTTGAATGAATGACTCGCTTATTAAGACAGAATTGGCACCACCTACTGTTAGTTTTGGTTTCATAAAGTAGCTACCCTTCAATGAAAAAGTAGATATCATTTTATATTTAATTATTAAATAAAATAACAATCATATAATTTATGTAATTGTAAATGCAGTGTAAATGTATTAATATTTTTTTACAGATTCAAAATTATCTTTCATTAAATCTCAATTGCGGTCAATAATGGTACAAAAAAGACTGAACCATCTAAGCACGGATGTCCCTTGAATGCAACATTGTACTCTGCTAAAGCTAGAAAAAAAGGACTATTTAACTGTAAGACAGAAAAGGAAATGTAAAAGGAAAGTTCATCCAAAAAAAAAAAATTCTGTCACCCACAATGTTGTTCAAAACTGAAAGAATTTTCTTCTTATGCTGAACAGAAAAGTAGATATTTTATATAGTGTTAGTAACCAGACAGTTTATGGTAGTCATTGACTTAAAATATTTTTTTTTCTTATGTAAGTCAATGGGTGACATCAACTGTCTGGTTACCAACATTCTTTAAAATATCTTCTTTTGTGTTCAGCAGAAGAAATAACAATAAAAAAATAAAAATATATATTTATTGTGGTAAAAGACTGTGGAGTGGCAATCAGATGAAAGGGGGCCCTTGGTGTTGCTATAGCCCCAGGGCCCAAAGTCCTCTTAATCCGGGCCTGGATGTGATGATATTGAGGGGGTTATATTAGCTGGGTCTGATTTTTGAGGGGGTCATAACCCCCTAACCCCCGCAAATTACACCCATGCCTGTTGATCATCAGTACAGTGAAACTGGAGCACTACACCATCGGTGTATGAATGTGAGGCAAAATTGTAAAGCGCTTTGGTGGCCATTGGGTCTATGAAAGCGCTATATAAATGCAGTCCATTTACTATTTACCATTTACTAGTGTTGAGGCTCTCGACTGCATTGTCCAGTCACTCGGGTTTGCTTGTGTTGGTGTGACAGGTTTAGCCTCATTGTGCAGAGTGTATATTTTAACTGTAGAAGATAAATCTATATAAATATATGAAATGTACAGCAGTATTTTTCAACTGGTGGATCATGGAGTGTGCAGTCTCAGAAACTACAACAAATGTTTGTTTTTCACAACAAGCGTAATGGTCCAGTTGCTCGCGGCAGCCATGTCGGACAGACACTTCAGGTTTCACTTTACACCGTATTTGTGGAGAAGCTTTATATGGGTTTTGTTCATGCTGTGCACAAAAAATTAATATTATATTCTCCTCCATCTTTATCCCTGTTAGGTTCACAGGTCCGGGTCAGACAGGAGTTACCAGAGGGATCCGAATGCAACAATCTTAGCTTAATGCATTTTCATTTTGCAAATAGAATAAAAAAAATTAAAAAAACATGAGCGAAAAGCTTAAAAACATTTTTGTAAAATACTAGATCCAAATGGGATTCAGAAAGATGATCAAAACACAGCTGGAGTAGATCAGAGTCCATCCCTGGGCCGACACTTTCTGAAACATTAGGCAGTTTTGTGTAAGATGTGTATAGCACTCCTACCGTATAAAGCAAAAACACACACGTCTGGAAAACTCAGTGTTGGAAAAGTATTTTAGGCGAAAGTGTTCTCACGAACAACGGAAAAATCTGTTCTATGGGTAAAAAGTTCAAATACAATAACTTGAAAAAGGGACATTTCATTTTTTGTGCAAAATTTTGTTGTTTTAAACCTGCATGAGGAATGTTGATTGTACGCTTGGAGTCTTTTTGAAAATATAAATTAAACAAATCTAAGAGACACTTTAATGCAACTCTGCAAACTGGCAGCTTTAAAGTTTGCGTTCCCAGACCCACATTCAGCCTCAGCTTTAATCGGAGATCAGAACTAATTTCTCTTATTCTGGAGATGATTGGTTTTATTCTACAGAAAGAAAAAGGTAAACCTTTGTATCATAAGAACACAATATATACCATTTTTATTAATATGTCCTTGTGTTCACTTCAAACGAACTCTGATCCTTCAGGAACACTGCCAAGATGCTGAAGAAACCTTTGTTATTAAATCACAGCTAAAAAAGGCTGTGCTGCTTCATGGAGTGTGGAAACTGCCATACAGCTTCAGCTTTCAGGAATCACTGATTAACTAACATCTTTGAAACATTATAAATGCTGAAAAACATCCATTTCTCTTCTGTGTCTTGAATAATCTGAGGCCAAACTTTCCTTCATGTGGATTGTTAGCTGGACAAAAACTCATGAGCAAATGGGTAAGAGGCTCAAAATATTGTTTTGTCAAAAGTTTCTCCCATAATGAGCAAAACAGAGACCCAAACTGGTTTTAAAAAGGCAAACGGCCCAGAAGAGACTGGAGCTGACAGGAGGAAACATTATATTACCATACCGCAGGAGGAAAATGACAGAGATAGAGAGCAATCTGAGTGTCAGACAGACACTGATTCTCCAGAGCTTTTAAAAGCTTCTGTCCTCCATTACAGCTGTGGTCAATGAGTCTTCCAGCATTCTGATTGGTGGAGGACCATGAGTGGGAGGAGCCTAGAATAATCAGCCTGTGAGTGATTAATCAGCTCCTTTACTCCTCATCTCTCTCTTTCTCTCTGAATTAAAGTTTTCAGGTTAAAGTCGGTGAAATGGGGAAGTTTGTTCAGACTGCTATGACAAAAGAGATTTTTTGGACAGTGTCTGGACAGTGACAAACACATGAAATCTGATGTTTTCAACGTATTGTTGGAGTGTGTTTGAAAGAGCAGAACTTTAAATCCTTCAGGGGCTTAAAAACAATCCATTCAACAATTTCACACAAGGTTTCCCTTAAGGCTGGCACACACTGTGTGATATATCTGTGTGACGGTCCGAATCGTCAAGCTGCGATTTGACTGCTCACATTATATGTGTGAAATATGAGCGATGAATCCCTTAGCGGGGTTTGCCCCAATAGACCATGATATCGTGTATCCAGAGATTGATATCCAGAGGATTTTGCATTTCCAATTTATGTATTCTATTATTATTAGGTAAGGCCTATTAAATTGATATTTGTCCTGCAATAATTTCATAGCACATCACAGCATAATGCACTGCGAGGATAATAAAAGATTAGATAGATTAGCTTACTCCTCATTTAAAAAGATTTTAAAACACTTAGGTAGATTATACAATGAATTATAGACCTATAATTATACTTATTAACAGTCAATGATCATGTCCACACACTGCAACAATCGGTCATCAATGAAAAGTAAGAGCAGCTTAATTTCAAAAGCAATGTGTTTAACACAAAATACTTCTCTTTTCCCCCACAACATACTGTAACCTATATGGGCCACAAGAGAATCAAGAAAATAAATGAAGAGAGTTAGGCTGTATAGCCCACCGTTCTCAGCATTGGAGATTTACCCTCGTTGTCTCTGAGGCCACGTTTACACAAAGCCGGGTATTTAGCAAAACGAATATTTTCCCCTCTCCGTTATCAAAAATAACATCGTTTACACACCCGCATAAATACGCCGTCGAGCGCCATCATAACTATGCCAAATGTAAGGCGGCAGTGTAGGGGTTAAGGATAAAGCCATGCAAGCCAATCAGAATCCTGGAATCGACAAGAGAGAACCTAAAACGCTGTTTCTCCCAGTTTACACGACAACAAATATTCAGCGTTTTCAAAAATCTCCACTTTGCCCGGAGTTTTTAGAAATAATCGTTTTCAGTGATAAAATTGGCGTTTTCGTGTAAATGAGAGGTCAAAACGCAGAGAAATATCTGCGTTTTCCCATCGTGTAAACGGGGCCTGAGAGAATATGTGCTGAAAGCTTGTCAGTTTTTACTTTCAGCCTCTGTATTGTGGATAATTGACGGGGTTTGAGACTTCTTCACCAGCATAACTGTCGTGCAGAGTTTGTACATTGCTTTTGTGAGATCCACGGACTCGCCTTCATGGTTTAAAATGTAAAAAACCTCCATTGCGACTTCATCGTTTTTCTTAGGTTATAATTTTCTCTATAATAGTACCAATCTTACAAGTAAAGAACTTTATGAATGATGGCTGTTTGTTTGGAAACATCTAAAGTTTAATTTCTCGTTAATTTAGCCACTGTATCAGATAAAAACCTAGGGTTGTGTCTCTTCTCTTCTAAGAGAGTCAAAAAGTAAGCGGATGTAGCCGTTTTAAAGGTCTTTTTGCACCAGAAAGATACACCGTCCTTTTTCCTGTTAGGAACCCTGTGGACTCAATGTCCTGACAGTCTGGAGTTTCTGCAACCTCCACAAACACAATAATTTACCATGATGATGATCAATTTAAATACAAAAACTGCCGAAAACACTGACTCACGACCGCTCTTACTGAAGAAACGCTCACTTTATCTGCTAAATTAGTGCCCTCGTGTCATTTTAAATCCTGCATTAACTTTTCATAGGGTATTTTCATACAAGGTTATGTATTAATTTAGATTTTTTTTACCTGCAAGATGCCCTTTAAGTTCTGTATCTATCAAACTAGCTGCAATTTAACAAACTGTTGCGTTCCTCCATGGATTATTAATTATGATATGCAAATTCCCCATTGATCAGACCCAAACAGTGTCTTTACAGTCCTCCAGTTCGTGTTGCAAAACGGATAAACAATATTCCACACGTCTTCCATGTGTACATATACACAAGTGCCTCTTTTATTCATTAGTGCTTGATTATTCATTTACTTCTTTCAACTTTTAATCTTCACTTTATTTTCTTTATTTATTTATGTTTTATTTACTTAATTGTATTATCATGGGAAATGTGAACCATTGTCCATCATTTGTCTATTGATGATGAAGAAAAACAATGAAGTCGCAATGGAGGTTTTGTACATTTTAAACCATGAAGGCGAGTCCGTGGATCTCACACAAGCAATGTGCAAACTCTGCACGACAGTTATGCTGGTGAAGAAGTCTCAAACCAAAAAATGGATGTTTTTCAGCATTTATAATGTTTCAAAGATGTTAGTTAATCAGTGATTCCTGAAAGCTGAAGCTGTATGGCAGTTTCCACACTTCATGAAGCAGCACAGCCTTTTCAGCTGTGATTTAATAACAAAGGTTTCTTCAGCATCTTGACAGTGTTTCTGAAGGATCAGAGTTAGTTTGAAGTGAACACAAGGATTAATAAAATGGTATATATTGTGTTCTTATGATACAAAGGTTTACCTTTTTCTTTCTGTAGAATAAAACCAATCATCTCCAAAATAAGAGAAATTAGTTCTGATCTCCTATTAAAGCTGAGGCTGAATGTGGGTCTGGGAACGCAAACTTTAAAGCTGCCAGTTTGTAAGCTTTATTGTTGAAAAAAGAGTCAATGAAATGTAAAAAAAAATCCAAGATTGTCTCTTTTTTCCCTCAAAATGCCTGAAAAAGTCTCTGAGTTTCTTTCAGAAAGCCTGAAAGAGTCTCTTATTTTTTTTTCTTCAAATAGCCCAATTTTGGCAGCAGATTTCGCTTACGGCCATACCACCTTGAGAACGCCGGAACTCGTCTGATCTCGGAAGCTAAGCAGGGTCGGGCCTGGTTAGTACTTGGATGGGAGACTGCCTGGGAATACCAGGTGCTGTAAGCTTTATTGTTGAAAAAAAAAAAAAGAGTCAATGAAATGTTGAAAAAATCCAAAATTGTCTCTTTTTTCCCTCTAAATGCCTGAAAAAGTCTCTGAGTTTCTTCAGAAAGCCTGAAAGAGTCTCTTAATTTTTTTCTTCAAATAGCCCAATTTTGGCAGCAGATTTCGCTTACGGCCATACCACCTTGAGAACGCCCGAACTCGTCTGATCTCGGAAGCTAAGCAGGGTCGGGCCTGGTTACTACTTGGATGGTAGACCGCCTGGGAATACCAGGTGCTGTAAGCTTTATTGTTAAAAAAAAAAGAGTCAATGAAATGTTTCAAAAATCCAAAATTGTCTCTTTTTTCCCTCAAAATGCCTGAAAAAGTCTCTGAGTTTCTTCAGAAAGCCTGAAAGAGTCTCTTATTTTTTTTTCTTCAAATAGCCCAATTTTGGCAGCTGATTTCGCTTACGGCCATACCACCTTGAGAACGCCCGAACTCGTCTGATCTCGGAAGCTAAGCAGGGTCGGGCCTGGTTAGTACTTGGATGGGAGACCGCCTGGGAATACCAGGTGCTGTAAGCTTTATTGTTAAAAAAAAAAAGAGTCAATGAAATGTTTAAAAAATCCAAAATTGTCTCTTTTTTCCCTCAAAATGCCTGAAAAACAAATATACGTCTCTGCGGAACAACATGAAGGCGTTTCCCAATTATTGGGCGTTTGCAAACCGGTCTGGGCATTTTCCAACGACCCAATCAAAACCGTATAGAGATGGTAAGTCCCGCCCCTTCAGCTAACCCCGCTACCTCTAGGTTGAAAAATCGTCAATGCAAGTGAATGAGAGAAAATAATTATTTTCAAATCCTGTTTGAATTTTGCAATGAATGTGAACATTATGTTCTCTGTGAAATTTTTATATAATGTTTCGTGTAAAGAATGCTACAATTTAGCGGGTAGAATTTTCATACGGTGTGAAATTTTTATATAATGTTTCGTGTAAAGAATGCTACAATTTAGCGGGTAGAATTTTCATACGGTTAGACTTTGTGTGAGAGCTCTTTGTGGACTACTACAACTCTTTCGACGTGTTTGATATACATCACCCCACTAGCACACGGATCCCGCTAAACATGCCTGTGTCTTTGGTACACTTCACCGCCTTCTTTCAGGGAGAAGACAAACTAGTTGAGCGAAACCGTGATTTGTGGAGGGAATATGTGTTATGCGGCGACGTCACATATGGGACGTGTAGTCTTTCTCGTTGTCTGTTCCACAACTGCTAGCCAAACAATCATACAATATACTGTCAAACTCGTTACATGAGAAATTATATAAAAAAATTCACAGACAACATATTACATTTATGGCACAATTCAAACGGGAAAATAATTCAAAAATTATTTTCTCTCATTCACTTGCATTGACGCAAAACCTGACCTATTTTCTTTAAAAGGAATTCTTTCATAAACCAAATTTCTCGTTCTTATGTTATAAGATACAGATCTTGTAATACTAATAGCCTGTGAGTAAAGCAATGTTGAAAATGATTGTATTGGTCTTTTTTTCCACCTGTATTTTTCTAAATATATATGATGCATTAACCTTTAAATTAAGGTAAAATGTGTTTATTTAGAATAATCACTCTGAAAACTTGAAACATTAACATCACTTTATTGATCAATAAGACCCAAGTCTTATTATACTAGATACTTAATGTAATAGTAAAAAAGAGGGAATAAAATAAAATAAGCAATAAACGTGGAACACATTGCACATTAGATGCTTCCTCCAGCCTCATAGAAACAGTCGTGGTTGCAGTATCCTCGGAAGTCATCAGAGTCATAGAACCCCTGCAACACACCTCTTTTCCCTCTTCCTCTGTAGCCTTCTCCACAGTCTTTGTATGTAGTCTCACAATGGAGACATCTAGAAAGACTGTATGGAACCCTGTATAGGTTTCTGAAATTTTCGCTGTATGCCTTCCAGTTCACAACACCTGAGAAAAAAAAAAAAAAAAAAAAAAAAAAACACCTGACCTCATAATTGTCTTAATATTCAACCATACATAACTGAGAAAAAAATATATAGAGAGAGCTGAGATTAAACAAACAGTGACACTAATAAAACTTACTGTCCAACCACCTAAAGTGAGCCTCTCGGCGGAAACTTCCGAGCTCACAATGCTGTTGAAGCACCTGCAGGTGAGGGCAAGGGAGCCAATTGCAACATCACCTTCATGAAGCACAACCTCCAACAAGATTTCCCGAAGGACCAGCGGAGGAAGCTATATATGAACAAAACATAACAATCTGAACTTCTTGTGGTTATTATGATTCCCTTGCCTTTTATAAATTGAGTAATAACAAATACATACCTCCTGTATGTTCAGGGCTTGGTCAACAGTTGCCACTGTGAAGGGACAAATGAATAACGTCAGTAAATGACAGTCAGCACTTACTAAATAATAGAGCACCTCAAACAAAATAAATCATACCAGTTTTGAGTGGCTTGTCAGTCCGCCTTCTCTTTCTTGGCTGGATTTCCATGACCGATCTTGATAAATTTATGACATAAAAACACATTTATAATACAGTATATCAAGTTTCATTGCATGAAGATATATTAACTAAAAGTCACATTAACTGTAAAGGCATTTTGCCATCCATTTGTTAAGAAAAGAAAGAAAGAAAAGAAAGAAAGATAAAGATAAGAAAGAGAAAAGAAAGAGAAAGAAAGAGAGAAAGAGAAGAGAAAAGAAAGAGAGAAAGAAAGAGAAAAGAAAGAGAAAAGAAAGAAAGAAAGAAAGAAAGAAAGAAAGAAAGAAAGAAAGAAAGAAAGAAAGAAAGAAAGAGAAAGAAAGAGAAAAAAGAAAGAGAAAGAAAGAGAAAAGAAAGAAAGAAAGAAAGAAAGAAAGAAAGAAAGAAAGAAAGAAAGAAAGAAAGAAAGAAAGAAAGAAAGAAAGAAAGAAAGAAAGAAAGAAAGAAAGAAAGAAAGAAAGAAAGAAAGAGAAAAGAAAGGAAAAAGATAAGAAAGAGAAAAGAAAGGAAAAGATAAGAAAGTGAAAAGAAAGGAAAAGATAAGAAAGTGAAAAGAAAGAACAGACCTTGGTGGGAATTTCTCCAGCAAAAGGACAGACCACCATCTTCTTATACTTGGTATGTCTGACTATAGATGGGAAAAGCACAAGTTTATCAAAACAATTCTAAAAACTTACAGAATGTTTTTTTAATGAGCTTGGAAAACCCACCTCTGAAAAGTCAAATGTTCCCCCCAAGATGACATAGAGAGCATACTGCAACATAAATTATGTATTAATAACATCACATGGGTTTAATTCTGACCAAGCACCTGCAGAATCAATAGTAACCATTGATCCTACCATTAGAATGAAGACTCCACAGCTGCAAGACATCTCTTGTCGAGGTATATCCTAGATATAAGTAAATTACATATGATATTATTTTTAATCTAGTACCACTAAATTCATTAAAATTTTCAATCACATTTGGTGTAAAATGAAACATACCCCAAGGTCCTCCGAATAGAATTCTGTCCATGTTCCAGGACACAGGTTCTGAGCAATTTCTCTGTCAAAATAAATGAATGCCCCCAGCAAAAAAAAAAAAAAAAAAAAAAAAAAAACACAACACACATTAAGATATACACTAGAAACAGTCAATCAAACAGGGTTTTTAAAAGATAACTACCCTGCAATACTACATATGATTACCAAGTAAATTTGAAATAGAACAGTAAATAATAAAGGCAGAGTTTAACAGGAACTGTCCCGCCCTTATTTTTCCCATGGATTTCTTCTCAATGCAGGGATGCACAAAATGTATAAATATAGGACCCTAAAATTAAAGTGTGTTGCAAGTAAAGTTACTCTTAAATTTTATGCAATGAGAAAAAAGCCAATGGTGGGGGGTGGGGTGAGAACAAAAAAAAAAAAAAAAAAAAAAAAAGAGAACTGAACATAGAACAAGAGAACACAAAATTCTGTAACAGGAAAACCTGTATATGGCAATGTAAGTGCCATCTCCAAAACCTGGAGTTTTCAGGGAATTGAGAAAATACAATTCTCGCAATTTTGGCTTCATGATCTGAAAAAATGTTTTTACCCTGTGTTAGTTGTTAGGAAACTAATAATATCAAGGAAATAATCTGAAATATGCCGCTGATTTAAGTTAAGTTTGCACAACAATTGGTATTGTATGTTTATGTATTGTATTAGAGCAGACTCACACAGAGCATCCAATGCCCTGGCACCCAAGATGGGAAGACCACAGCATCCTTGCTCATAATTTCAGGCTACATATATAATAAAATTAGTTTATTACATATACTATATATGCTATAAAATATACATTTTAATAGTTTGTTTAACGTTTAAAGACATTACACATGTCAGTGATACTTACAGGTAAGTTGTCCATGGGATGTGCACAAATTGGTGGCAACCATGTCACTAAGACATGGCTGTCAACGGGATAGATGTCCACATTCTGGCCGCAAAAAGAAAATTGTTATGAATTGAACAAAATTAATTTATTTATGCTCTCAAACTTTGAGGTTGAACCTGGGAAAGTGCAATCTGTTGCAGAACACAGAAGCAGGAATTCAGCACCTGGGGGAAAATATCAACAACATGTAGCTACTTTGAAACGGACATTACATTATTATTTTAAGTTTTGATTCATTTTTTTGTCTATATCTTACATTTCCTTCCACCTCGCAAAGGTCTGTCAGTGTTATCAAGTCTTTCTGTTTTATGACAATAGAGCCCACAAGTGCTACTTCATCATCAGCATTCGCAGAACGAACTTGAGCAATCTGTCAAGACAACAGAAATATTCTATTACTTACAAAACAGATTCTTAGTAGTCTTACTCTTCTAAAAGACCTGGAGTTGCACACAGTGAATATTGTTGGGTCTATGATGAATCAGTTGTAAGTTGCTTAGGATATGACTGTCTGAATGCATAAATTAAAATGCAAAATCAAAAATTTAATCATAATAGAGGACTGCAGTTGTGCAATTAATAACCGTTTAGCTATATTACCAGTTTACGCTGTGATCGAGTCAGTGGCTTTCCCCAGCAAGCCTTGCTAGGTTTTATCAGATGTAGTCTGGTCATTTCAGGAGCCCTGTTCTCTTTAATTAAAGAGACATAATGATTTGTAAATGGCAAATAAGAGATAAGGTTCAAAGTATACATGCAATAAACTTACCTACAACCAAACGTCCAAACAAATCAGTTTGGAGGTTTATGGTGGTTTTTGGATGCCCAAGGTCCTTTTGTATTTTTGACTGCATGGATCCATTTTTTTCTTTGTTTTGTATGTGCAAAATGTTTCTTACAAAAAACATGTGGGTGGTGGGAGACATCATATTCAAGAAATAATTGTTCTTGCGCATTCCAGCGAAAAGTTGTTCTGCAGCTTGTGTGTTCACTCTGCCAGCCAACTCTGGGACAATCTGAATCTTTCTAAGTGTGTAGCTAGGCCACATAAGGAAAGGATATTTATATTGCTGTGAATTATTTGTATGATTCTTACCTGACAGCTGTTCTTTTATAATTATTCTTCCTCCGTTGAGTCCCCGCACATGTGATTGTGTTCCTGTTTTCTCCCGCGAGAGTTCGGTCGCGGAGCTCCAGGAATCCCCGTGACGTCAGTCTGATCAGCTGGCTTAATGATGTTTACTTCCGTTTAAAAGAGGCGGAAAAGCGGCGTTCGAGAGCAACGCAAATATTGTTCTTTTGGGACTATAGCGATCGATCGCACTGCACCTTTTGGTTGTCATTGACTGTGTCTGTTGGACTCTTTGTGGAAATATTCAAGTGGATTATTTCACCCTGGAGATCGCATCACAGGACAGCGCTGTTCCTCGTCAAGTGCACGGACTTTGAAAGGCTTACCGGTGAGGCCGATTCAACGCACACACATACACTGGACTGGTACTCACACACACTCACGGGACTTATTTCCTTGTTTGTATATAATTTCCTTGTTTGTATATATTTTCCTTGTTTGTATATATTTATTTCTGGTGCTTTATATCCAATACACTTTGAGGTATTATTCCAACTTGTTTGTCGTTGTGTTGACGAATTGAGCAAATATAACAATTCCATTCTAATAATTAGAGGGTTTAAACCGTATATTGTGTGGTGTATCCTGCCTTAGTTAGGCTGAGCGTTACAGTGCGTCTCGCTTATCCTTACTGTTGGCTTCGTGGAACTTGTCAGATAGAGCATAGTGCTCGGAAGAACCAGTCACTGGATGGCAATTACCATCCTCATCCATCTTCTTCTCTTTTATCCAGGGTAGGCTTACAGTTAGGGTTCCGCTCTGTGCAGCTGTTATATTGTTGTCTGTAGATTCAGCAAGTCGTCCCTCAAAGGGTGTAAATGGCACTGCTTCTGGCCTCCTTAAGTTGGAATGGGTAGCCAGTCCTCTGGCAAAGTCATAAATACAAATGTTTGGTATATGTTTCCATGAAAATAACATGTCCGTAAAGTCTCTGGGACTTTCGGCACGGAGGAGAAATTTTACACTGTAAACTATACCACAAGGGCATAAAATGGCTGCCCATCCACCTGACAAAGAGGAGTATAGTTTGTTTTGTGAATGAAATTCATTAACTTTCAAAACATGTACGTCAGAACTTACAGAGCCCATCATATACCTGATGCTCCCCAAACTTTTTGAAAAATCTTGTCGTATGCAGTTCTATTTTGCATTTCTTCTCTCAGTCTGGATAGAAGATCAGTCTTTGAGCCTTCAGTGCCAACTCCACAGGCCTTGCAGAGTTTTCGAATGTCTGCAACCTGGTAAAGCACAAATATGTTTGTTATTACATTACAATATGAAACTAGCCCTTTGTGTGTTAGTTCTAACTAAGACTAGAAGGTAACAACTGATTTAGACCTGCATAGTGATTGTTTCATTACTGCTCAACCATCACCATTTTTAATAAACTGCAAATTAAAAGAGGCTTTAGCGATTTATACTGAGCTGGAGCGTACCTTTAGCTTCATTAATTCATCACTGAGTCTCTCTTCTGTCATGTCTATTTCAGCTATGTTTTCTAGTGTATTTGTGGTCTGAACTTTCTTCCACTCTGTGTTTATCACAGATGGTGACCTGCGTGTGTGTCTGCCGATCCATGGGGCCCAGTTCTCATAATTGGGTTTCAAAGTGTAAGGATTTGTGTCTCCAACTAAAATAAAACAGAAAATAATGTAGTGAAACAAACTCTTGAAACAAGGCATTTTGTTTAGATGTGGAAATACATGTGTAATGCAGTGGTTCTCAACCACATTCTTGGAGGCCCCCTAACACCATCCATGTTGTCCAAGTCTCCTTAATCAAACACACCCGATTCAGATCATCAGCTCATTAGTAGAGACTCCAAGATCAGAAATTTGAGTGTCAGACAATGGAGAGATGCAAAATGTACAGTGTTGTTGGGCCTCCAGGGACATGGTTAGGAACCACTGATGCAATGAACTCAACAAGTATCTGTACAAGAGACAAGGAAGTTGTTTACATTATTGCACATGATACCCTAATTGTCTTGTTGCAACTTACTCCTCAACAAGCCAGTTGCAATTCTCTCCCTTATAAGAGTCTCCCAGAACTCATCAGAATTCACCTCTCCATTGAAGGTTTCAGTTGGCTCACTTATGTCACTGACTGGATAAAGAAACAAAATTAAATAATACAAATGAACTGCAAATAGAAAATGACAAACTGTGATTGCTTACCTGCCATGTTGAACACTCCCTTTTTATGCAAGTCCATTACAACAACTGGAGGATGATGTCCACATTTTAGACATGAAAAGGCATAATCATGGTGAGTAAGTGCCTCAAAATGTAAATATGCATGAAGAAACTCTGTCTCCTTTGGGTAAGGCATGTGTGTTGTCTTTTGCAATATGGAACGCACCCTTCCAACTGCCACATGATCCTGAGAGAGAACAGTCATGATTATACATCAGTGCTAGATTAGGCTGAACAATCATGAGCCTAATGTATTTTAAATTTCATAATTAAAACCTGAACAGAATTCCTTATGAAGATGCATAGAAAGATGCTTAGCAGCACTTTATCATTAAAGTTGTGAAGCCCATGCATCCAGTCCTGGTATCGGTAAAACATACCACAATTACTGCATTTCTTGCAGTATGTGGATATTCCTAATGAGATAAATAAACAGATAATAGTACAAAATGATCAAACAATCACTTTTACATGTACTTCTCACAAAGAGTTAGGGATATTCAACTTTTGCAAATTGACTTATTGTCTGGGGAGGTACAGCATCCCACTCTTCTTAAAGGGCTGCCCTCAGGTCATTGAGGTTCTGAGGTGCAGGGTCACAGCCCTCTACATGGTACTGTGACAAGCCAATACTATCTGAATAACACCATTAATCCAGTCGTTGTGCCTCTGCATGAGCAACACAGCCCTGATTTCATCTTTATGTATGACAATGCCCCAGCTCATTGAGGTCGCATTATCAGGGAATAGTGGTAGGTACCTTAAATGGAGTGGCTTGCACTTTCTCCAGACATGAATCCCATAGAAAACGTATGTGCTTAAACTTATGCTTATGTGATAAGCAGAATCGTCATATAGAAAGTTATGACCATACACGCCAGAACTTCAATGACCTGAGGGCAACCCTTTGAGAAGAGTGGGATGCTGTGCCTCCCTAGACAATAAGTTGATTTGCGAAAAGCATGAGATGTCATTGTTGAGCTGTAACTGAGCGTTTTAATTAAACACTGAAGGAAAGTTACAAGTTATTGAAACATTGACATTTTTGTTATGACATATCCACCACTGTTGTTAATTTTTGTTTTAAGATATTGCTGTAGGAGAATAAATGGATGCTTCAACTTAAATGGCCTTCTTTTATGATATATTATCACTGTAGCACAACTTTTTACATTTTCCATAAATTTCACCTGAAAGTCAAATATGCCTAACTTTTAGTGAGTAGTATAAATCAACAACTTGTTAATATTAAATATTATCATTGAAAATTTACAAACCAGCAATACCTACCAGTCACTACACCACTGAGCGTCGCCACTTTAGCATTTTTGGTGATAAGGACAGGAGCACTGAGAGGAACAGGTCCAGGGCACTGAGAGCAGAACTCCTCTTCAGGAATAAGATGTTGAGGAATGTCTTCCTTCTTTACATCTTCTACAAAAACATCTGATAATGTTTCTGGAAGCTTTTTGTTATGGTATATATATTGTACCATCTGCTTTAGGCCATCACTCTTTGGAGGATATTCCCATTGCTGTCCAGACAAGTCATCATGTTCTGCTGGTTCAATCTCTGCAGCTGCTTCTGGCATGGTTGTGAAGAGCTCCCTCTTCATTTGAAAGAGACACCATTTTGCTATGCACTTATGCAGACACGATCTCCTACCTCTGATACAAGGGCAGTGCCAAGTGTTGGTCTTGAAATTGTAATTAACCAAAATTCTGCCCAGTCTACTGTAGTAAGAAACCCTTGGCTCATATACTGTTATGTAATGCTTGTAGTCAGGGCCTCCAATAGTAACAAGGCTAGTAAATGTTGCACCTTTCCTTTTAGCCTGACCTTGCAGCGTAAGGCATTGGTTTTTCCTTGTGTTACTAAAGAATTTTTGCTCCACCATCTCAGTCAACACATCCTCTGATAACTCTTCATGTGGTGCAATAGCACAGGAGTAGTCTACCGATCTCAGATGCACACATGATGTAACCAAAAGTTCACTCCTTTCAGTCATTTCAGCACAAGTGTTGCACATATCCATTTCACACATTACCTTGTGTGATGAGCCCCAAATTTTCTTCACCACATGAATGGGAATACAGGGCCCACGAAATGATTTTGCTACAACATATATCCCATTCTTTTTATCAACACACTGTGTTGGTAAATGATAAGTTGAAGATACAAGATGTATAGGTTGATGTTTCCGCTCAATGTGTTTTTTCAAATTTTTTGAATTTAGACTCACTCCACATTGAGGACACTTCACAGTGATTTGTTTTCTTTTAATCACTGGAGGAGCTGCTGGATGTCGTGGTGGATCAGGTGCTGCTGGGGCCAGCAAAGGAGTTTGTCGTGGTGGATCAGGTGCTGCTAGGGCCAGCGAAGGAGTTTGTCGTGGTGGATCAGGTGCTGCTGGGGCCAGCGAAGGAGTTTGTCGTGGTGGATCAGGTGCTGCTAGGGCCAGCGGAGGAGTTTGTCGTGGTGGATCAGGTGCTGCTGGGGCCAGCGAAGGAGTTTGTCGTGGTGGATCAGGTGCTGCTGGGGCCAGCGAAGGAGTTTGTCGTGGTGGATCAGGTGCTGCTGGGGCCAGCGGGTGGAAACTGCAAAGATGTCTTTTTAGAGCAGCTTTATTTATGTAGGTCTGTGGACAATGACAGCAGTGAAAATGCTTGGCCTTTTGGCCACAGCCAAGGCCACAGCTGTATATAACATAATCTAAAGTAAAATTGAAAATAGCCATGTCAGTAGACGTAAAAAAATGTTTAATAGCCATTGTTAAGATATGCATATACACTCACCTCCATATTCAGTTGCTCTTATTTTATGCCCAGCTATATGGGCCACAATTTGATGATACTGTCTGGGTTTACATATTTGAGAAGTGCAGAAGGGGCATGTGAATAAATTAGTATCTTCAAGGTAGCGCTGTGGTTGAGGCTCTTGTCCTCTCCGCTGAATTGTGATGTGCTGAATAGACAACAAATTCATCCAATTTAATAAAAAAATAAATAAAAAAAGTTTACTCCACTGTACATAATCAATTATGTTAGTCTATGTTTGACTACACATCTGAGGTATTAATGTCTGCACTAACATAATGAAGAGTGTTGAACATTGACTAGTGAGCTGATCTCACAGCTAAAAAAGGTCAAATCATGTTTAAATCTATTTAAATCTAGTTGTCTGCAGAGGTTTTTGTTAGGGTTATGAGATATAATATAAATAATAGAAAAATATAAATATTACATTCAAATTGATATTAAAAATAATAAACTTAATGCTTTTTCAGCTTTTCTTGTTTTCTTACAGGGCACCTCACACTCAAACACAATTTAATATATGAAGGGAGTGGGTTCTGGAATGAATGAAAACGTAATTTACCAAAAATATAGTTTTTATAGTTTATTATAGTATTATAGTTTTTAATCATTTTTAATCAGAATTTGCAGTTAGATTAAGGTGCAGTTAGATTAAGGTGCACAACACTTTACTTAAAATGTATTTATAGTTATTTTATTTGTATTATTGCATTTGTAGTACATATTAAAAGGCTACCTATACCCCCGGTTTCACAAACAATTTTAAAGCCTAGTCCTAGACCAAATAAGTCTGAGCTGTTCCAACTGAAATAAACTTGCACTGACTGATCTTAAAATATATCAGTGCCTTTGTTTTGTCTCAAGATAAACACCAGTAATGTTTTTTCTTTCTTTTTTTAAAGGATGTTTATGAAAATTATTTAAATGTCCAAATTGAACTATGGACTAATCCTGGTTTAGGCTAAACCCGGTCTCTGTTTGTGAAACGAGGCCATAATTCGGTGGAATAGCCAATTAATATTTGTTTACAACTATTGTTTTCTAGTCTGACAAGCTAACGTTAACTATTTTTATATTAGAATACGCCGACAGTAAAGCAACGTACCTCTATCAACACTAAAGTAACAAACACATGCACAAAAAAGTTAGCGAATGTTTGCTAAGTGGTTAGCGATAGATTGTAAGTGGCAGACCTCTTAGAGCTTTTCTTAATCGTGTTGCAAGCAAATTTACACAAACTAATTAACGCTAAGTGGCGTAAAATGAGAATTTACACAAATCCACTTACATCCATGTGCAGTACATGTGACCTCTCTCCCCATTTCACCGCATTGTTTTCTCGCTTTAATTATCACAAAAATATGTGATGAGAAAAGATCGCCCACTCAAGTTTTAGCAAATCAGGCAGAGAGGTTGTAAAACGCCTACTCGGTTGTAAAACGCCCCCAAATTGAGGCACGCCCCTTGTTGCTCTGCAGAGACCTCCTTCTCGAAAAAGTCTCTGAGTTTCTTCAGAAAGCCTGAAAGAGTCTCTTATTTTTTTTCTTCAAATAGCCCAATTTTGGCAGCAGATTTCGCTTGCGGCCGTACCACCCTGAGAACGCCCGAACTCGTCTCATCTCGGAAGCTAAGCAGGGTCAGGCCTGGTTAGTACTCGGATGGGAGACCGCCTGGGAATACCAGGTGCTGTAAGCTTTATTGTTTAAAAAATGTTTAAGAAATGTTGAAAAAAATCCAAAATTGTCTCTTTTTTCCCTCAGAAATGCCTGAAAAGTTTCTTGAAAGCTTTCTTCAGAAAGCCTGAAAGAGTCTCTATTTTTTTCTTCAAATAGCCCAATTTTGGCAGCAGATTTCGCTTACGGCCATACCACCTTGAGAACGCTCTAGAGCAAGCAAGAAGTGTGTGACTGCAGTTGGAAGAGATAGGCTCTTCTAAAGCTTTATTTGTTTCATTTTGGGTTTTTGTTCATATTTTGGAAGGAGATTTAAGTTTGAATTTATAAGGAACACATTTAAGCTCCAAGCAGTAGATCTGCTGGAAGCGAATCCTTTGTTTGTTAGAGAAATGGACGGACCACATGGCAAAGACCTAAGGAATGGCGAGAGAACTGGAAGAAAGGATTGAGCGAAATAGAGTACAAAAAGGTTCAAGAGAGGCGAATGGAGTGAATATGGTGCATGAAAGACAACAGAACATCAAGAAGCGAGTGGATTATCTAAAAGAGGCGACGATGGTGATTGATCTGAAGGATAACAAGGAGGTAAAGGCTGAAGACATAATAAAAGCAGTAACAAAGAAGGTTGGATTTGGCAAGCTGTTAGCTGTGAGACCTAAGCCTGGAAAGGAATATGAGCTGACTTTGGAAAGGGCTGGTGTTTGTGATATTTTAGAGGATGGAATGGAAATTAAAGGGCAACTCTTCGAACAAAGAAGGTTGGAGGTAAAGGAGCACATGGTATCTTTTCTTCACCTGCCGGCATATTTGGAGGACGAAGTGATTGAGGAACAAACTGAAGTTTTGGGGGGTCACTCCCTTGATGAAAATAAGGAGGAGAGTCTACTCCTGGAACTAGCATTGCAGACGGAACGAGGTATGTGAAAGTAAAATTTCCAAAAGGAGGTAACTTCACTACCCTATAGTGCTAAATTTGAAACAGCAGATGGAACTCAGTACTTTCGTAGTAATTCATGATGGGCAGGAGAAACTGTGTCGCATGTGCATGCAGCCAGGACACATTTTAAGGGACTGTCCTGATTTCAAGTGATTTGAATGCTATGAGCAAGGACATTTTGCGGAAGGACTGTGAAGCGGATAAATGTCCGGACTGTAAGAAAGCATTTATGAGATGTGATTGCGAAAGTGAGCATGAAGAAGAGGTTGATGATGAAGCTGAAAATGGTGAATCTGAAAATAATATAGAGATTATGGATACTGTCAATAATGAAGATGGGGTGGATGGGGGTGTAGGAGACATTGGTGGATGGCAAAGGGCGTGAGCAAGAAAAGGGTGGGGACAAGAAGGAGGGGAGATGGATAGGATGGAGGGAATTATGGAAGAAGGGACTGCAGGCTCTGGTGGATGATGCTTCAAAAGAGAGGATAAAAATGAGAAGGAGCATGTTGAGGAATGCATAGAAGTTAATTTGGAGTAGCTTAGGAGGGGAATGAAAAGAGGAATATTGAGCAAACCAAATGGAGAAGAATGTAGGGAAAGGGACAGAGAAGGAGAATGAGCATAAGTGCAAAAGAGGATGGGGATTTAAGGGAGAAGGGAGGGGAAATAATGGAACATGAATGTGTTGTTTTAATGACTTCTTTGTATTGTTTCAATCAATGTGAGGGGATTAACAAGTGAGGATAAATTTGAAAAACTGAAAGAGTTATGTAAAAAAGCTGATGTAATATTATTGCAGGAAACGTTTTGGAAAGATGAAATTATGGAAAGTTTCAAAGAGAGATGGAAAGGAGGAATATATAAGTGATGTGGAAATCATATAACCGATAAGGGAGGGAAATGCATTATTGTGAAAATGACTATAGGGGAGAAAAGGTTTTTCTGTGTAATGTACATGCACCAAATGCTGAGAGCGGAAAAGAAAATGTTTTTTTAATAATTTAAATGGTCTGATAGAAAAATGGGAAATATTATTATAATGGGTGATTTCAATACAGTTTTCAGTATATGGATATAACAAATGACATGGTCTATGAAAGGGACAGTGGGAGAGAAGAAATTGCTCGAAATTAATGAAGAAATATGATCTAAACACATATGGAGAAGAACATGAATGAGGTATAAAAGACTTCAAGGCGGTGAAAGATGAAGCAAATGAAGCAAAGTAGAATAGATTACATGTTGATGAAAAGTAATATGAAGAGAAGATTTATAAAATATATTATAAGATGACTTCTTTAAGTGATCATGGCATGTTAATTGTACTTTTGAATGAGACAGGGATGGAGAGAGAAGGGATGTGGTGTTTAAATAACCAAGACTGAAGGGTATAAAATGAAGATAAGAGAGAATAATGAAAGAAAAGAAGAATGGAATCGATGAGGAGGATAAGAGGGTATGGTGGGATAATGTAAAGTATGAGATAGAGAAATATTCAATAAGGTACAGTCGTCTGTTACAAAATATTAAGAGAAAGGAAGAGCTAATTGTGAGGAAGGTTTTGAAAGAAGAATTACAGAAAGAGAATGGGGATATAGGAAATTATTCTAGAAAATGAGAGCAGATTATAGGAGATTGAAGGAGAAAAATGTTGAGGAGCTATGATAAGGAGTAGGGCAAAGAATGTAATCGAAGGGGAAAGGTGCACAAAATTCTTTTTAGCCTGGAGGAAAACAGACAAAGGGCTGATACAATAAAGGAGGTATTGAAACAGGATGGAAGTAGAGCCAAAGAGATATTGGAAAGTGTAAAAGAGTTTTATGCATGTCTTTTTAAAAGTGAAGGGACACAAGAAGAAGAAAGCAGTTTTTATTGAGTAAGGTAGAAACAAAAGTAACTGAAAGAGGATAAAGAAATGTGTGATAATGATCTTTTAGATGGAGAAATGGAGGCAGCAATAGCACAGTTGAATAATGGTAAAAGTCCAGGAGCAGACGGACTGACTAGTGAGTTTTACAAGGTTTTTAAGAACATATTAACACCAGTGTTAAAGGAAAATATAAGGCAGTATATGATAAAGGAGAAGCAAGTCAATTGATGAGGGTAGGAATGGTCAAATTAATATTTAAGAAAAAGGTGATCCAGCAGATTTAAGAATTATAGGCCTATATCAATGTTAAATACAGATTTAAAAATTTTAGCTAAAAGTTTTGGCAAATCGGCTAAAGAAAGTTTTGCCAGAAATAATAACAACGAATAAAGCGTATTCAATTATTGGGCAGGAAATTACTGATACTGTGAGTAATATAAGGGATAAAATAAGTTATATGTTAGAAAACAAAAAGGAGGGATACATGGTTAGTATTGACTTGGAAAAAGCGTTCAGATGGGTCAAACATGATTTTTTATTTGAACTTTTAGATCAATTTGGTTTTGGAGATAAGTTTATAAAATGGATCAGGGCTTTATATAAGGGATGCAATTAGTTTTGTGAAGTGTAATGGTTTTATGACAGATGTTTTTAGTATAACAAGGTCCATAAGACAGGGATGCCCTTTATCTGCATTATTATATAGTATTGTGGCTGAAACTAAAGGTTTAGCAGTTGCAGAAGATGGAAAGATTAAAGGATTTGGCTTTGGTGGAATGGGAAAAGAGACACAAAATTTACCAGTATGCAGACGACACAACCTTAATTTTAAAGGATACTCAGAGCATTGAAGGAGCTATGGGGAAAATACAAAAATACTGTAAGGGTTCTGGGGCAAAAATAAACAGACAAAACTGTAATGATGAGAATAGGACCGGCAAAACAATTACCCGAGTACCTTAATTTTAAAGAGGAGAAAGAAAACATGAAGATTTTGGGAATTAGAATTGGGAAAGAGGAAAAGAAAACTAGAGACTTAATATGGGATGAGATTTTAGGAGGAATTGAGAGAAGACTGACATTTTGGAGACAAAGATTGTTGAACCTGAGAGGTAAAATTTTGATTGTGAATACTCTGATGCTGTCAAAAATATGGTATGCTTTGGAAGTAACTCCATTACCAATTTGGGTTTGGAAGAAGTTAAAAACGTGTATTTTAAGCTTTATTTGGGATGGCAAACCAGCAAAAATTGCTTATGACACAATGATAGGACCTGTTGAGAAGGGAGGTTTAGGTTTGTTAGACCCTGTTTTGAGAATGAAGAGTCTAAGAGTTAAAATAATGATGACATTTTTGAATGAAGACAAACAAGAGTGGAAGGACGGAATGAAATATTTTTTGAACAAGTGTGGTCTAAATATGGGTGAGGGAGTAATATGGATGAAACTAAAGGAACATATGTTAAAAGGAATACCTGAATTCTACAGAGAAGTTTTAGGGGCATGGAAAGAATTTTTGCCATCAATTGTGTACAAGCTGGAAGGTATGAAAGATCATCCTTTGTTTTTAAATTCTAATGTTTTATATGAAGAGAAGGAATTATATTTTAAACAATGGATTGCTGCAGGAATAACTCAAGTGAGAGACGTATTATATGAGGTAATTGATGGTTTTATACCGCTTCAAGGCATTATAGATGGAATTGAAGGTATTGGAGAAGAAGTAGAAAGGAGAACAGCAAAACAACAATTTGACAAAATTAAAAAAGCTATTCCCAAAGAATGGATTGGAGGAATAAGGAAAAGGAATGAGGGAAAGGGAAAAGTTGAAGTTCTTTTAAAAGAAAGCGGTAAAAAAAAGTCCATTCCAATCATGTTCTTTAAAATTGATGTATAATTATTTTAGATCAAGGGTTTTTGTGCATCCAATTGCAAACAGTTTTTGGACGAGGTTGTTCCCAGGCACTGAAGAGGAGAACATTTGGGATAATTTGAGGATAAAATACATGGATCCAATGGTTGAGAATTTTAATTTTCTTTTAAGACAATGTTATTTTTACAAAAATGAGACTGTGTAAAATGAGGATTGCCCATGTGATGGCTGCACTAGCAGCCACACATGGAAACTTCAACTAATGGTGGTAACTTTCATTTGTTTTGAGCACATTACATAGTGTACCAAATAAATAACTGGACACATACACATAGTTTTAGTTTTAAAAACAGTTTTAATAGTTATTTGACTTGGTTTTCTGTTTGGGTGCACACATTTAGTTAACTTTGTCAATTTAGCTCATTTCAGGTTCATTATCTTTAAGCTACTTTCTGTGAAGTTAATACCTTCTAATTGGACTTCTAGCTAATTGGACTGCACCATGTATGCCCATTTCATGGGGGTGGCAGAGTGTTACATTTTTGAGTTTTGTTCTTTTTCTTTGATATTCATATTTGGTTATGATTTATTTAATTGCTTTGCCCTTAGTTCATATACGGTAGCATTGGTTTGACCTGTGTTGTAATTATTGTGGTTTGTTTATATATTATGTGTTTGTTTATCCCCTTTTGTGTCAGAATGGCCTGATCAGCCACTATATAAGTTTCCCCATGTCTCAGTTTAGCTAGGGGCCGACTTCCTGTCTCGCTCTGGCGGCTAGAGGCACGCGAACAGCAACCGATCGAGGATTGATTGGAGGATTGGGAGACAGCTGATCTGTGACTGGAGTGTGTATGGCAGGAAGTGGAACTGGAAGTGAGCAGGAGATGGAGGATCAAAACTTTGACGAGGAAGGTGGAGGGATTGGAAATAGTGAATGGAGTACAGTAGGAAATCGGAAAAGAAAGAAAAAAAGAGGTAACGAATCTGAAACTGAAAGTGAGAATGGATTACAAGAGACAAGGAAAGAAGAGTTTAAGGTACTGATGACATCTGCTGTTGGATCTTTTAGTGTCATTAATCCACTGAAATTATCTAAAGCGATTAAGGAAAAAATAGGACTGGTTGAAAGTGTGAAGAGGTTGAGGGATGGTAGAATGATCATTTTTTGTAAGGATAGTAGACAACAGAAAAGGGCTCTAGAAATTAAAACGATCATGGGACAAGATGTGACTTGTGCAGTTCAAGAAGAAAAGAAATGGGTAAAAGGAGTAATTACAGGGATCCCTACTGATCTAACTGAGGAAAAGATTAAGAAAGGTCTTACGGGAGGCAAAGTAATTGGCGTAAAAAGACTGAAATGTAATCGAAACAATGAAAGGGGAGATAGTCTTTCCGTAATGATTCACTTTAATGAAGATAAGCTGCCAAGCAAAGTCTTTTTAGGATTTATGAGTTTTTCAGTTAGGATTTACGTGCCCCCTCCACTAAGATGTTACAAATGCCAAAAGTTTGGACATGTAGCGGCTGTGTGCAGAGGTAAACAAAGATGTGCGAGATGTGGAGGGGAGCATGAATATGGCAAATGTGAGCAAGGAGTGGATCCCAAGTGCTGTAATTGTGGAGGGGAACACAGTGCGGGATATGGAGGATGTGAGGCGAGGAAAAATGCAGCTCAAGTGCAAAATGTAAGAGTAAAAGAAGGATTGTCTTATTCGGAGGCGGTAAAGAAAGTAGGAAAGACTTTAGAATCAGGGGATAAGGGTAAAGGAATTCCTCAACAAAAAATGGAAAAGGCTCAAGAAAAAACTAAAGAGAAATTTGGGATTAAGAATGATGTGGCATTTGTAGCCTTTATAGCTGAGGTAGTAAATTGTTCTGCACAAACAGAAAGCCGGACTGAAAGAATTAGAATAATAATAAAAGCAGCTGAAAAATACCTAGAAATTGAGGGAATCTCTGTGGAAATGATTAATGAGAAGTTAAAGGTGCAGTTAACAAATACGCAAGCAGGATGTGGTGGCTCATAATGGTGTTTTTAATATTACAGTGGAATGCGAGAAGCTTAATTGCTAACGGACAAGAGTTTAAAAAATTCATTTTTGATCTGGATAAAAAACCTGATGTTGTATGTATACAGGAGACTTGGCTAAAGCCCCATTTAAAGTTTGTTTTACAAGGGTATCAAGTAATTAGGAAAGATAGGGAAAAAGGTAATGGAGGTGGGGTAGCAACATTTATAAAACATGGGGTGGGATACAGGAATATAGAAGTGAGCGAGGATCAAGAGGTTTTGATGATGGAAGTATGGGAAGGGAAGCAAAGTATTAAAATAATAAATTTTTATAATCCATGTGAAAAGTTATGTAAGAATGTGATGGAAAAAATAAGAGGAAATACTAACCAGAAGGTAGTATGGTGTGGCGATTTTAATGCACATAATACATTATGGGGGAGTGTTAAAACAGATTATAATGGGTTGATAGTGGAAGAAATGTTAGATTGGGGACGGTTAGTATGTATTAACAATGGAAATATGACAAGAATAGATGTGAGTAATGGGCGTAATTCAGCATTAGATATAACTTTGGTTTCAGAAAATTTAGCTCAAAAATGTGAATGGAATGTAAATAAACAAAGTTCAATGGGAAGTGATCACTATCCAATATGGTGTCAAATAGGTATGGATATTGAACAAAATATGGTGGAGAGAATGCCAAGATGGAAATTTAAGGCAGCTAATTGGGAGCTTTTTAAAGAACTGTGTAATAACAAAATGAATGAAATGGGAGAAATTGAAGAAATAGAAGAGTTAAGTATGGAAATAACTAAAGCATTAAAAAATACGGCAGAGGAAGTAATAGGAAAGATGAAAAATACAAGTAGTAGAAAAGTAGTACCATGGTGGAATGAAAAATGTAGTAAGGCAGTAAGGGAAAGAAATAAGGCAATGAAAAAAGCAAGAAAATCGGTATTGTTTACTGATTATGTTATTTTTAAGAGAGCTCAGGCCATAGTAAGGAGAGAAATAAGAATAGCAAAAAGAATGTTCTGGAGGGGATATTGTAACAGAATAGGGGAAGACATTGAAATAAATGATGTTTGGAATATGATTAGAAAGATGGGAGGGATTCAGAGAAATAATAATATGACAGTTTTAGTAGAAAAGGGGAAAATAGCGATAAAAGATAGTGATAAAGCAGAAATGTTAGCGGAAGCATTTGTAAAGGTGCACAGTAATGGTAATATTACAGAGAATATGAAGAAGTATAGGAAACAGAAAGTGAAAGAGAATGAGCATATATATGAAAAAAAGATTCCATCAGGAAGTAGGTTAGACTTAAAGTTTACTTTATATGAATTAAAGAGAGCCCTTGTAGGGGTTAAACATACTTCTCCTGGAAAGGACGAAATATGTTATGAGATGATTAAGCAATTGTCAGATGTGTCATTGAATATAATTTTAAGACTCTTTAATAAAATTTGGGACTCAGGGAATATTCCTGTGAATTGGAAGCATGCAGTAATAGTACCAATTGCTAAACCTGGAAAAGACCATTCCCAGCCAGGTAGTTATAGACCTATTGCGTTGACGTCTAATTTATGTAAACTTATGGAACGGATGGTTATGAATAGGTTGACGTATGAAATGGAGAGTAAAAACTTGCTGTCAGCATGTCAAAGCGGATTTAGAAAAGGGAGAAATACGATGGACTCAATTCTTAGTTTGGAGTCGGAAATTCGAAAGGCTCAAATTAATAAAGAAATGTTGATGGGAGTGTTTTTCGATGTGGAAAAGGCTTATGATATGTTGTGGAAAGAAGGGCTGTTAATGAAATTGGAAAGATTGGGAATTGAGGGAAAAATGTATAACTGGATTTCAAGTTTTTTATTTGGAAGAACGATTCAAGTTAGAGTGGGGTCAGAATACTCTAGGATTCTTTCTATTGAGAATGGAACTCCTCAGGGGAGTGTGAGCAGCCCTATTATTTTTAACTTAATGATTAGTGACATATTTAACAATATTGAAACTGGAATAGGAAGATCATTGTTTGCAGATGACGGGGCATTGTGGAAAAGGGGACGTAATTTGATGTTTGTAGAAAATAAAATACAAAAAGCAGTGAAGGATGTGGAGAAATGGGCGAATAATTGGGGTTTCCAGTTTTCTGTGGTAAAGACACAAGTAATTTGTTTCACTAATAAGAAAAATAACCCTAAGTTAAATATTAAAATGTATGGTCATCAGCTGGAACAAGTCAAAGTAGTAAGATTTCTGGGTATGTGGATGGATTCTAAGTTAAATTTTGGAGTTCATATTCAGAAATTAATAGAAAAGTGTAAAAAAGGAATAAATGTTTTAAGATGCTTGTCAGGTGTTGATTGGGGGGCAAGTTGTATGTCACTGAAAAGAATTTATTATGCAGTGATAAGGTCAAATATGGATTATGGAAGTATGGTATACAGTTCTGCGAATAAAACTTTACTTAAAAAAATACAAGTAGTACAAAATCAGGCCTTGCGAATTTGTTGTGGAGCATTTAAATCTTCTCCGGTAATATCACTACAAGTTGAATTGGGAGAATTACCATTGGAACAACGCAGAATGCAATTGAGGATGAGATACTGGTCTGGTGTATGTGGACATCTGGAAAGTCATCCAGTAAAAATATTGTTGAAGGAATGTTGGGAATATGAATATAAAGAAATAGTAAGCTTTGGCTGGTTAGTACGGAAGGAGGCAGACAGTTTGGGATTGAAAGAACATCTAATGGTCCCATCTGTTCCAATACCAGCAATCCCCCCTTGGATGTATCCCATGCCATTAATTGACTTAGAAATTCATAAAGAAATAAATAAACCAATTAGAATACCAACTGAATTAATAGTTAAACAGTATGTAAATCAAGAGTACTATTCAATATTACAGATATTTACGGATGGGTCAAAGGAACCAGAATCTGGAAGAACTGCAGCAGCAGTATTTATTCCTACATTTAATATTAAAATTGCTAAAAGATTATCTGATCATGTTTCGGTATTTACCACTGAACTAATAGCTATCATATTAGCACTACAGTGGATTATAGAAGTTCAACCAGCAAGATCGGTGATATGTACAGATTCAATGGCTGCTCTTACTAGTCTTATGAGTGGAAAATCGGAATCTCGGCAAGATTTAATATTTGAAGTTTTACAGTGTCTATTTAGAGCAAAGCAGTTAGGGATATTGGTATTTTTTCTCTGGGTGCCAGCACATGTGGGTGTGGATGGTAATGAGGAGGTAGACCAGTTGGCAAAGGAAGCTTTAATTCATTCACAAATAGAAATGAATGTATCACTAAGTAAATCAGAAATAAAGAGATTAATAGCAATTGAAATTAATAAAAGATGGCAAAAGGTATGGAATAATGACTGTAAAGGAAGACATCTTTATCAAATTCAACAACAGGTTGGAATTGAGAGGAAAAGATATGGAAATAGGAAGAAAGATGTTATTATTACAAGGTTAAGAATAGGGCACACTGCTTTGAATTATAGTCTTTATAAAATAGGGAAGCATGATACAGGAAAATGTGATAAGTGTGGGGAGTTAGAAACAGTGCAGCATATTCTTTTAGAATGTGCTGCATATGAATGGGAGAGACAACAGTTAATTCAAGAGATACAATGGATGGGAATTGATACAATTTCAATGAAAGTATTGTTAGGAAATGGGTCAAGACAATCAACAATTTATGAATTAATATTTAAATATTTAAATAAAATAGGAATAATAAATAGAATTTGATTTTTTTTTTTTTTTTTTTTTTTTTTTTTTTGTGTCTCCTTCCTTCCAAAGCCAAGCACACTCCACACTCCAGATCAGTAGGTGGCGGGAATGCACCATTTAAGTTGGTCTGCCAATCCGCCATTAAACACCACAAGAAGAAGAAGAAGAAGTTTAGCTCAGGGGGAAGAAAGCGGTGTTGTGGTCAATGAGCAATGTGGATGGTCCTCCCGGTGAAAGGAACGTCAGAACAAATTAACTGAACAGAATCAGGACAAGATTCAAAAGGACTAGGCTAATCAAGAACGATTCTTGAGTTGAAGTAGGTGGATATAATGGATGATTCATCTGATGATGGCAATCAAGATATGGACTTCCAAGAAGTGCGATTTAATAAAAGGAAAAAAGGAAGTAACACGGGTGGTGAGTTTGAATTCACAAGTAAAATCAGGGATTCAGGGCAAAGGTTGATGAGAAACAATGAGGAAAAGGAAATAAAAGTTATGATCACATTTGTCAAACAAGCAGAGCAGTACATGCATCCTGTTAAACTATCAAAAGCGATAGAAAAAGAAGTGGGGTCAGTGAAAGGGGCAACATGTATGAGCAATGGAAGAGTCTTGAAAAGCAAAGAAAATCAAAAAGCAAAGATTCTAAAACTGAAAACATTAGCTGGAGACAAAATAACCTGTGCTGGAATAGATATTAAGAAACGTGGTGTTATTTCAGCAGTTCCTTTAAATGTAACTATGGAAGAAGTAAAAGAAAACTTGATTGGAGGCAAAGTTGCTTTGGCTAGAAGATTGATGACATGGAAAGATAATGAAAAGTGTGATAGCCTTTCTGTGCTGTTACACTTTGAAGACAGCAATTTACCAGTCAAGGTAAAGCTAGGTTTCATCAGTTATGTGGTACGGGAGTATGTACCCCCTCCTTTGCGTTGTTATAAGTGTCAGCGCATAGGTCATACTGCTGCTGTTTGCAAAGGGAAAATGCGTTGTGCAAAATGTGGAGGGGAGCATGAATATGGGAAGTGTCAGGAAGGAACTGAGATCAAGTGTTGCAACTGTGGTGGAGATCACAGCGCTGCATATGCAGGATGTCCAGTACAGCAACAGGCTCGTGTAATCCAAAAGGTAAAATCCACCCAGAATGTAACATATGCAGAAGCAGCTCGTAGAGTGAAACATATAGGCGATACAAGAATACATGTTGGACTGGAACAAACCTCTCAGACTGATAAGTCAATGGAACAGCTGAACGTGATAAAGAATGACTCAAATGATAACATTAGCATGAACAAAATTGATTTTGTAGCATTTATCTGTGCAGTGGTGAATGGAACTGGACAGGTAGGAAGAAGATCTGATAAAATAAAAATTGTGGTGGACTGTGCAAACAAGTTTTTGAACTGCATCGGTATATCAGCAGAACAAGTTCACAAGATTCTACAGTCTAAAGAAGGGAGAACAGAAAGTGGGATAACAACAAATTATGAAGCGTCTCAATGTAATGATATATAACATTATCATGTCTTTCCTGTTGCTTCAATTGGAATGCCAGAAGCCTAATCGCTAATGGTCAGGAGTTTAAAATATTGCAGATATGAATAAATCTCCTGATATCATTTGTGTACAAGAAACATGGTTATGTAAGTCATTGGACTTTAGGATGAATGGCTATGAGGTAATAAGGAAAGACAGGATTAATGGTAGAGGTGGGGGGTGTGCAACATTCATAAAAGAAAATGTAATATATAGACAAAGAAGTAATGAAGGAAATGCAGAGTGTATTGTAATGGCAAATTTCAGCATTTACATTTATATATGTTTCTTTTTTCTTATATATGTTTTCTCTCTTTTATTAGATGTGTTGGATGTGTGTAATATTTACTAACGTTGGAAAGTATGTACTCATAACCATTTAGAGGAAAATACTCATATAATCTAACATATACTCATAAGCATTTAATCGAGGATGTTCATATAATCCAAAGGGCATAATTAAAGACATAACAAACTGTTAGAAATGCATAAGGTAATGTAAGCTTCATTTGAGAACATATTGTTCTGCAGTTAACAAGGAACCAAGCAGCATGGAAACATTTTAATAGCTCATTGTATTTCAAGTGTGAATTATATGTGTGCAGGTTTTGATTAAGCGAGAGATAAGCAGAGAGGTGTGAGGTCGAACAGTAGTTACAAACAAGAGATAAGTCGGGGTGTGAAGTCAAGCTGCACTTGAATTCAGGAAACTTTAACACAGACGTCATTGTGCTGTCCGAATTGAATATATGGTTTACAAGAATAGTTAAAAGCAGCCTCGAACAGGTTTCCTTTCTAGACAGCCGAGGGGACAATCTGCTGCAAACCAGACATAGCCTGTATAGGATGATTTCCTGGGTTTTAAGGTATATAAGGACGGCGAAAAGGATTAGCCTTCGCATCCACATGTAGACACTTGTCTGTATGTTGAATGCCACTTTCAAATTGTTTTCTTGCAAGAAAATAAACTTTTAATACTTTGACTTTTAAAAAGGGTTTCCACTAGTCTTCTTCCTCCTATCTTTTCGAACAGACAATTATTTCCACAACAAATGGCGACGAGGACAATGGGATGCTGAACCAAGGATCGGCGTGAGGAGCGAACAATTGGCTGATCACCACCAGAACAATATACTCTGCGGCTCAGATCCTCAGGCTTAAGGAGAGAGAATTGTTCTACTCATCACGACGACCGAGGTGACGCACTCCCAGAAGCGAACTCACAAGGTCATCAAGAGACGGTGAGAAAATTATTTACGTGGTAAATAAGAGAATTATTTGCGTATTGAATACTTTGCCTAAAAGGGTCAGAGGTTTGGAGTAAGTCTAAATTTCCAAACAGTTTGAGAATAAGTCTGATGGTAAATTTCTCCAGTAGCAAGTATTAATTGTTTTCCCAAAAGGGCCAGAGTTTGAGAATAAGAGTGATTTCTCAAACACCAGATGAGTGTCTGTTTAAAATAAGCCTGACAGTACATTTTTGAACAGCACAAAGGCACTCATTTGGGAAAGACCTTCATCGACGGATGAAGGCAATTTGAAAGTCCTTTATTGACGAATAAAGGCAGGCGCGGTGGTCGCGCTGGGGAAAGATTAATACAGTAGATAAGAGAGCGTGGTGACCACGTGAGGAAAAGATTTAAATACGCAAATATAGATATTGTGGAGCAAATTAAATAAGATAAATGGGTAATAAAAATTCGAAAAGAGAGGAGGAACGGGTTGATCTTTCTAAACAAATTGATTTTTCTAAGAGCTCGTATGTAGCTGTCACAGGTCGAGGTGGGCCAATCTGACCTGCACCCACCCCTGAGACCCAGGCCACCCTTGGGGAGTCGGACGGAGGACAGAGTAAGGAAGACAGACAAATGGGAGTCAATTAAAATCAAGTTTTTATTCAGAGTTAAAAGAATCTTTTCGGAGTGCAAGCTGGTGGTCGTGAACTTGGTCGAAACTTCGGACTGGAGGTTTTGAGGCGCACAGGCACTACAGGCACGTCCTTCTCTTCACTGGCAGGTTGACAGACACCAGACCCACAGCAGAGGAAGGCTTTACTGCAATGCAGACAGGTGAGTATATCAGTACGTACTTCTCTTCAAACGTCCCACAATGGGGACTCACAGTTGGAGGCTTCACCGCAAAGCAGACTAGCGAGTATGCAAGGACGTACGTCTCTTCAAGTGGCAGACAAAAGGAGCTTACGGCTGAAGGTTTTACTGCAAGCAGACAGGAAGAATGTCAGTACGTACTTCTCTTCAAACGTCACATAAAGGGGGCCTACAGTTGGAGGCTTCACCGCAAAGCAGACTGGCGAGTATGCAAGGACGTAACGTCTCTTCAAGTGGCAGACAAAGGGGGCTTACGGCTGGAGGTTTTACTGCAAAGCAGACAGGTAAGTATGTCGGTACGTACTCCTCTTCAAACGTCGCACCAAGGGGCTTACGGTTGGAGGCTTCACCGCACAGCAGACTGGTGAGTATGCAAGGACGTACGTCTCTTCAAGTGGCAGACAAGGGGGCTTACGGCTGGAGGTTTTAGGTTGGAAGCTTCACCACAAGCAGACTGGTGAGTATGCAGGTATGTACGTCTCTTCTCGGGCGGAGTCACAGACACAGGGTTTACAGCAGAGGAGGTTCTACTGCAAAGCAGACAGGCAAGTATGCGAATACGTACTTCTCTTCAAGTGGCAAACCAAGGGGCTTACGGCTGGAGGTTTTAGGTTGGAAGCTTCACCACAAGCAGACTGGTGAGTATGCAGGTACGTACGTCTCTTCTCTGGCGGAGTCACAGACACAGGGTTCACAGCAGAGGAGGTTTTACTGCAAAGCAGGCAGGCAAGTATGCGAATACGTACTTCTCTTCAAGTGGCAACCAAAGAGGACTTACGGCTGGAGATTTTAGGTTGGAAGCTTCACCACAAGCAGACTGGTGAGTATGCAGGTACGTACGTCTCTACTCTGGCGGAGTCACAGACACAGGGTTCACAGCAGAGGAGGTTTTACTGCAAAGCAGACAGGCAAGTATGCGAATACGTACTTCTCTTCAAGTGACAAACAAAAGGGGGCTTACGGCGGAAGGTTTTAGGTTGGGAGCTTCACCACAAGCAGACTGGTGAGTATGCAGGTACGTACGTCTCTTCTCTGGCGGAGTCACAGACACAGGGTTCACAGCAGAGGAGGTTTTACTGCAAAGCAGACAGGCAAGTATGCGGATACGTACTTCTCTTCAAGTGGCAAACAAAAGGGGGCTTACGGCGGAAGGTTTTAGGTTGGAAGCTTCACCACAAACAGACTGGTGAGTATGCAGGTATGTACGTCTCTTCTCTGGCGGAGTCACAGACACAGGGTTCACAGCAGAGGAGGTTTTACTGCAAAGCAGACAGGCAAGTATGCGAATACGTGCTTCTCTTCAAGTGGCAAACAAAGGAGACTTACGGTGGGTAGCTTCACCGCAAAGCAGGCTGGTGAGTATGCAAGTACATACTTCTCTTCTCAGTGGGCTGTCAGATAAACACACTCGAAGGTCTGTGGGATACAACAATGTTAGCCTCTCTTTGTACAGTCGGAAGGAGATAGAAACCGGGGCAAGACATGGACATCCAGCGGTTTTAGGTTCACCCTTCACACAGCAGACAGTGCATCACATCACTTCATCTCAACAAATAGCACTCAGTGGAAAATTACACAGATATAAGGCCGTTACCCATCTCCTGGCCCGGCCTCTACATCAAAGTCCCACTGTCGCAAGAGAGGGAGATGGAAATTCAATTAGATCACTCACTATCTCTCACAAACGTTCTCTGTCCCGTGGCTACCTCCTTCCCATTGAATCCGCCTGTGTGTCTCTCCATTCACCACGCCTTGCCCGTTTAGCAGCCCCACTTCTTCACCACGGCTCACTCTTCCTCCAACGAACACCGAATCCCAAGAAAACAACGCCCTGTTTGATCTATGCTTTCTCTTTTTATCCTCCCGTGTCCCAATCGCAAGGCTTGCTTCTCCCATCTCCAGCTGTTAGCGATCTTTGGCTAATCACCCCAGTGTCGGAGATGCTCGCGCTATCCCGGAACTAGCCCGGTGTCCCTTTGTTATGGGTCCGGCGGGAAGCAAAACCCAGAGAACATTAGTTCCGTCCAGAGAAATGAATGAAATTTGTCACCCCGTGACATACCCCCCCACCAAACCGTTCTAGTCCCTAGAACGCGGTGCCTCTACCCAGTCGCCGTACCGTACCGGAGGCTGACCTCGGTTATCCCGCTGGGAACGTCTTGGGGGGGAGGGAACATTCGCTGGTTCAGGTGCAATGGCCGGTCCCCTTGGGACCACAGCCCACCCTATCATTGGGGTCTGATGGACTCTCTCGTCAGTGGGGGAGATAGTGTCTACAAGCCTTGGGTAGTTGGGGCAAGGGCGGATCAAATTCCGATGCAATACCCGTTCTGGGCCGGAGTCCCCTTCGGGGCGAAGGACATACACGGGTTGGTCAGGGCGGGGTTGTCGTCTGGACTACGTAAGGTCGAGACTCCCAACGGTCACTCAACTTCCCTTTCCCCTGGCGCCGACTGTCTTTGACCAGAACCCTGTCTCCCGGCAGCAGGGGAGCTTCACGAGCCGTCCGATCATATAATCTTTTGTTCTTCTGAGCAGCTCGTTCGATTCGAGCAGAGACCTGTTCATAAGCGAAGTGGAGGCGCTGGTGATGGTTGCTCACCCATTCCGTTAGGCTGGTTCCCTCCTCGGCCGGGCTGGATCCCAACAGTAAGTCCGCGGGTAACCGTACGTGCCGTCCGAACATCAGATATGTTGGTGCATATCCAGTAGTGCTATGCACGCTGTTATTATAAGCCTGAACTACGGCCGGGAGATTTGCCACCCAATTCCCCTGTTGTTCTACCTCCAACGTCCCTAATAGGCCCAACAGGGTCTGATTGAATCGTTCGCACCCTCCGTTCCCTTGGGGGTGATACGGCGTGGTGTGGGTCTTCTTACACCCGTACAGTTGACACAGCTCCCTGATGACCCGGGACTCAAAGTTTGGACCCTGATCTGAGTGAAGGACCTCTGGACATCCAAAGGGCTGGAACACATGCTTCCAGAGGGCGTTGGCAGTGGTGACTGCGGTCTGGTCTCTAGTGGGTATAGCCCACGCAAACTTTGTGAAAAGATCCGTTACCACGAGGATGTTCTGAATGAGGTCAGTGGGTCGACCCAACGTCAGGTAGTCCATCGCCACCATATGTAATGGGGCTTTAGCTTGAATGGGGGCCAGTGGGGCTCGAACCTCTCTTCGGGACTTGAAGAGAATGCAACGGGGGCACTGCGAGACGAACACCTTAACTGCCTTCTCCATCCCTGGCCAGTAGAAGTGTCTCCGTACCAATGAGACCGTTCTCTCCTGCCCTTGATGTCCCAGGTGGTCGTGATATGCTCGGAGAAGAGCTTGGGATTGATCCCTAGGCACAACTATTTGACATACCTCTTCTCCCAGGGCTGGGTCGAGTAACGTTCGACAGACGACTCCCTCTTTGAGGAAGAGTCTCTTCCCCTGTCGCAGGAGTTGCTGCATCCCCCCAGGTTGTTTACGTCGTTCTACCCCCTCTGGCCAAGTCCCTCGCTGCAGCCAATCTTGCATCTGGGCCAGAGCTGGGTCCTCCGCCTGCCGGTCCCTCCACCGTAGGGGGTCCCAACCCCAACTCGAGGGAACTCCTTCCCCTCGAAGCCCAGGGGCCTCTATGATCCCCACCATAAGTTCCTCCTCCAATACTACATTGGGTGGCAAACAAAGGGGTCTACCCTCAGGGAGCCGAGACAGGACGTCGGCATTGGTGTGCTCCTTCCCTGGCCGATACTGCAGATGATAATCGTAGTTGGCCAGCTGCGCCACCCATCGCTGCTCGACAGCCCCCAACTTTGCAGTTTGGAGATGGACCAGCGGGTTGTTATCCGTAACTACAACTACCTTCGCTCCCCACAGATAATCCTTGAACTTCTCGCTAACGGCCCACTTCATGGCGAGGAGCTCAAGCTTGAAGGAGCTATAGTTAGCATCGTTACGTTCGGCTGGGTGCAGACTCCTGCTCGCATAGGCAATAACCCTCTCTTCTCCCTGTTGACTCTGGGCTAGTACGGCCCCCAATCCCAGATTGCTAGCATCCGTATAGAGCGTAAAGGGCTGGGAAAAGTCGGCATAAGCCAAGATCGGGGCTTGGAGCAGCTCTTGTTTTAATTGCTGAAAGGCCAGCTCACAGACGGGGTCCCACAAGATGGCAGGGGACCCCCTGCCCCGGGTCCGTCCTCGAGCCTCCAAGCAGCTGGTTCAAGGGTTTAGCGATCTTGGCAAAGTCCTTGATGAACCGCCGGTAGTATCCCACGAATCCCAGGAATGATCTCACTTGCCTCACCGTTCTTGGCGTGGCCCACTCCTGGACGGCAGACACCTTTTCGGGATCCACTGCAATCCCTGCCGCACTGACTCGATGGCCCAGGAATTTTACCTCCTTCTTGAGCAACTGGCACTTATCTGGCTGTAGCTTTAGTCCATACCGTTCTAGGGACTGGAAGACTTGCTCAAGATGTTGAAGGTGAGACTCAAAGTCGGGAGAGTATACGCAGAACGTCGTCTAAATAGACAAGCGTGGTGTCCATAAGCTGGGCTCCCAAGCAGCGCTGCATGAGACGTTGGAAGGTAGCGGGAGCATTACACAACCCAAACGGCATACGTTCCCACTCCGAAGAGGCCAAAAGGGGTGGTAAAGGCGGTCTTCTCCCGGTCTCCTTCCTCCACTTGGACTTGCCAGTAACCACTAGCCAGATCTAGGGTGGAATACCAGGCGGCCCGAGTAAGACTAGTCAAGGAGTCCTCGACCCGCGGCAGAGGGAAGGCGTCTCGTTTGGTAACTTGGTTCAGCCTCCAGAATCGACGCAGAATCGCCACGCCCCAGTCTTCTTACGAACGAGGACTATCGGTGTTGCCCATGGGCTGCTGCTCTCCCGAATGACTCCCTTTTCCAGCATCCCTCGAAGGAGGGTACGAACCTCAGCATACAGAGTCGGAGGTACGGGGCGGCAGCGTTCCCGGCTCGGAGGCGCATCCCCAGTGGGAATCCGGTGCTTTACAATGTCGGTCCGCCCATAGTCCGCATCATGTGCAGAGAAAAGATGCTTCCATCTCACCAGGAAGTCCCGGAGTTGCTTTGCCCTGCCCGTCGCCGCCTCGTAAGGATTCTCCCGCCAGGTGGGCCGGAAGTGTTTCTTCCCGTCCGCCTGCAGGAGTCTCAGCCTGCGTCAAAGCCACCTCCACCACCGTCGGGCCCACCTGACAGAACTGAAACTCTCCTTCCTCATGGACCTGCTCGGGGCTCACCGGGGTGACTCGCGCTAGACGTTGGTGGCGATACAGGGCCACAGCATAGAGATTGGTATTTCTTAGCTCTACGGCAACTCGAACCCCGGTGAACAGACGCCAATCCCCGGGCCACCTCCACGGTCTGGCAGTCCGAATGAGGCTCCACCAGGACCCACTCCGGGGACCCATGAAGCTGACCAGGGAGACGGGCCCAGATAATGGCCTCGCTCTGAGCCGGGACCGACAGTGCATAGCGACACCCCACTCTTCCCACGCTCTCTCGATCCCGCTGGGCATCGGCCATGCGGACTCGGCGACAATCGGCCATGATCCGATCCCATTCCTGTTTTTCCCTCTCGAAGCCGACAGCATGGGTCTCGCTTTAAACAACTCCTCCCAGCATTCCATGATGACGTTCATTCCCAGTAGGGCACGGTGAGCTCCCAGACACGTATCCTGCACAATCACAACCCCCTTCTGAGGCACAAGGGTCCCATGAACCTCCAGGTCCGTGATCAGATAGCCCACATATGGAATATCCAGGCCATTTGCCCCACGCAGGGTTAACCAGGGGACATCTGTGGCCGAATGTCCCTGGACCCCGAATAACTCCCGAGACAGGCTTTCGGAGAACAAGGTGACCTGGGACCCGGTATCCAGGAGGCATTGGATTTCGGTCCCATTGACTTGAACCGCCACAAGAGGGCAACGCCCGACTAGACAATTCCTGGCTGCCAATGGAGAGGGGTCAACTAGGGGGGTCCCGGCCACTTGACCCACAGTGGCCGGAGACTCTAAAAACCCCCCTGCGATCCCCGGCGTGCCCTGCATTGCCGGACGTAATGACCTGGTTCGCCGCAGCCATTGCAAATGGGACGACCTTGTTCGTCCCACTGAAACCGGGGGCGGAGGGCCGGGGTGGACGTTGCTCTGGGAGTCGACTACCTTCGGAGGAGGCTCGTTCTCGTGTAGGTGGCAAGGGTCGGAACTGTTCTCGCGTAATTCCTCCAAGAAAGTTTTAGACAGTTCTGCCATCTGTTCACGGACGTCTCTCCTCAATTCTTCTCTTAGGGCCTGTTTCCAGTCGGGTGGGGCAGGAGGTGAAGGACAACTGGCAGCACTGGTGGCCATACAGTGGGAGGGGTCCGAGGAGTCAGCATAATCCTGTTCAAGGGCCAGAGCTTCCTGACGTAGCTCATCAAACGTCAGAGCAGAATTGCGGCGAAGCTTGTATCCGAAGGCTCTGACGTATTGGGCCATCTCGCAACCCCAGAAGAAACTGGTCCTTTAAGAGGGCCTCCCCTTCTCCAAGCCCATGGTCCTGCCTCCTCTCCAGCCGGGACAAGTGTTCTCGCAATTGCAGAGCAAAGGCACGTATAGTCTGTCGAGTTCCCTGTCTACAATTGAAGAATTGCGTCCGAAGAACAGCCGCAGGAGTGGAGTCGCCGGACAAACCCGTTAGGAAGTCCGAGGATAGCCTGGGCTGTGGCTCGGGTTGCTTCTGGCGCCGCTTGTACCCTCTCCTTGCTTCGCCATCTAGCGAATTTAGAATAAACTGGGTCCGTTGTGCAGCGTTTAGCCCTTGAAGGCCCGCCAAGTACTCCACTTGAGTCCTCCATGCCGATAACTAAGTTCGGACCCTGGTCCTCCATACTTTTGAGCCCACGGGGCTCCCATGAAGATGGGCATGACATTGGGGATGACCCACTGGTACCTCTTCGTCTGTCATTACTCCGCCCCGTTGACTCAACCCGAGGTGGAACCCTGCCGACTACGCTGAAGTTTATGTCACAGGTCGAGGCGGGCCAATCTGACCTGCACCCACCCCTGAGACCCAGGCCACCCTTGGGGAGTCGGACGGAGGACAGAGTAAGGAAGACAGACAAATGGGAGTCAATTAAAATCAAGTTTTTATTCAGAGTTAAAAGAATCTTTTCGGAGTGCAAGCTGGTGGTCGTGAACTTGGTCGAAACTTCGGACTGGAGGTTTTGAGGCGCACAGGCACTACAGGCACGTCCTTCTCTTCACTGGCAGGTTGACAGACACCAAACCCACAGCAGAGGAAGGCTTTACTGCAATGCAGACAGGTGAGTATATCAGTAGGTACTTCTCTTCAAACGTCCCACAATGGGGACTCACAGTTGGAGGCTTCACCGCAAAGCAGACTAGCGAGTATGCAAGGACGTACGTCTCTTCAAGTGGCAGACAAAAGGAGCTTACGGCTGAAGGTTTTACTGCAAGCAGACAGGAAGAATGTCAGTACGTACTTCTCTTCAAACGTCACATAAAGGGGGCCTACAGTTGGAGGCTTCACCGCAAAGCAGACTGGCGAGTATGCAAGGACGTAACGTCTCTTCAAGTGGCAGACAAAGGGGGCTTACGGCTGGAGGTTTTACTGCAAAGCAGACAGGTAAGTATGTCGGTACGTACTCCTCTTCAAACGTCGCGCCAAGGGGCTTACGGTTGGAGGCTTCACCGCACAGCAGACTGGTGAGTATGCAAGGACGTACGTCTCTTCAAGTGGCAGACAAGGGGGCTTACGGCTGGAGGTTTTAGGTTGGAAGCTTCACCACAAGCAGACTGGTGAGTATGCAGGTACGTATGTCTCTTCTCGGGCGGAGTCACAGACACAGGGTTTACAGCAGAGGAGGTTCTACTGCAAAGCAGACAGGCAAGTATGCGAATACGTACTTCTCTTCAAGTGGCAAACCAAGGGGCTTACGGCTGGAGGTTTTAGGTTGGAAGCTTCACCACAAGCAGACTGGTGAGTATGCAGGTACGTACGTCTCTTCTCTGGCGGAGTCACAGACACAGGGTTCACAGCAGAGGAGGTTTTACTGCAAAGCAGGCAGGCAAGTATGCGAATACGTACTTCTCTTCAAGTGGCAACCAAAGAGGACTTACGGCTGGAGATTTTAGGTTGGAAGCTTCACCACAAGCAGACTGGTGAGTATGCAGGTACGTACGTCTCTTACTCTGGCGGAGTCACAGACACAGGGTTCACAGCAGAGGGGTTTTACTGCAAAGCAGACAGGCAAGTATGCGAATACGTACTTCTCTTCAAGTGACAAACAAAAGGGGGCTTACGGCTGGAAGGTTTTAGGTTGGGAGCTTCACCACAAGCAGACTGGTGAGTATGCAGGTACGTACGTCTCTTCTCTGGCGGAGTCACAGACACAAGGTTCACAGCAGAGGGGTTTTACTGCAAAGCAGACAGGCAAGTATGCGAAGACGTACTTCTCTTCAAGTAGCAAACAAAGGGGACTTACGGCTGAAGGTTTTAGGTTGGAAGTTTCACCACAAGCAGACTGGTGAGTATGCAGGTACGTACGTCTCTTCTCTGGCGGAGTCACAGACACAGGGTTCACAACAGAGGAGGTTTTACTGCAAAGCAGACAGGCAAGTATGCGGATACGTACTTCTCTTCAAGTGGCAAACAAAAAGGGGGCTTACGGCGGAAGGTTTTAGGTTGGAAGCTTCACCACAAACAGACTGGTGAGTATGCAGGTATGTACGTCTCTTCTCTGGCGGAGTCACAGACACAGGGTTCACAGCAGAGGAGGTTTTACTGCAAAGCAGACAGGCAAGTATGCGAATACGTGCTTCTCTTCAAGTGGCAAACAAGGAGACTTACGGTGGGGTAGCTTCACCGCAAAGCAGGCTGGTGAGTATGCAAGTACATACTTCTCTTCTCAGTGGGCTGTCATACTTGGGCTGTCAGATAAACACACTCCGAAGGTCTGTGGGATACAACAATGTTAGCCTCTCTTTGTACAGTCGGAAGGAGATAGAAACCGGGGCAAGACATGGACATCCAGCGGTTTTAGGTTCACCCTTCACACAGCAGACAGTGCATCACATCACTTCATCTCAACAAATAGCACTCAGTGGAAAATTACACAGATATAAGGCCGTTACCCATCTCCTGGCCCGGCCTCTACATCAAAGTCCCACTGTCGCAAGAGAGGGAGATGGAAATTCAATTAGATCACTCACTATCTCTCGCAAACGCTCTCTGTCCCGTGGCTACCTCCTTCCCATTGAATCCGCCTGTGTGTCTCTCCATTCACCACGCGCTTGCCCGTTTTAGCAGCCCCACTTCTTCACCACGGCTCACTCTTCCTCCAACGAACACCGAATTCCAAGAAAACAACGCCCTGTTTGATCTATGCTTTCTCTTTCATCCTCCCGTGTCCCAATCGCAAGGCTTGCTTCTCCCATCTCCAGCTGTTAGCGATCTTTGGCTAATCATCCCCAGTGTCGGAGATGCTCCTGCCATCCCGTAACTAGCCCGGTGTCCCTTTGTTATGGGTCCGGCGGGAAGCAAAACCCAGAGAACATTAGTTCCGTCCAGAGAAATGATGAAATTTGTCACCCCGTGACATAGCCATGGATAGAATAATGGGAACCTGGTATCATGAGTATGTGCCGTTTTTAACAAACCAATATGGGTTTAATGGAGGTTTCAGTGTGTCAAATCTGACTCAAACCAAAGTACATTGGGCGGCTCATTATGTCAAGGCTAAAGATAAAGATCATTATCATAAGTGTGGTGTGATCATAGTAACATGGTTAGAAGAGGCAACGCGCAGACAGCAAAAACAAGTCTCCCGTGCCAGTGTACCATCGAACTCTGATAAAGAGAAAGAGGATGTGTCGAAGAAAGCATTACAGAATGATAAAACTGACTGTCCTAAGGTTAAAATTGATGGTCCCGATGTTAAACATGACTGTTCTAATGTTAAACACGACTGTTCTAACACTCCTGATGTTTTTTCTCCTTTCTTTGGTCAATTTATGAAAATGATGATGGATGACGGGGGTTATCCGGCTCGACGCCCACCTGCTCTCAATCCTGGTCTAAGCGGAGCTGCAGCAGGGGAATCACCAGCCAGTCTGCCGCCACAAGCACCAGCACCAACCAGCGCGCCATCTGTAGCGCAAGCCAGCGCACCAGCTGATCCACCTCCCGTTTATACTCCGACGGAGGAACAAGGAGCGGTGGCATCTTCAACGCGCTCTGGGACAGTGTACAATGACGAGGGGCGAAAGGAAAGCAGCAAAATTCTGGAAGAACTGCTGAGTGAAAACTTGAAAAACTTAACTTTGAACGTACGGAGAAATGCGAAAATCGACAGCAAAAACTGAAACCGTACACAAGATGACAGCGCAACAGCACCAAGCGTCAGACTGATGATTCAGAGCCTGAAATAAAGACTGAGAGCAGCGATGACGACGAGGGTCCTTCCGAAACTATTCAGGCACCAATGGTTGAAGTAGCAGGTCCGGAGGGAACGGTTCTGGTAATGAGACCATGGACCGAGAAGGACATGAGACAAGCTGCTGCACACCTGCTAAGCATCGAATTAGGCGGGATCAAGCTGGGTGCTGAACTAGCGGCTTTCTGCAGAGAATTCAGACCGAGTCTTAACGAACTGAGGAGACTGTTGATTTTGAAATATGGACTAGTGCAAATGGCTAGATTGATAGACAAGTGGCCAGAAGATGCACGTCTGAAACACACTCAACTACGACGACCGTCCAACGGCGACTGACTCGAAAGAAGTCGGTGACATAATTGAAGTCCTGAAGACAGCTTTTCCACGCACGCTGGACATTCATAAGGTTCGTCAATGTGTTCAAGGAAAGAGGAAACCACAGAAGCATATTTCCTAAGACTGAAGACTTGCTTTGATCAACATGGTGGTCTGGAAAAGAGACGACCACCGCCGCCGACAGAACCAAACGCAGACCAACCACCTCCGGCATCTGATCCATATGATGACTATTTAAGATCCTTGTTCATGGATGGACTGAAACTAGAGATTTCACTGGCGATTAAGAAATCCTGTGTTGGATGGCAATGAGCCTCCTCGCGGACGTCAGACGGCATGCAAAGAATCACGAGGAAGTTATAAACATGCAACAGCTAACCAAGTCAGCCAAGCACGAAAAAGATCTCTCCCTGGTTCTGATCGCGCTGCATGAAAGCAAGAAAACAACAAACCACGCCTGCTACCAGCAAAACCAAAGAGGCGGTGGAGGAAGAGGCAGAGGACGTGGTCGTGGCAACGATAAACATTTTGCACAAGATCAACAACGTCCAGATCGAGACACTTGTTTCAATTGTGGAGAGAAAGGACATTGGCGAGATGCGTGTCCACAGGCAGGCAAACCCGCAAGCAAGGCGGATTGAGAGGGGGAGGGTGTCAGCAACGGGTCTTCGACGGTCACCACATCAGATAAGTATACTTTTCCTTTCCCTTCTGACTCTGCTCTTTGCAACGAAGACAAGCTTGCTGATATTTTTTATAAAGCTCATAAATCTTTACCTTCGATAGAAGTAAACGTTCTTGACAAGACTTTGTTGTTTCTGATTCAGATACGGGAGCCACATTTTCATTGATAAGAGAGACCGAATTTGAACAACCAGTTTCACTTTCTGGGAAGACAACTTTTTCTAGAAGCGCATCTGGTCATGTGGTTACTGAATCATTCTCAACGCCGCTTGAGTGTTCTATTGATGGGAGAAAACTTGAACACTGCTTTTTGATTACGCAGACGTGTCCAGTTAATTTAATGGGTCGAGATTTACTTTGTAAATTGGGTGTTTCTGTTCACTGTACTGCTGAAGGGATTTCTGCTGACATGAGAATGATGTATGAAATGACAGGGGAAAACCCTTTGTTCGTGTATGAGTGGCAAGTTTCTAACACATGTCTGACCACAAAGGCTCATGACAGAGTGTTGCCATCTTCTGAATTTATGAATGATTCAGACTTGCACTGTACTTCACATGTCAGCAATAATCCTGATGATGAATATGCGCAGCGTTGGTTTGATGTTGATGTGGAGGATGTAAAGACAGATTATCTTTATTGGTCAAACCATTGGTGTGTTTTGAGTGTGAAACTGACTGACGGACAGACAATGTTTTACGACGTGGAAAATGCACAGCCTCATATATCACTGGCCAAACCAGTGAAGGCTGAATGGCGTGACGCGGGTCCATTCATGGCCAAATGCCATGAATTGACTGACTGGGTCATAGTAGATCAAAAAAGACTGGTCTGCCAAAGCGAAAGTACCGGATGGTTCAAACAACCATGTCATAAAACATTGCGAGGTTTGAGAGCAGTCACAGTGTTGGAGGAGGAATGAGATTTGGCAGTCTGACATTATCGCAGCTCCCTGTCATCCCGGAGGGGTTGGAGGGAGTTCCGAGTTGTTTGTGGGCTAAAGATAAGTATGATGTAGGACTGATTGCTGGATGCGAACCAGTTCAATTAAGCCCAAGTCAGACTATAGACCTAAAAAAATGCAATATCCATTGAAGAAGGAAGCAATTGAGGGCATTACTCCTGTGTTTAATTCTTTGCTGGAAAGAGGGGTGATTGTTGAGTGTCCGGACTCTCCTGTTGCACACCTATTTTTCCAGTAAAGAAAATAGGATCAGATGGTCAAGTTTCCGGTTACCGGTTCGTCCCAGCACCTCAAATCGGTTAACGAATCAGTACAAAGCCTCGCCCACTTGTGTCTAATGTTTATACTATTTTATCTCAAATTCCGGCGGTAACAAAGTGTTATACCCTGATTGACATTTCAAATGCGTTCTTCAGTGTTCCTGTACACCCTGACTCACAATTCTGGTTTGCATTTAACTTCAATAGAAAAGCGTACACATTTACGAGATTGTGTCAGGGGTACTGTGAAAGTCCAACCATTTTCAATGAAGCTTTGAAACGCAGCTTAGAAGATTTAATTCTTCCGCCTGGCGTGGCTCTTTTGCAGTATGTGGATGATTTGCTGCTTTGCTGTCCAAATGAACAAGTTTGCATGCAGGCTACTATCACGTCTGTTAACTTACTTGGCGGAGCGGGGTCATAAGGTTAACCCGAGCAAAGTGGCCATAAACAAAACCAAAGTCACCTTTTTAGGTCATGTGTTAACACCGAATGGGAAATCGCTGTCTGACAACAAGGTTACAGCCATACGGAACATTCCTAAACAGATCACTAAAAAGCAAATGATGTCGTTTTTAGGAATGACTTCGTATTGTAGGACATTTATTCCTGAGCTACAGCGAGAAGGAAGGGCCTTTGTCTGCATTAATTTATGGACAGAATATGGCAGCCCAGGACAAACTAACATGGACTGCAGAGGCAGAACATGCTTTTTGTGAAATGAAACAAGCTTTGCTGAGCGCTCCTACGTTGGGAATCCCAAATCATGATAAGCCTTTTACACAAACAGTTGCTGAGAAAAATGGTTACATGTCTTCTGTCCTGTTACAGGAGCATGGGGGAAAACTGAGACCAGTGGCATATTTTTCAACAAAGTTAGACGCAGTAGCGAGAGGACTTCCTGCTTGTCTGAGGGCTGTGGCAGCAGCTGAGAGGGCTGTGGTAGCCTCTAGAGAGTTTGTAGGTTACAGTGACCTGACGTTGCTTGTGCCACACGCTGTGTCAATGATATTACTAGAACAGAGGACTTCTCATTTATCTGCTGCACGGTGGCTGAGATACAACTTTGTGCTACTAGAAATGTCGAATGTCACTGTCAAACGTTGTAATGTGTTGAATCCAGCTACTCTGCTCCCAACGGAGCAGGATGGTGAACCGCACTGTTGTTCAGCCGTGGAACAGATATGTAGTCCCAGACCAGACTTGACAGATGAGGCTTTACCCAATAGTGACATGATTCTTTATGTGGATGGATCATCCAGCAGAGATGACCTAGGCAAAAACAGAGCTGGCTATGCGGTAGTTTCCTTAACTGAGGTTCTGGAACAACAGCCACTGCCTTCACATTTTTCCAATAGTATCTGTCTGCAGTCTGCAAGACTTCAAGTTACGCCCCTTCAAGTTACGCCCACTGTAGCAAGACTTCAAGTTACGCTCCTTCGAGTAACGCCTACTTCCAAATTACCGCGAGAAGAGCTAATTACCGCGAGAACAGTCCTTTCGAGTTACGCCTACTTCCAAATTACCGCGAGAAGAGTTAATTACCGCGAGAACAGTAACGAGAACAGTTGATTACCGCGAGAACAGTTGGATATGCTCTCGCACGAGTTTAACATAAAAAATAACAGTTAATTACCGCGAAAATAGTTACATATGCTCTCGCACGAGTTTAACTTAACAGAAACCACTGAGATGACATCTTCCAAATTCTTGTATTGTCTGTTTACAGCAAAGCAAGTTGCAATCTGCATTAGCACCAATATATTGATAATGTATTGTTGTTTTTTTCAATTTGTCTTTGCCTGATGTGCTGACAATTAATTTCTGACAACACTATGAACAGTTAAATGCACCGATGTGAAACACATCTTATGATACTTTGAGGCAAATTAACTAACGTTACAAGCAGTCATCACAAAAAACTTTTATTGAAAGACAACACAAGATGATTTTATTTATACAGCACATTGTATACTAGCCACTGACTGACCTAAGTGCTTTAAAGAATTACAAAAATAAATAAAAAATTAAAAGAGAATAATTCCTGCATAACAGCACACGGATAAGTGCAGCAAAGCTAAGAGCAGCCTTAAACAGGAGTAGCAAAAACATCATCTAACTAAAAATATAAAAAAAGAAAACAGAAGATAGACATGCAGACATGCTGGAGGGCGCAGACATGCTGGAGGGCGCAGAGATGCTGGAGGGCGCAGAGATGCTGGAGGGTGTACAGGCGCTGGAGGCCGCAGAGATGCTGGAGGGTGCAGACATGCTGGAGGGCGCAGAGATGCTGGAGGGCGCAGACGTGCTGGAGGGCGCAGACGTGCTGGAGGGCGCAGAGATGCTGGAGGGCGCAGACATGCTGGAGGGCGCAGACATGCTGGAGGGCGCAGACATGCTGGAGGGCGCAGAGATGCTGGAGGGCGCAGACATGCTGGAGGGCGCAGACATGCTGGAGGGCGCAGAGGTGCTGGAGGGCGCAGAGATGCTGGAGGGCGCAGAGATGCTGGAGGGCGCAGAGATGCTGGAGGGTGTACAGGCGCTGGAGGCCGCAGAGATGCTGGAGGGTGCAGAGACCCTGGGACCTTTTGATGTACCAGCTAACCCACATTTCTGAACATGGATCAAAAAAAGATTTTGCCGAGTAACAATCCTTGCACAATAGCAGCAGTGATAATGATGACTTTTGCAACATCCACCGTGGCATCTGTACATTTTATAACCTTTAAACAAATAGAAATCCAGATTAACACACTACTCATACATACATTATACACTTTATCCGTATGGCAAAATGAAAACTGTACACAAATTAACACTGGAATGAAATGCTTAACATTAGTAATGGACAATTCAAAACATTTATTTAAACTGACAGATACCTCCATGTTTAACAGCTGTCTTCTCATGCGTTTGCATATGTGCCACAACATATGCATACTCTCCCATTTTGCTGCAAAACTGGCATTTGTAGTTTGGGGCTTCAAAAATTGGATTTTTTAAAATACCTTCCCTACAAACTGTTGGATGAAGCTGGAAGAAAATAAACCAATAATTAAATTTGTTACACACATCAACATTTAATTTGCTGGTGGACAAGACTTTTATTACTTGTATGGTGCATTCATGTAAACATGCAACTAGTCTCACAACTAAAATTCTGAATGCAGTGATGTGTGGGATATATGTGGGGGAAATAAATAACGTTAGGCCTACACGTTGAATGTTACAGATTTGTCTCCCAAATTACCCTAATGTTTACCATTAACTTTAATTAATAAAGAACACGTTAAACATCAGTTCAAACAACCACTGGTATTATTACCTTAACGTCCAGCTAACTTAACGCTAAACTAATTTTAGATCGGTACCAAGGCAACGTTATGACGAATTTAGTGATTCATTGGGCTACCTAGCTTCTTATTTTTTTCCGCCAATAGTGATATATTGCCTTCACGTGCTATCAGAAATTAGATATTTATAACTTCTGAAATCTTAATTATGAGCTCATTAAATTCAAGTTTCAAGTGTTCATTTTTAACAAGAAACTCATTATTACGACAATTGTCCGTAAACATGTTAAGGCAACATTAACTTATTAGACCGTAAAAAAAAAACAAAAAACAAAAAAAAACATTTGTGTACTTAACTTTAAGCGAAGACGTTTAAGTTTTATAGATTATCACCTCAAGAAACAATACCAAATGTGTATGAAAATGACTGACACGCTTCAATTTAAACGATTGTGGAAAATATTCTTACCGTTGTTGTCTCTAAACGAGCTGCCATCTTGCCAATAACGTCTCGTTCTGATTCTTCTTCTGTTTCTCTTTCAATGGCGGTTTGCAACCAGCTTTTGGTGCATTACCGCCACCATCTGGACTGGAGTGTGGATCGACATCTCGTTCTGAGTCTGACATATCGCGTGATTCGGTGTGATTTGGACAACTTCAAGTTACGCCCAACTTCAAGTTACGCCCGACTTCAAGTTACGCCCCTCTCTTGCAGTCCGCAGACAGACCCATCTCCATTTTTCAGCGCAGGCTGCTGAATTGGTTGCTCTGACTGCAGCATGCAAATTGGCCAGAGGTCAACGTGTAACAATTTACACTGACTCCAGGTATGCTTTTGGCGTTGTCCATGATTTTGGGGCATTATGGAAACATCGAAAATTTCTGAAGGCAGATGGAAAGCCAATATTGAACCATCAGCTGGTGAGTGAATTGTTAGATGCACTGCTTTTCCCAAAGGAAGTGGCAGTTTGCAAATGTCAAGCTCATACTCCAGGCATTGATGAAGTGTCCAGAGGAAACAGAGCGGCTGACTTAGCTGCGAAGGCTGCAGCACTACTTCCTGTTCAGATAACCACCGCTGCACAGCTGAGTGAAGAGTTAGGAGACATTGAAATTATGCAGCAATACTCCTCATCCTCTGACAAAGAGAAATGGAGGAAGGCAGGGTGTGTGTTTGTGAATGGACAGTGGAGGGGCCCCAACAATAAACCATGTTTACCTTCTCATTTCTTTCAGGCTTATGCTAAGCTGACACATGGACTGGACCACGTGTCGAAAGGTGGAATGTTTGATGCTATGCAGAATAACTGGTTTACCAAAGGTTTTTCCACAGTGGCAGCAGATTATTGCAGCAGATGTATGATTTGTGGAACTAACAATGTCGGCAGGGGTCAGGCAATGAGCCAGGCGGGGCATCCCATTCCGCAAAGACCATTCTCACATGTAATGCTTGATTATATTGAATTGACACAATCCGACAAAAAGAAATACTGCATAGTTGCAGTGGACATGTTTTCAAAATGGGTAGAAGCTATGCCAACAACAAAGGCAGATGCAAAGGGGGTGGCAAAACTACTCCTACAGGAAATTGTCCCACGATGGGGTATTCCTGAAAAATTATCAAGTGATAATGGTTCACATTTTGTCAACAGCGCAATCTCAGCAGTTGAGGCATTCCTGGGTACTTCCTGGAGATTCCACTGTTCCTATTGGCCCCAGGCCGGGGGAGGGGCGGAACGTGAGAATCAGACTATCAGAATAAGCTGGTAAAAATTTGAGAGGAAACAGGGCTTCCTTGGCCCAAGGCCTTGCCCATTGCATTGACTTAAATGAGAATGAGGAAGAGGGGACGTGCACAGCTCTCTCCATTCGAGATTCTGTTTGCTCGTCCACCTTACATGGGCTGGGAACCCCATAAACCTAGACCACTGCCTGACACCACTCTTTGTGAGGATGACGTGTTGCAATATTGTGTTGAACTCGATAAGGTGTTTTCTGATATCTCGAAACAGGTCAAAGCAGCAGCTCCAGTACCAGCAGAGACGGCCCTGCACAACATCAGGCCAGGAGATTTCGTGCTGATAAAGGATCTAAGGCGGAAACACTGGAAAGCGAAGAGGTGGCAGGGGCCATTTCAGGTGTTGCTGACAACCCACACTGCGGTGAAAGTTGGAGAGAGGGCTCCGTGGATCCACGGGACGCACTGTCGGAAGGTGCCAGCTCATGCGGTAGCTGCAACGGAGGAGGATTCCAATCCCGGGTACCAGCTCACACGGTAGCTGCAACGGAGGAAGGCTCCAACTAAAGGATCTCAGCTCACGCGGAAGCTGCAACGGACGGGCAATCCCACTCACAGCTAACGAGATCCTAACAGGTTACAGACTAACTGACTTTGCTTGTCAACCTGTGGGTTACGCACTAGAAAACCATTCGTCATTGGAGAGAGGACGAATCCATTGTAGAGGACGATTCTGCGATTCTGGGAGTAATACGTACTGTGTCGAGAACTTTGTGGTGTTTTGACAGAGAGGGCATTGCAGTTACTTGTTTAGTAATATCTACTAGACCTGCCCTAAGACCAACGATACATAGGAAAACAGGACTTATATCATTCGAACAAGGACATTTTCTCGCCTGGCGAGGTTGCCGTTCGTGGCAATATGTTACTAAATCTTATCCTCTTAACTAGCCTGGCCATAGGCCTAGCACAGGATTATAGTATTGAGGTGAACATGACAAAAGGAAAAGGGAGTGAAATCGTTATCATATGTGACCCTATTTCAGCAGCAGGACCTGCGATACAATCCAGGAAGGTTGAACAAATGGGGTAAAGCCATGTATTTTTGTAAGGATCCATGTGGATGGGACGACGTGTATGGAGGTAATGAAGAGGCTGTTAGAGAAGGCCTCCTGACCAGAGCAGGGTATACCTCGTATGCAGGTTATAGTCAAAGGGTGAAGTCAGGACTTGTAAAGGTAGAGGAAGTCACTGAAAATCGTAAAATCAAACTGAAAGTTACTTTGTCTACAGGAAATGATGGCACGACCCAGTGGGGTGGTTAATACTTTTGTGCTTGGTGGACTGCAGGCACCGACACTTACGTTCCAATTGAAATCAAAATGATAGATCCAGATACCGAAAACTCATAGTCTGTCTGAACTATATGAGCTCATACCACCATACCTGAGGAAGAGGAGAGAGAATTAGAAAGACAGTTTAATTTGCATCATGAAGACGGAACTATTACTAAACGTAGAATTCAATGTGGGGGTAACAAAGCATGCATGTTAAGTTTGCTTCAAAGGCAAGCGTTAGCCATCAACCAATCTTGTTGGTGGTGTCTGCGAATGGATAGAACCTGGAGGGTCCATCCATTACGATCTGAAAATTTGGGAGAATTAAGGGGATTAATACCGTGTGCTATGTGGAACCTGTTAAATGCGATTAATTCTGAAAAGACCAAGTCAACGTCCCTTCAGGAGGTTGAGTGTAATAACCGATCAGAACACAGTACTAAAGGCTTTGACAATGTGTGGGTGATAAAGCCTCAATTAGGCGACGTGTGTCTGTGTAAATTCAGATTCCAACGAGGGTCAATCATGTTAGGTACATCGCATTGTAAAACCACGGTAATCATGAATGAGAACAAATGTATAACGTCTGAGGGTACATTTATCACGTGTCCAGGGGACAACGATGATCTCGGAGAAACAACGGCTGGAACAGTATGGGTCTGTGGTCAAACCGCTTACCACTCCCTTCCCAAGAAATGGACAGGGTGCTGTTATCCAGGACTCTTAGATGTAGGAACCGAAGTTTATGTCAATCAGCAAAATGGTAATTATAAACAATCTTCAATAGACCGAAAGAAATTTAGCTGACAAAAAGATACCTCTTATGTTTCAAGGTACCAAGCTTTGGGATCCTTGGACGAGTAGAATAGCTATGACTGGGTGGTCTTTCCTTGTGGGGGAGGCACTGCTGCTAGCTTGCTAAAAATAAATGGCCGTAGCTACCCCAAAGGACATGTCATCTTCATTGGATGGGTGGTTTTTGAGTCTGCAGGGGTGGACGAACTGGCTGATAAGTACAATTTTGCCAATAGGATGCTTAGTTTTGATTTTGCTTTTAATGATCCCATGGTTGATGAATTGTATTTCTGCAGTCACCGCAAAGGCAGTGTCTACCACTATGCTTAAGATGACCGAAGGGAACATGTGACCATGCTCCATAGGGCACCAGAGGGTGATCGCTGAGATTACCGTGCCTGAAGATGAGATGTATGAGAATGAGAGCGTACATGAGTTTGACTAGAAAATGAAGTAAACATGGGAAAAATTTACTTAATGTAAATTACTATGATTATGGAGGAGTAAATGTCAAAATTATGTGTAAGTTCTTTGAATGAACTTGGGGTGGAATGTAATGGCAAATTTCAGCATTTACATTTATATATGTTTCTTTTTTCTTATATATGTTTTCTTCTCTTTTATTAGATGTGTTGGATGTGTGTAATATTTACTAACGTTGGAAAATATGTACTCATAACCATTTAGAGGAAATACTCATATAATCTAACATATACTCATAAGCATTTAATTCGAGGATGTTCATATAATCCAAAGGGCATTATTAAAGACATAACAAACTGTTAGAAATGCATAAGGTAATGTAAGCTTCATTTGAGAACATATTGTTCTGCAGTTAACAAGGAACCAAGCAGCATGGAAACATTTTAATAGCTCATTGTATTTCAAGTGTGAATTATAAGTGTGCAGGTTTTGATTAAGCGAGAGATAAGCAGAGAGGTGTGAGGTCGAACAGTAGTTACAAACAAGAGATAAGTTGAGGTGTGAAGTCAAGCTGCACTTGAATTCAGGAAACTTTAACACAGACGTCATTGTGCTGTCCGAATTGAATATATGGTTTACAAGAATAGTTAAAAGCAGCCTCGAACAGGTTTCCTTTCTAGACAGCCGAGGGGACAATCTGCTGCAAACCAGACATAGCCTGTATAGGATGATTTCCTGGGTTTTAAGGTATATAAGGACGGCGAAAAGGATTAGCCTTCGCCTTCACATGTAGACACTTGTCTGTATGTTGAATGCCACTTTCAAATTGTTTTCTTGCAAGAAAATAAACTTTTAATACTTTGACTTTTAAAAAGGGTTTCCACTAGTCTTCTTCCTCCTATCTTTTCGAACAGACAATTATTTCCACAACAGTATATGTATGAAATAATGGGTACACCGGTGGTGATCAGAGTGGTAAATTTTTATAATCCATGTTTAGAATTAACAATGGATATCCTGAAAAGTATTATGGGAGAAAAGGCGAACAAAATTATTATATGTGGTGATTTTAATGCTCACAACTGTATTTGGGGTAGCAGGAGTACAGATAAGAATGGAGAAATAATAGAAGAGTTCATGGAAGATAACTCTTAGTGTGTTTAAATGATGGCAATTGAACAAGAATAGACATAGCAAGAGGTAAAATGTCATGTCTGGATATCACATTAGTATCAGCTTCATTAAGCTGGCAAATGTGAATGGTCTGTATCAAAAGATAATATAGGAAGTGATCATTTTCCAGTGACATGTGTAATTCAAAATAAGATTCAACTACAAAAAGGTAATTATGGTGTAAGATGGATATATAAGAAAGCTGATTGGGAAAAATTTCAAATGTTATGCTGAGGAACGATTCAAAGATGCATCAGTAGAGGGTAGGGTCTATGCCAGATATAATAAAGTAGTGAATGCCATTTATTTTGCAGCATCTCAACTCTTATCCCTCTATCAAGTGGTATAAAAACAGGAAAGAATGTGCAATGGTGGTCAGAGGAGTGCTTGGCAGCAATCAGAGAAAGGAATAAAGCGTTTCAGTTTTTAAAAAGAACACTCACACCAGAAGCAGTAATAGATTATCAAAGAAAGAGGGCTTATGTTAAAAAGATTATTAAAAGTACAAAAAGATCAGCATGGCAAAACTTTTGTGATACGATTGGGAGAGAAACTGAAATAAATGCAGTCTGCCGTATGATTAAAAAGATGAATGGAATTGATAGTTTTAAAAAATACCTGTCCTGGAGGAAAATGGGAAGGTAGCTATCACAGATAAAGACAAGGCAACATTATTGGCTCTAAACATTTGCTAAAGCTCATAGCATTGACAATTTAGATGATACATTTTTAACAAGACGTCAGCAAATTAAGAATGTCTATGGAGATGTTTGCAAGAAAAAACAAGAGTTTAATAATATTTTGGATGATGAGTTTAGTTACTTTTGAATTAAAAACAGCAATTAATAATTCAAAGAGTACCACACCAGGAAAAGATTTGATAAGTTATAAAATCTTAAAGGAATTATCACCAAAAGCATTAGAAATATTACTGGATTTGTATAATTAAATATGGAATGAGGGTATCCTTCCTGAAGCAATGGAAAACGGCAAGTGTGCTTCCTCTTGCTAAGCCTGGGAAAGATGTAACAAAAGCTGGTAATTATCTAACCCGTTCTCATCAATGTGCGTATAAATAACACGACTTTACACTTTCAAATTACGTGCAATGTATACGCCAAAATTCAATTTTGCGTGCATTTGATACGGCCAATCCTTCCCATTAACTTCGGTGGAGAGCAGATGCGTCTAAATACCATGCATCACCTTCAACTGCAATGACGTCACCAGCGAGGCTCAGTTCGCCTACGCCTACATCTGATGGCCAAGATGGCGTCCTGCTGAACTTAACTTTCGCTGAGCTCTGCTGACAAACTTTAACAACGGCATAAATATCACTTTTTAAAGTAGTTTTTTTTTGCAAAATCACCCACATCTATCCTTCTGCTTTCTCTGATATTCGAAATATGAAGTCGACCGCTGACAAAAGGAAAGATATGTCGCGTGTTTAGTGGCAATCTGACAAGATGGACTTTCACAACTATGTAGCTGTGGAAGAAACTCTGCCTGGGGCCAGCACACCACTTCCAGATAGCCCAGCTAAACCTCCATCCAAAGAAAGGCAAGGCAGATGATGATATATCGTCTCGCTGTTTCGACGCTCTCTAATCTGATTAACACTCGCTCTGACGCCATAGAGAAGATGGTGGAGTGAAAATGCCTTAAAATTGAAGGTTTAAAGAAAACAGTGGACTTTGTCTGTGCTGAACTAAATCGATATCAAAGGCCAAGTCGTTCACTAGCAGAACGATTGAACACTGAAGAGAAAAGATGGGATTCTGTGAACAGCGTCTCACTGATTTGGAAAGATACTCCTGTCGATGGAATCTACGGCTTTACACGGTGTTACTGAGAAGGAAGAGATGATGTGAGGGCGGAATCCATCCGTATCTGCTGAAGCCACTTTCCCTGAGGGAGGAAAACTAGCAGACAAAAATCTGATACAGTTCACCGCATTGGAAGGAGGCTCCAGAATAGCTCACGACCGCGGTCAATCATTATTAAATTTTCTTCGCGAGTTGCGAGAGACAGAGTGTGGAAGGCAGCGAGGGACGTCGGAGTTTCTTCGTACCAATAAACTTCGCTTCACGGAGGATCTCATCGTGACGGATTCGAGAAAGAAGGCAGCTGCTTTGGCCTGCTGTGGATAAGGATAAAGGAGGGAAAGAAAGCTCACTTCATTGGAGGTCGTGCCTTTGTTGATGAGAGCTGAAATGTATCCACCTTGAACATGGTAAACCAGTTAATTTAAGTGGGTGTATTTAATTTTTTTTTTCTCATTTTAAGAAAGTTCACTGATTTGATTGACTGAAGATTTTGCTCGAAGATTGGATTTACCTGACTTTTTTAGTCAGCTACTACTGATGCACTTTTTCCCTTGAGGGTTCTACTACTGCTTTTTTTTTTTTGTTCTACTATTTTTTTGTTCCGTTGCTCTTGAAAATGTCTATTTCAATTGTGTCTCTCAAATGCCAGGGGTTGCGTGATAATGTGAAGCGTGAAGCATTGTTTTTATATGCTAAGTCTTTCAAATTTGATTTTTGTTTTTTCCAGGAGTCTCACTCTGTTTCAAACGACATTATCTTTTTGGAAAAATCAATGGGTAATGAGGTTTGGATGGCTCATGGTTCAGAACATTCTGCTGGTGTTATGATAATGAAAAACAATTTTGCAGGGTCAGTGTTACAGAGCTATATAGATCCTAAGGGGCACTTTCCTATGTTGTTAATTTGTATCAGATTAGGGGCCCAAGCCCTGAAAGGGCGCAGAGCCCTATTGTTTTCCTTCCAATTATTAGGGCCCAAGCCTGAAAGGGCGCAGAGCCCTATTGTTTTCCTTCCGATTATTATTATTAGGGCCCAAGCCCTGAAAGGGCGCAGAGCCCTATTGTTTTCCTTCCGATTATTTTTTTTTTTTTTTTTTTTTTTTTTTCTTTTTTTAGCGACTATTCGGGCACTTTTGGGGCCCTTAACATGCTCGAAAACTCTTGAAACTTTGCACACGGGTCAGAACCCGCGGCCATCAGAGCCGGGCTGAAGCTGGTACCCGGGCGTGGCAGGGCGGCTCGTCAGCGCCCCCTGGAATGGGGTCCGAACACCTGGTCCATAACTCAAACACACTTGCATGTAATAATATGAAACTCGGTACACATGTCGATAGCAGAATTTCATCTATACCTCGCGTTCTTGCTTTTTACCCCAGCCCAACAGGAAGTCCGGCTATTGAGGTTTTTTTGTAAAACACACGCAATGAACTTTTAAATACTCCTCCTAGAGCTCTGATCCAAATTCGACGAAACTCGGTCAGCTAGAAGTCAAGACATTGAGGATGAAAGTTTGTGTGGGGATTTTTGATATCTCGAACGGTTTGGCCGTGGCGAGGAAACGAAACTATGGCGAGAAACGTGAAACAGGAAGTGTGTCATAACTTCAGCATACATTAACTGATCTGGATGAAACTTCAGCAGTGCGTTCGCTGTAAGAGGACGATCACATGGATGTGACTATTGTGAGTCAAAGTTATAGCGCCACCAACTGGCAGCAGGAAGTGTGTCACTTTCAAAATGCTTTGAAATCACCCTCTTATTTTTACCCGATTTGCTTCAAACTTCATCTGTATAATGTACATACACGGCAGATGAAGACCTATGAATGGATTCTTGATATCTTTGAAACTGTTGCCGTGGCGACGCATCAAACTTTACCATTCTTTTAGGATGCATTCTTTTAGGGATTCGAACATTTGTCCATAAATCAAACACACGTGCATGGATTAATATGAAACTCGGTACACTCATAGATCACATCAGGCCAAACAACTTTCGTGCTCTAAGTTTTACGACAGTTCAAACGGAAGTCGGGAATTATGTTTTTTTTTTTAAATAATTGTCCTAGAAAAACATCAAATTACAACCCATGCTGTTACCAATCACCACCAAACTCGGTGTGCATGAAGTCAAGACATTGAGGATGCTATATTCCGTACGGATTTTTGATATCTCGAACGGTTTGGCCGTGGCGGATTTTTTTGACTAAAAAAGGACACATAAAGTGTGTTATAACTTGGTTAGTTTTACTGACAGTTACAAAACTTGCCGTGTATATTGTTCTATTCAAGCCAAACAACTTTCTAATTAACAATAATAAGCTCAAACCCACAGAAAGTCAGATATTGTAGTTTGAATATGATCATGCTCTTTCTGAGCCTAGGCCTGTCACACAGTCTGTGTGTGTGTGTGATTGAGTCTTTTGACACACAGTCTCTGTGTGTGTGTGTGTAGGGGGAGGGGGCTTAATAATTTCACTGTGTGTCTGGCCTGCTAAAGTAAATACATTTCTTAAGCCTGGTATTTTTTACATAAGTTTTTATTTTTATTTTTTTATAAGTAAAGGCATATAACCTGTTTAATTGTAGTGCATTGACAATAGTTTTATATAATTAGTGTATTAATTAAATTAACTTGGTCCATAAATCAAAAAAGTAAGTAAATAAATCAAAAAGGAAGTGTGTTAAAACTTCTGCATACATTAACTGATCTTGATGAAACTTCAGCAGTGTGTTCGTTGTAAGAGGCCGATCACATGGATGTGACTATTGTGAGTCAAAGGCTGCGTTTACACTTGGCATTAACATGCGATCACCGTGATCTGATCAAGCAGATCGGATCATTAGCCAATCAGGACATGGTGAGTTTACATTTGGTCACATTAAGTAGCCTCTGTATCTGGATAGAAGAGCGGATTTCTGTTTCCTGCATAATATTTAAATTAGATATGTTGCACGACACCAGATTAAGAGTAAAAATGATGCAAATAAAACAATGTCCCAGTTGCTTTCACTCATTCGCTTTGCAATCTCCAGTAATTAGATAAAAAAAAATGTTAACAAAGTTATACTTCCAGAGTTGATCATACAAAAATAACTGGGTTGATCATAAAACAAGTCATATCATCGATCATCTGGTTTTAAGGTTATAGCGTGCAATGACTATATTGACAGAAATGGGAGATTGGTTAACATGCAAAGACATTCAATAAAAACATTCAACATTTAAAAAATCAGATTGCGATTATTCCTCTGGCAAAGCAGCATGCAGCTCTTATTTAAGATCTCATGACTGACTGTGAATGTACAGGCGATCGCCTCGTTCAGATAATGTTGCACAATTAAAATGAAAAATGACACACATAGTATCATGTAAGCCTAAATTAACTGTTTTAAAGATAAACGTTTATTGTAAGATTCAAATAAGTTTTTATTTCTTGTCTAAACTGCGTCTGGCCATTATTTTTCTCACAGCCACGCGGGGAGACTGGGTGGGATTTAAATTACGTCCACCTGTGAATGCAGACACGATGGCTGGATTGCGTTTACATTACACTGAGATCCGATCACAAAGCGTCTCTCGACTACCTCCGAACCTGCACACGCCGAATCGGATAACATTCCGATCAGAAGCGCGTTTACACTTGTCTTTTCAATGTGTATGTGGACAACATCCGGATACAGGTCGCATATTAATGCCAAGTGTAAACGCAGCCAAATATATAGCGCCACCAACTGGCAGCAGAAAGTGTTTCACTTTCAAAATGCTTTGAAATCACACTCTTACTTTTACCCGATTTGCTTCAAACTTCATCTGTATAATGTAAACACACGCCAGATGAAGAGCTGTGAAAGCATTATTCAATATCTAAGATAATGTTGCCATAGCAACGCATCAAACTTTAACATTCCTTTTTTTGATGATTTTGAGTCTCTTAGCGGCTTTTGGGGCCCTTAATGGGTTTGAAAACTCTTGAAACTTTGCACACAGGTCAGATCCCACAGCCATCAGAGCCGGGCTGAAGATGGTACCCGGGTGTGGCAAGGGGGCTAGACAGCGCCCCCTGGAACGGGGTCCAAAAACTTGGTCCATAAATCAAACAGGGTTAAGTTTTTGCACGTCGTGCAGAATAACCCTAAAGGCACCAAGGTGGCGGTGCCACCGGCTTTATATATATATATATATATATATATATATATATATATATATATATATATATAAATATAGCTGCGAGCAGCGATGTGAGGGCCAAAGCCGGGCGGACGCCGCCACCCCGGTGCCTTTAGGCACCGGGGTTGCGGTGCCACCGGCTTGGGCCGGTCGGTGGCTCTGGCTAGCATTCTCATTTAAGGCCCAAGCCCTGAAAGGGCGCAGAGCCCTATTGTTTTCCTTCCGATTATTTTTTTTTTTTTTTTTTTTTTTTTTTTTTTTTCTAGCGACTATTCGGGCACTTTTGGGGCCCTTAACATGCTCGAAAACTCTTGAAACTTTGCACACGGGTCAGAACCCGCGGCCATCAGAGCCGGGCTGAAGCTGGTACCCGGGCGTGGCAGGGCGGCTCGTCAGCGCCCCCTGGAATGGGGTCCGAACACCTGGTCCATAACTCAAACACACTTGCATGTAATAATATGAAACTCGGTACACATGTCGATAGCAGAATTTCATCTATACCTCGGGTTCTTACTTTTTACCCCAGCCCAACAGGAAGTCGGCTATTGAGGTTTTTTTGTAAAACACACGCAATGAACTTTTAAATACTCCTCCTAGAGCTCCTGATCCAAATTCGACGAAACTCGGTCAGCGTGAAGTCAAGACATTGAGGATGAAAGTTTGTGTGGGGATTTTCTGATATCTCGAACGGTTTGGCCGTGGCGAGGAAACGAAACTATGGCGAGAAACGTGAAACAGGAAGTGTGTCATAACTTCAGCATACATTAACTGATCTGGATGAAACTTCAGCAGTGCGTTCGCTGTAAGAGGACGATCACATGGATGTGACTATTGTGAGTCAAAGTTATAGCGCCACCAACTGGCAGCAGGAAGTGTGTCACTTTCAAAATGCTTTGAAATCACCCTCTTATTTTTACCCGATTTGCTTCAAACTTCATCTGTATAATGTAAATACACGGCAGATGAAGACCTATGAATGGATTCTTGATATCTTTGAAACTGTTGCCGTGGCGACGCATCAAACTTTACCATTCTTTTAGGATGCATTCTTTTAGGGATTCGAACATTTGTCCATAAATCAAACACACGTGCATGGATTAATATGAAACTCGGTACACTCATAGATCACATCAGGCCAAACAACTTTCGTGCTCTAAGTTTTACGACAGTTCAAACGGAAGTCGGGAATTATGTTTTTTTTTTTAGATAAATGTCCTAGAAAAACATCAAATTACAACCCATGCTGTTACCAATCACCACCAAACTTGGTGTGCATGAAGTCAAGACATTGAGGATGCTAAATTCCGGACGGATTTGTGATATCTCGAACGGTTTGGCCGTGGCGAATTTTTTTGACTAAAAAAGGACACATAAAGTGTGTTATAACTTGGTTAGTTTTACTGACAGTTACAAAACTTGCCGTGTATATTGTTCTATTCAAGCCAAACAACTTTCTAATTAACAATAATAAGCTCAAACCCACAGAAAGTCAGATATTGTAGTTTGAATATGATCATGCTCTTTCTGAGCCTGAGTCTTTCTTGAGTCTCCTGACACACAGTCTGTGTGTGTGTGTGTGTGTGTAGGGGGAGGGGGCTTAATCATTTCACTGTGTGTCTGGCCTGCTAAAGTAAATACATTTCTTAAGCCTGGTATTTTTTAAATAAGTTTTTATTTTTATTTTTTTATAAGTAAAGGCATATAACCTGTTTAATTGTAGTGCATTGACAATAGTTTTATATAATTAGTGTATTAATTAAATTAACTTGGTCCATAAATCAAAAAGGAAGTGTGTTAAAACTTCTGCATACATTAACTGATCTTGATGAAACTTCAGCAGTGTGTTCGTTGTAAGAGGCCGATCACATGGATGTGACTATTGTGAGTCAAATATATAGCGCCACCAACTGGAAGCAGAAAGTGTTTCACTTTCAAAATGCTTTGAAATCACACTCTTACTTTTACCCGATTTGCTTCAAACTTCATCTGTATAATGTAAACACACGCCAGATGAAGAGCTGTGAAAGCATTATTCAATATCTAAGATAATGTTGCCATAGCAACGCATCAAACTTTAACATTCCTTTTTTTTGATGATTTTGAGTCTCTTAGCGGCTTTTGGGGCCCTTAATGGGTTTGAAAACTCTTGAAACTTTGCACACAGGTCAGATCCCACAGCCATCAGAGCCGGGAAGATGGTACCCGGGTGTGGCAAGGGGGCTAGACAGCGCCCCCTGGAACGGGGTCCAAAAACTTGGTCCATAAATCAAACACGCTTGCATGTAATAATATGAAACTCAGTACACATGTTGATCTCATCGTTTCATATATTCATATATTCTCCTCAAGCCGGACAACTTTCTAATTTACACTCATGAGCTAGGACCCACAGAAAGTCAGATATTTTGGTTTGAAAATGTTGAGTGTCTCTCTGAGCCTACACTTCTGTATGGCAAGCCCTTTTAACATTTAAAAGCTAAGTTTGACTATTCGTAATTAACATTGTAGATATCAACAACGTCTTTCTAGTCGTAATTACATTTTGGATAGTTTGTATTATCATTTAAGATATCTGTAACGTAATTGTGACTTAGTCGAAACGACAGATAGAGTATGGCAAGCCGTTTTAACATTTAATCATTTTAACCTACTAGTCTCTATTTTCATGCTACTAGTACTTATTTTTTAGATACTAGTATCTATTCCATTAAGTACTAGTACTTATTCATTAGCTACTAGTGCTTATTCTTTAGATACTAGTGCCTTTTCTTTAGATACTAGTGTTTATTCTTTTAGGTACTAGTACCTTTTTAAAGATACTAGTACTTATTCATTAGACACTAGTCCTTATTTATTAGATACTAGTACTTATTCATTAGATGCTAGTCCTTATTCATTACATACCAATGCTTATTAATTAGTTACTAGTACTTATTCATTAGATGCTAGTACCTATTAAATAGATACTAGTACTTATTCATTAGACACTAGTACTTATTTCAATGGTGACTAGTAACTATTCTTTTGTTACTAGTCACATTTTTTCCAGTGACTTCTATGGTGATCTGTCATTCAGATATCAACTATTCAGTTCTGACTAGTATGTTAGTATGTATTCCAATTGTGGAATACATACTAGTATGTATTCCAAAGCAGGGGTTACGTTTTGCACGTCGTGCAGAATAACCCTAAAGGCACCCAAGGTGGCGGTGCCACCGGCTCTCACACACACACACACACACACACACACACACACACACACACACACACACACACATATAAGCTGCGAGCAGCGATGGAGGGCCAAAGCCGGCGCGTACCGCCATCCCGGTGCCTTTAGGCACCGGGGTCTGCGGTGCCACCGGCTTGGGCCTTGCAATCGCTGCTCGCAGCTATATTTTTTATTTTTTTTCTTTTTCTAGCGACCTATTCGGGCACTTTTGGGGCCCCTAACATGCTCGAAAACTCTTGAAACTTTGCACACGGTGTCAGAACCCGCGGCCATCAGAGCCGGGCTGAAGCTGGTACCCGGGCGTGGCAGGGCGGCTCGTCAGCGCCCCCTGGAATGGGGTCCGAACACCTGGTCCATAACTCAAACACACTTGCATGTAATAATATGAACTCGGTACACATGTCGAGTAGCAGAATTTCATCTATACTCTCTGCGTTCTTGCTTTTTACCCCAGCCCAACAGGAAGTCGGCTATTGAGGTTTTTTTTGTAAAACACACGCAATGAACTTTTAAATACTCCTCCTAGAGCTCTGATCCAAATTCGACGAAACTCGGTCAGCGTAGAAGTCAAGACATTGAGGATGGAAAGTTTGCGTGGGGATTTTTGATATCTCGAACGGTTTGGCCGTGGCGAGGAAACGAAACTATGGCGAGAAACGTGAAACAGGAAGTGTGTCATAACTTCAGCATACATTAACTGATCTGGATGAAACTTCAGCAGTGCGTTCGCTGTAAGAGGACGATCACATGGATGTGACTATTGTGAGTCAAAGTTATAGCGCCACCAACTGGCAGCAGGAAGTGTGTCACTTTCAAAATGCTTTGAAATCACCCTCTGACTTTTAATCCCGATTTGCTTCAAACTTCATCTGTATAATGTAAATACACGGCAGATGAAGACCTATGAATGGATTCTTGATATCTTTGAAACTGTTGCCGTGGCGACGCATCAAACTTTACCATTCTTTTAGGATGCATTCTTTTAGGGATTCGAACATTTGTCCATAAATCAAACACACGTGCATGGATTAATATGAAACTCGGTACACTCATAGATCACATCAGGCCAAACAACTTTCGTGCTCTAAGTTTTACGACAGTTCAAACGGAAGTCGGGAATTATGTTTTTTTTTTTTTAAATAAATGTCCTAGAAAAACATCAAATTACAACCCATGCTGTTACCAATCACCACCAAACTCGGTGTGCATGAAGTCAAGACATTGAGGATGCTAAATTCCGGAATCGGATTTGTGA